>OV651828.1:20904424-21061591 GCA_927349885.1 Psylliodes chrysocephalus
ACACCGCTTCGAGAGTTTGTGGAGTAAACCATAACCAAAATTTGGAGCTCGAGAGCCGCCCGTAACCAGCGCCATTAGTAAGGGACAATTTTCTCACAGAGGCGAGAAAACCCCTTACAATAATTATAGCGAATGAGAACGCTTACTTAGAAATAATTGTTGAGTTGATTGCATTTTAAGAACGCCGAAGATATTTGTTCTTTGTTGACTGGACACAAAAATGAACTACTAAGTAAATATACCGATATCCCGAATCTAAATCCAAAACTTTTATTTATCCAAAATATTTTTCAAAGTCAAGAACTCGTTAACCTGTCGCGTAGTGGCTCGAGGTGATGAATTTGTTATAACAGTTACCGTTTAGAATTAATATAATTATTCACCATCTATTGAACAAAAGAACTATTACATATGGAATTGCTCCTTCTATCGAACAAAAGGATTCTTAAAAATGACATGTGTTAAAATCAGTTAATGTTACGAATATTGGAGTGTGCTACTGTGGCCTTAATACACCAGGGCTGACAAGAGGGGAGGGGCAGCCGGGACTAATTCCCGGGGCCTGGGCTCAAATGGGGGCCCGGCAGCGGTATAAGGGAGGCCTGGCAACTGAGGCAAGGATTTTTTTGTTTTCGACACAAGAGGGGGGAAGTTCTTGGTTGAAGACTTTTTATCCCTGTGTATTAAAAGTGTATGTGTAGACCAAAAGTTAAATCGACAGTTTTCCGAATATGTAGTGTTTAAAAATCTAATTTTTGGCCAAATTAAAAATAAAGGTCTAACTTAGGTCACGTTACTATTGAAAATTAATAAATTTATTATTTTCAATAAAAACCAATCATGTAAAATAACCCCCTTTTATTTCATCTCAATTTGAATTATTTTAACCTCGATGTCAAACAAATAATAAAAAAAAAATGTAATACGACCTAAGTTCAACCTTTACTTGGAATTTGGTACACTCAGAATATTTAAATATTGTATATTTTTCAAAACGTGTAGATTTGAAATTTATAAGTCACTTTCTTTGAAAAAACATGTCAAAACGAATTTGGACCAAAAATGGCGTCTAATTTAACTCTAAATCAACCCCGAAAAATCAATAATTACTTCATGTAATGTAATAAAGATGGTGCTCCGATCGATAATATTATGACTAGTATTTGATTATTTCCGTTTATATTATGTGTGTTTACGGGGGATATACGAGATGATAATACTGCCTCTGATACTGTTTATATGATACAATTGGAAACGACCTTTTTTCATCGGCACTCTTTTTTCGCCGGTGACCTTTTGACACGCGCCTATTTGTTATATGATGTATGATTATCGGTTATTTATCAACTAAAAGTATAGGAAATTAGTACATTCTGAATGATAATATCATTTTAATGCTATTTTTGAAACTAGTTCAAAAGTTGCATTTAACGATACTTAATGTTTCATTTTACCGTCAGTTTTAGTTTGACATATCCGTCATTTTATGTTTACAAAGCTCAGTTTCTATTCGAAAGTAAGAGAAACAGTCAAAATAAAATGCGAAAAACACTTTTTATCAATTTCGTTTATGTCAACTGAAAGCGACAATTGCTGAAGACGTAACAAATAAATTAGATCGAGAAATAAAAAAATCTATACTATAAGTAACATATCATATATTATACTTGTTAAAATAAATCAAAAATAAGAGAACATATCGTTGACGTATATACTTTTCCATCTGTGATTAGTGATTACCAATTGCAAATTACGTATGAACATGCTTCTGCGCAAAAAAAACCATTATTTCAAGTACTTGTATCATTAAAGTCCATTAAATTATTATTTTTATAAATTTGCTAATCTTTTCACTTTAAGTTTCATTATATGGGGTATCCAGACATTTTAATTCTCGTCCTCTTCTATTTAAAATTATCTCAGGTGCCATATATTCCGAGTAAAATTTTTCAACCATATTTTAAAAAAAAAATGGGTTGAAAATGAATTTTTTCAACAAATAGTGGATTTTCATCTCCAGTATATACTACAAAGTAGCACAATTTTTTTGAGCTATACCTAGCTGTCCTTAAATCTAAAAGTATATAAAATCATTATTAGAAAATCAAACATAAAAAGAATATTAATATTGTAGAATCATTTCTAGCACATTTCTTAAAAATCATGAATTATTTTAACATATTGAAAATTTTCACCTGGTAAAAGTAGTTATGGTTTTCTTTTAAATGAATGTCACCATCTTCTATTTTTAATCATGGAAATGGGTTTGAATATTAGGTAATGTGCGCCAATAATGTCAAATTATGACAATTCGCAGAAAACGTCAACTTTTTATTTAGATTTTAATGTGCAAAAGCCTACCTACTTTGGATATTGATCGTAGAAAAAATATATTCAGAATAATGAAACATTGTTATTAAATAACAAGTTTTTTTATTGTCAAATTTAATACGTAATATTTTTTTTTAATTGCAAATATTTGAATGTTAAAATTATAGCGTTTAATTTTTTTATTCAATGACGAACTCGAGAGTGAGAAAAAAAATACTACCTACCTTTAATGCAGGAAGTCGATGTCAATTTATCCAAAAATAAAACTGATTAAAATGTACAATGAAACTCACTAGGACACTTGGCACAAATAAATCAATTTTCTATTAAAGAAAATAACACTTATTAAAAACAAACAGCACAATAAAACACTTCAGAAACGTGTGATGTAATTTTGAAAACTAAATACCCGTAAGCTTGTTTGTAAATTTATAGACTCTTAACTCCTTCCTCCAGCCTTCATTAAGTATATTAAAAGTCGTGACGTCATATTGGCACAGATATACGGTAATGTGTTATTGACAATCAGGGAAATGTTTCTAGGAAATAACTACCTAAGATAAGATAAATGAATGTTAAATACCTACTCATAATATCTATTGTAGGGTTTTTGTACTTTAATAGGATAAATATTTGTGCGGGCCTGGAAATTCCAGGAAATGACAGTCAAAATTACCCAAAAACATTAGGTTAGTACCAACATCAGATAACAGATAACTTCGGTATTTAACCAATTAATCACAATTAATATTCTTGAACATTCAAATGACAAAAACTTCCATCTTTAACCAATGAGAGTATAGTTTTCATTCGATACTTCAAAATCACAATTTATTAATTAGGTAGAATAGTTTTAAAATATATTGCGAATTGCGACACGTCAAGCGTCCCACTCCGACTCAATGTGACGCAATTATTGTGGCAATATATTTTGAAACGACTCTATATTCGTGACTTGAAATTATAAACATCCCTCGTATTACTACCCGTATATAAACCAAATTATTTGTTTTAGGAAATATTTATATTTAATGTGAGGCAAGATATCGTTTTTGTTGTTACCATCTGCATACCTACCTCATTCTTTACTTTGGTCCAGGAAACAAAGTCAATTTTCGATAAAAATAAAATGTAATAGGTAGGTAATACTTTATGAAACAGTACAATAAAAGTATTGAAATAAAGTATGCTCATACTCCAAAACGAGTCCTAGAGTTAACATTTTTATAATATTATAAATGGCATATAAAACGATTGGACCGTTTTCACAATCGCGAAATATTTTTTTTTATTTGGTAAAATCCCGGCAATTATTGAAAAATAGATTTTATGTTCAGGACTATTATTATGATCCTTCGAACTCAGTCTACTAAAAACCGGTTTATAATACAATATAATACAATATCCCCTAATAGCTAGTCGGTCGATATTTATAGTTACTTAAAGATTTCTGTAATAATTTGCACTAATTCAATCTCTAGTCGGTAGGTAACAGCACCTCCTTGATTGAATCTAAATTGACATAATTTTGTTCAGAAATTCCTAGGAGACGCTGTCCTTAAGAAAAATTCAAGTAGTTTTTGCTTGTAGACCTTTCTCAGGAATGTGCCTATTGCGCCAGCGAACGTATTGATCGAACATATTTCTGAGACACCCTTTATTTAGAACCGTATGGTAAATGTGTTTGTTTTATCACAGTCTTTCTGCAAGATTATCTTGTTTTAACTAATAATTCAAATTTAATTAATCTATTTTTTTTTTTTTTTCAATAAATACACTAATTTCTATTTATTTCTATACTTTCGTGATACTAAAGTCCATAGAAGCCAAAGATTATGCCGAATATCAAAATCTAAATTTTAACGTACCACCGCGTCGTACAGTTTGTTTGCTAGTTTGTCTGTTATTATTAGTTTAAGCCTTATGCATGTTGACTGAATGATAACGCTTCTTGTCTAACACAAACCTCTCTTATCTAGTTGATTTGGTTGTTGGTGAAAATAGGAAAATATATTAATAAAAGGTTATTATAAAGTTATACAAAACTTTTCACAAAAATTTAGATTTAGAATCTATTTGATATTTTTTTAGAATTACTATTATTAAATGACTGGCGTATTACCTACGTCATATAAAGGTACTTTAAATGAACAACTTTTTCTATATTCATACGATATAGTGATAAAAGATAAAGTAAATTAATTTAATCTAATCAATTTAAAAATGTGACCTTTACTTTTAGGAATCCCGATTACTACGGAAACGTGAAAAATACGTATAATATCGCCTGATAATGACAAGAGGGACGAAACTAGAAAATAAACGTTTTGAGTAAATCGCATTTAAAGTTTTACTAATATTTCTGACACAGATATTAATTTGTATGTTCTTTTTTTATATAATCTGCTATATAAAGTAACTCGTATACGTGTTTTTTTATAAATAAATGAATATAACTATTTTTGAATATTTTTGAGTTGCGTCATTATTGCATAACATTTTTAAACGTATATTTCACTAGTTCGCAGACTTGGGACAAGTTGATAAAACAGAGAATATATATAGACGGGGATGTCGAAACTGATATTTCTTAATAAAAAGATTATTTTGTATATTTTTGATTTTAGAATTTGTATTCGTTTTTATTAAAAAATAATTCTCGGAAAATGCAGTTTTTCCTTTTGTTTTGTTTGGTGAAAGATATTCAACAATTCATTATAAATATGAGAAATTAAGATAAACATTATAAAAAATTAAAATATTTCAGGATTTTGTCCAAAACTTTAAACCCATTTATTATAAATTGTTCAAATGAGGCTTAGGTCCGTTATTGCCCCCGAGCTCTTTAATTGTGCTCCATCTAAATGCGTTCACTGTGGCAAAGGACATCCTGCTAGCTACAGGAGATGTGAAGTAGCCAAGGAAATGCAAAAAATCAAAAATAACAGCACAGGAAAAACAAACTTGTCACTGAACATCCACAGCGAGTAATCCAACATAAACCTGTTATTAGAAACAATCTAATAGACAAATCTAGATCATTCAGCCAGACAGTATGCTATGACCTAGAGAGCAAAACAATAAATGGGGAAATTAATTCTCACTGCTCAGTCAAAGAGAGGGTCGTAGGTAATTTTTCCTTTTATCCTCGAATTTGGCTGAATGACTGATTTGGTTTAGACCGTTTGGCGATTGTACCGAGATACAATTGATTATTTACTTGGGTAAATTTATGTGATGGATAACGCAGATGGAAAAGAAGAATAATTTTAAGGGTTATGGTATATAATTAAAACGTGTTTATTAGATATTAAAGGATAATCTTGAGGTTTTATTCAATATATATAGCCTATAATTCGGTTGTATAGGTAAGTCCTTTGAATTTAATATACAGCTTACGTACCGTTTAAAATAGATATCTATTCTGGGTGGCTTACAAAATAAATGATTTTTATATATACAAACTAAAAGGTTAAACTGGTTATTAATATATACAATTTTCAGAATATTCCCAAACACTGAGGGTGGAGATATTTTGTGTGATAACACCTTCTATCTGATAGACTTGAGCTGGTATAATCAGTAAAATTCCTACCTTGGAAATTGATACTATCTTACATAGGTAGAAAAGAAAAGGCCTAAAATACAAAATACTACTTTATATATGCAATCTTATATTAAGGAAGGACAAATAAGTGATAATTGAGAAATTACTGTACCTGAATTGAAATGTGGCCTTTTTAGAAGTAAGTTTTCGCTTAATTGAAAATAGAATCCTCTTGTGAGATTAAGTATACCAACAAATAGTAATACTAAATAAATTTTTAATCAGTCTTTTCGTTTCTAGTACCTTATATCCTTATAAAAAGATCTTCAAAAACACATGTTCCATGAAGGGATACTAGAAGCATGAAAAATGGAAGCAGGATATGCACCGACAAAATTAGTGACTTCTACAGGAAATGATAATAAAATATGACAGGTAATTTAAAATATTATTAGCCAATTTCTCACAATCACCTACCTAATTCCAAAATTACCCAGATTATTTGGGGTTTTAATTATTTGTAATGAATTAAACAATTACCTGAATAAATTTGAATGACATAATGTCATAATTAATGTAAATAAACAAAGAAAATGAACCCTGAAACCATTTATAGAATTCAAAACGTTTCTTTGTCCCTTTTAGGCTCCTATAACTTAACTACAAACTAATTAAGAAAACAATGGAAAATATATCTACAGAGGACCAGAACGAATCTTCAAAACAAGAAAGAAATACTTGATAAAAGGTTAAACTTCTACAATTTCCAATTTGACAATGGACTTATATTATAAAAGGTATCTTTTCATTCTAGTTAACTCACAGAACATGAGAAATGGATCTCCTATTAAACTTCTACCCAAAAGGGAGTATACGGAGTGATCTTTTAATAGATTTTATTCCTATTATACTTAAATAATAAATTAAAGTAAATTAAAAGGTAATGTCAATACTATATATATTATTTTTGTGGCAAAAGCATCCCAGTACATTCATATGGATTTTGAACCGTAACAAGTATGTGGTAAAAAAGAAGATAACAATCAAGATTAACCCATTACCAATACTCTCCACCAAATATTGGAAAAACTGAACAAAATTGATGAACGAATTACTAGGTTAGGAGAACGTGCAAATTTTTCAGTTTTGAGAATGTGGTCTTTCGAGCCTTAGGAACTGAAGCAACTGCTAAATTCTTACTTTCTGAAAATAGACATCGGTCGTAGAAGGGGCTTAGACTGTTGAGGCACATTCCTGACTTTGGAATTGATAACTTTCAAAGTTAAAACTTCTGGTAAAGTACTTAGGAGAAAAATTAAAAATTTACACATTCGTGGTTTTGGCATTGTATCGACGATATGGTTGCATGTTTCCTCAGACGATGCAGTACAGTAGTTTGTTGACGAATTGAAAATTGTCTGAAACGCGAGGTTGGATTCGAAATCTTATATTCATCATGACAATTTGGAAATCACTATGTCGGCAATAACTCAATTGGTAAGAGCGCTTTACGAAAAACAAGTAAGGGTGGGTTCAAATCCCCCGCAAGTAGAATTTTTAAAAATTTTCATTAAATTTGTTTTCACCTTGGGAGTTCAGGCCGGGATTTTTTCATTTAATTTAATTATTTAAAATTAATTATGATGCCTTGGTAGGATTCCCCACTCGACCATTCACTGTTGGGTACTAATTAACAGTGCTGTTCCTAAAGTGGCGCTGGGAAACAGTAACAAAGCCTACACCGAACACGAGGCTAATAACCATAGCAGTTGATGCCGATGACACAAAAAAAAATTATTTCGTAGGGGTAATATTGGGATTTCCTGGAAATTTTTCATTCTATTTTTTCGGATATTTAACCGATAAATTTTCGGAACTTTAAACCCGATTCTTTTACTATTTTTTTATTTATGAACATAAAATTAAACATTTTAATATTGTTTATTTTTATTGTTAAATTAAATTTTGTTCAATTTACTGTTACTATTGTTTTACTGTAAAAACAATACTTTCGCTACCCATTAGGTTATATTGTTTTTTTAATTATCCGTAAAATATTTATGGACGATAATAATTCACAAGTAAAATATGAACATAATGCAAGTGTTATCAGTCATTTAAGTAATTTTTTCGTGGTATTTTTTAACATTCAAAAAAGTTTAAAATACCAATGTAATTATCTTAGCACCAGTGGCGTAGCGTATAGCCAGGGTTAATAAAAACTTGTTTTTTATGAATATTCTCCATGTACCGTTTTGCCACGGCAATAAAAAAGTGCTGTTTTGCAATACATGATTTACATTTACCTTTATATAAATTTGAAATTTACCTGTATTTATATTTGATATTTGTACTAATATTCACTAATTTAATTTGACAACATAATATTAAGCTCATTTATGTACACAGACATATTAATTTCATTATTTACAGTTCATCTAGAGTGCTTTTAATTATACAATCAATATTAATATTATGTTTTGATTTCTTTTTTTTTTTGCTATTATTTTTTAAATGGTACAATAGCTCATAGATGTTGAGACTATATTTCCCAACTGCAAGATTCAGACGATTATGTCATTCTTCCCCTAACTATCGTGGTATGATGCCTTTCATTAAAACCAAAAAGGTTAGAAAGGGTAGAAATAACAGTAGTTTATTTTTATTTTTTATTACTTTGTTTTATTTTAAATACCTAAGTAACACGTTTTTAATAAAAATATACAAAATTGTATTTTTTTAATAAATAAAAAATGTATCAATAAAAATGTATAAAACACATTACTTAGTAATTTTATATATTTGAACCATATTTTTTTCAATATGTTTGTCAGATTTGAATTTTTGGCTACACAGGGTTATACAGGGTGGACCGGATTTAATTTGCGTACACAGAGATCTCGTAAACCGTAAAATATATATTGTCGGTTAAATGGGGAAAAAGTTTCGTATTTTGACGGATAATACAATGGTCCATAGAAGTTCCAGATTTTCTGACTGGTTCCGGAGATATTCGATAAAATCCGAAAAAACCTCATTTTCGTTTTTTAAGTCGTGCGTTGTTATAAAAGATACAAAAAAATGTATACGAAGTTTTTGTTATAAATCAAGTTCCCTATAATCTGCCATGTCAAAATTTTTATTACGACGTTCCGTATTTGCAGGGCCACCTTCAACTTATTTTTTTAAATACGGACCTGGATTTTTAACTGTAATTTTTTATAGCTTTTGTATAGCTAAATACAACGATATATTACACTTTACACAAAGAGAGACTCATTGAATACTTAACAATTAACAATCTGCTTCCTCAGCATCAATATGGTTTTACAGAGGGTCTTAATTCAAGTGATGCTATGCATGCACTAATATCTCATGTAGCTGAAGAAATGAACAACAATAAAAAATGTATCGCCACCTTTTTGGATTTAGCAAAGGCTTTTGACACAGTGCCACACCAAAAACGTCTCGATGTACTTGAAAAGAATGGGATAAGAGGCACTGCATGGAAAGTCTTTGAAAACTATCTGACTCAGAGAGAACAACAAGTTAAAATAAGAGTCTTAGTAATCCTGAATATGTACAAATTGGTATACCTCAAGGTACTGTCTTAGGGCCAATATTATTCAACTTATACATCAAAGGCTTGACTGAGATTGACATTCAAGGTAAAGTAATTTCTTATGCAGACGATACTGTGCTCGTCTTCAGTAGTAAAGATTGGGAATCTACAAAAATGCAAGCCATACAAGGAATTGAACATGTAAAAAATTGGTTAGATGTTTTTAAATTATCCTTAAATATCAAAAAAACGAACTATATAGCATTCTCTAAAACATTAGCTGATCGCCCTCATTTTAAAGAAATAGTTACCAGTAATTTGGACTCTAAAATACAAGAAACAGAATCTTCTAAATACTTGGGTATAATTATAGACCAACATCTAAAATGGGACTCTCATATAGCATATATATCAAAAAAGCTTAGATTTATAATCTATAAATTTTATCTTTTAAAACAATTTCTTAACCAAAATCTCTTAATAAGCCTATATTTTAGCTTGGTAGAATCTATTCTACGTTATGGTATACTAGTATGGGGAGGCCTATATGAAACAACCCTTAGACCACTAAATGTCATACAAAATAAAATACTGAAAATTATCTTCAACAAACAGCGATTATATCCTACTATTCTACTATATAATGAAACAATATCTAATGTTAGAAGTTTATACATGAACACAATATGCTGTTACATACAAAAACATGAGGTACTAAAAAAACCTCTGGGTCATCAACACAAAACCAGAACTTTTAGTAACTTGAATATTAAAATATCTATGCCTAATAGTGAATCTTTCAAAAATTGTATAAATTACTTAGGACCAAAGTGTTACAATGCTTTACCTCCTGAGATCAAATTAATTAACAAACAACATTTATTTAAGAAAGCGTGCAAATCCTTCATCTACCAAAACTACTCAAAATTGTATAGATTGTTCTTAGAATAACACACATCTCACTGTAATATGTTGGAACCCTGTAGATTACAAGATTATAACATTATTACATATTATATAATATAAGATTGCTGCCTTATTAATTTAACATTTATATAAAAATACATTACTTAACTTTATATTTTAGTTTTTTAATCTTTATGTGTTAGTTTTTTAGTCTGTCTAGCACATACAGGTGCCCACACCTAGGTGCTAACTTATTTACCTATGATTAATTTATAATTTGTTTATTGTTGTAATTAATCATGTTATTACTGTAATTAATCCTGTCAAACATGGAAATACTCTAAACAAATATGCATTTACACCATTTAAATAATTAAATATTTATATTTAAAATATTATAACAAATGCCTCCACCTAGATCAAATAATATTGAGATATTTAAACTAAATTCCTGATTGATCATTTTTAACAATTTTTTAGAATAAATATTTTCATTATTGTTTACCTACTTCGTGTACTGAAATTATTTTTAAAAACAAATATAATTATTATTAGTACTTAATGGATGGATAACAGGTACCCTCAAGGATTTGGAGGAATTAGAATGACTGGAAAGAAAAGGCAGAGTACACACTGCTTAGAAACTATGAAAGAATACCCAGGCACTCAAGGAGCTCTAGTAATAGAAAATGTTTGAATATATTGTCATATTGGTGTTGAGAAGAGCTAAGCCACACACTTATTAATTGGAGAAAATGAGTAAATAAGTTTGTAACTCTTCGGTTAAAACAACTTTTGATTTAAATCTTAAGTTATTTATGTACTAAATATGATAAAATTTGGTACAAAGGAAAACAGATCCTTCATTTTAAGACTGATTTAAAAACAAAAGGAAAAGAAATGTATGTCGCTTAACAATGCTTTACCTTTGAAAGAGATATATGTATTTTCACCTAGCTTCTTTCAGTTTGTGGGATTTTAAGGTTATAATTACAAAATCGCTTATTTCTCTTCACCATTGAATTTTTCAGAGTTGTATTATTTATGTGATATAATTAACTCATTTTGCCTAAAAATGTGGCTTAGCTCTTTTCACCACCAATACGACGATATGTGGATTAAATTGTACTGTGCATATTACAAAACTTACCTCTAAACTGCTTACGATTTTCTGATCAGTAGATTCATAAATGCTTCTAAGAACATC
The DNA here is from genome assembly GCA_927349885.1 of Psylliodes chrysocephalus. Taxonomy (NCBI): domain Eukaryota; kingdom Metazoa; phylum Arthropoda; class Insecta; order Coleoptera; family Chrysomelidae; genus Psylliodes; species Psylliodes chrysocephalus. The sequence goes on from OV651828.1 coordinate 20,915,978, forward strand.
TATACTTTCACTAGACTCTATAAAATTCTCGTTTAGTTCATGTTTCAATTTCTTTTCACATTCAACTAGATTTTCAAATTTCGGACTGGACACTATGAGATTTGATACAGAATCTTCACTTTGTAATTCAAGATGTACCAGCTTTTTTAAAGTATCTACAATTTTATTACTGTTACCATTCAGGTGCACTTTAATAACTTTTTTAAATAACGGTTCCAAAGCATATTGCTGTAGATGTTTTTTTAATACATGATTAAATTGTTCTTCAAGAATGTCTTCTTTTAAAATAAATATTCTTTGTAGATATATCACAGGAAAAGGTAAGTTATCGCTTGTAAGTAACTTTGCTGTTGGTGGTAACATTCCTTGAAGGTCACTTTCTGTCTTTAGTGTAAGTACATCTTTTATTTTAATTTCCTTACAACAAATATTTCCTAAAGCATTCAAAATTATATTATTGTTTAGCTCTCCTACAATTAGCAGTATGTCATATTGTTTAGAAAGGGTATTAAATTCAAGGCTCAATAATTCTTGTTCAGCTTTAATCAACAATTTTTTTACCTCAAAATTTAATATATTCAACTGGGGTATTAGGAATTCTCGAATCCCTTTTTCAGTTTTTACAGCAGGTGTTTTATTACTAACCAAAATAATAACTGCTGTTCTAAACATTCTTATTTCTTGTCACTTTAATACACAAAATGTGGAACTTCTTAAAATAATAACTTTAATATATTCGAGAAACACTAATATAAAACCTTACAGATCGTACTGTTTCACTGCAAGTGAAATGAAATTGCTGGAATGATAAATACATTTCAATTTCAAATAAATAGATTATCTGCTATCCAATAATTCATCTGTGTCAGAATACCTAACCTAATTTCTCTTTTGCTTACATAATCTTCTTCTTCTTCAATTTCTTCTTGGCCGGCCTCTTGCCCTTAAGCACTTTGTCAAAGGCATATAAGGCCGGCTTTAGGTCTGTATTTATAAACAGAACTCAGTCGAACTTGGGTAAGTCGTCCTTGAACGAACTAAAATCGAAGTTCGAGGTGGTTCCGGTCTCTAGTTCCGGTGGTTGTAGCACTTACACAACACGATGAAAGACATAAGGTCTTTTCCTTTGCATCGAAAGTGTAGCACTGGGACTGGGCTACACCATAGACATCATATTATCTAAGATAGACTCGCCCTACACACTGTATACTCAATACACTTTCTGTCCGCATGTTTTACCAGACGGGGAAAGGGGAATCGTACGTCGCACATTGACGTAGTGTTTCTGGAGGGTTTACATATATTTTTAGTAAAAATTATTTAATGACCAAATCAATAACCTATGGGTCTTCGGAATCAAAGGTAAATTTAAAGAAAACATATTCAATTTATACAGGGCATTCAAAAGTCATTTTATATTTTTTCTTATAGATTAAAATAGTAAAAGATTAGTAGATTAAAATTAAAAGTGGAAGAACATTTTTGTTAGTATTTTATTATATATTTTTTAAATACATGAAGAGCAAAGAGCAAGTAAAAATATGAAGCCATTTATTATTATTATTTTTACATGGGTACTGTTTGAAAACCTTTATTACAGGTCGAAAAAAGAATAATTTATATTGCCGGACTACCTTTTTTTATGAAATAAAAAGCTATTAAAAACAGAACAATTTTATTTCAGATACATAAATATACAAATATGATCTTTCTATTACATACCATTTGGGTTGCATGTCACGACACCTATTTTTAGAATTATTTGTGTAATGATATAGGACAGTAATCAGCAATGATTTTATAATATCTGGACAAGGCTAAAACACATTAGCTTAAGATTATCAAGAGATACTTTATTTCTAATTTGTCCGAATATAAAAAACACTAAAGGAAGCTTCTTTTGTGACATTTCGAATGTCATTTTACTATCAATGGTTACTCCTACAAACACTCTTGGTGAAGAATCTGCTCAATAGATTTATTTAGTGTTATAACTGATATTTTGTAAAGCATATTTTGGAATAAAATAGCTATTTGTGTATTAAGAACAGAAAGTAGCACCTTTGACAGTTGAGACAGAAAGTCTGTCGAAGAGAAAAGATTTATTTTATATTTCTTCAAAAAGGAGGAAAAATACAATATCAAAACTGTTATCTCAGTTATGTAATCATCATTTTCAGTATTTGTGTTTTTCCAACTGACCATTATTTTGTAATTGAGATGAAAAACCGTACGAGTCGCAGATATGTACGGTTTTTCACCTAATTTCACGGGTATAATCAGCTGTACTACATTAACAGCTAGGTATCTAGTACGGTTTTTAAGCTCAATGCGCTAGTTCAGTGTGATGTCATTTTGGTTCGATTGACATTTAATTCTAACCAAACTTTTAACAAAAACATCAATAAATTTGACATATACGTTTTTACTATTTTTATTTTATTTCAAAATATTGTTTACAGGTCATAAAAAATAGTTATATAATTGGTAACTAAACGATTGTATATTTGATACATGCTATCTACTTACTTTAGGAATATATTTATAAAAGTGAAAAAAACGATATAATTTAGGTAAACAAAACGAACAAAACGGACTCCAAAAATCTACTGTCACTTTAATTGTCAGTGGAAAAATAATTACATCATCACTGAACTAGCGCATCGATGAAGAGATAAATTTTAAACGAAATGGCTTATTTTGAAATGTCACATTTAAGACTTGTACGGTTTTCGAACTCACTGGTTCAATTGCAGAACACTGTTTGCAGTGAATCTTTTTCTTTAAGGATTTTACTATAAAACCCGAAATATAAGCAACTACATCCTGAATGTATTCACTCAGAAAATATATAGATAGGTAATCATGGTCACGAAGCTCATTTGTAAATTCCAAATTTTCTTTAGTGTCTGATTCGTAACATTTTAAATTTAACGCAATTTGGCTACTAGTGTTGCTACAATCGAAGATGCTGGTGCCATCTAAAGCAATTGCATTTGCAGTTTTATTTGACTTTACTTCATTATGAATTAATAATTTTGTATAACAATTTTGAAACAATCTCCATGTGAGATTGTTATTGAAGCATCTATTACGAACTGCACTAAAAAAAAGTATTATTTTTTTCTTCATTTTTCGCCTCTTCCACTACCTCTCCCAAAATTCTGTAAAATGTGATGATTACTGTATAATTTTAGAGCTTACATATAATAAAAATACCCATAATAAATACTGTGCTTACTTGATAGGTATAGCATTATGTTTTAAGATGTGTCTACCACTTAAATTTTCATAAATATCTGCCATACAAAAATGGTCAGAACATATACTAAGGCTTCCTTCATTTTCATAATGTTTTCCTCCACCAAGCATAGATTTTGCAGCCAAATTCCACGTTGAATAATTTCTCTAGGAAACCTGATCAGAAAATATAGAACATTATTATTTAAATAAATAATGCTAGTGCTAAATGCCATTGTAAACAACCATGCTAAAGTGCCTGCGTATAAAAATTTAAATAAAAAATATAAATTTAGGTTAATTGTAAAAAAGTAAAAAAAAATAAAGTAAGAAACCTCATAATTGAAAAAAAAAATCCATGCCATTGTAGTAATGTCGTCTATACGAAAAGGAACAACAAAACGGTGTTGTTATGGAGTATGTAAAAGTGATACGCGATACAAATCATTCAACACTGTTAAATAAATTAAGCCTTATTCCCTGTATATGCCTACGTCTATGCTAACATAATCTTATTTATGAAATGACCGAATAACATTCTTATTCTGCGTATTTCGGCACACTATACATTTCCTCCCCATCGTAAAAGTCCTTAATAAAAAGTTCAGGGTTTAAATTATTCTTGAAAACTACAAAAAACCACAAAAAACCACAAAAAACACAATAAAACTTGATCTGTCACTTCGACAACATCAGCAAAATGTCTTAGGTTGCCAAAGTTAAATGATTTATACCAAAATGTTTAATATTTCCATATGATACACATGTAAAAATAGATACTTAAAAGTCTTAAGTGATTGCAATTAATAAAAAACTCATATTGATGCTTTCCATTCTTTATTTCCTTTTTTTATTAGATTGTATTAAAGGTAATAGTAACTTTTTAAATAAAAATTTAATGTTTGATATTTGATGAAAGGGATCTGACAACATAGGAAGAGCGTACCGTCAAAAAAAAGTTGCGGACAAGTGTAATGTATACAAGGCGTATCTATTATCCGATATCTTTGGGCTACACCAATTCTGAAAATATCGTTCCATATTTACAAATTGTATGGATGGAACGATATTTTCAGAAGTGACGTAGCTCAGTGCTACACTTTCGATGCAAATGAAAAGACCTATTTAGTACAAGTAGAAGTTGGAAGTTGGAAAGGCTTTTGGTAGATAGAGAGGGGATAAACGTCAAACCACGTCGGACTCGGACTGCTTCGAGAATTTCGTAGTAATGTTTACTGTTTACCTGCCCGTGTCGTTTCATATAATAAGTAATTTTAATTTTTTTACCGGCGGAACCGGATAATCGCATGTATTTATGGACTAAAAATAATTATTAAACATGTATTATAATATTTGAATCATAATTTTACAAAATTTCAACAGCTATTCACAATTTATTAAACTATTTACTCGAAATTGTTAATAACATCTATAAAATAATTTTGTACGCCAATGTATCGCGTCCACTTCGGTTAAATCCGCCGAAAACCTGTCAATTTATGGGTATAAAGTGGGAGAACTGGCAAAAGGTTTTCCAACTTCTACTTGTGCTATAAACCACTGAACTCTGCTATATATTAAACTGGAAGAACAAAGCCGATCAACAAAATCAAGCCGCATAGCGAGGTGATATTTGACACTTTGGCGTCCACATGTGCGTATTGGAATGCACTAAAAAGGATCATCAAAATTAAATTTAACACTTATTACATTCAACTATGACACCTTTTAATTTAAGAAAATCATTTAAAAATGATGTTTGATTAATACACAGCTGAAACAAATGTTCCCATAATAATAATTATTATTTAAAAAAATAATAAAATTTGTCGTAGTACGCCCGTGGGAAACGTGACGTAGAATGCTCGAAATTGACAGTCTGGCGTCCAAATTGTCATGCACACCGACCGTTTTTTTCACCCATGTTAGCTTAGAAATTAGGAGTTGGGTTTATGTCATATAGCTATCCAGTTTAATATCAAGGTCGGTGCTATAAACTGGAATTTAGAGATGGATAGTAGCGAATCTATAACTGAGAGTACATTTACGGATTTGTTACTACCCATCTCTAAATTTACGGCCCTTACACAACGTTGGAAACAACCAATAATGTGTACCCGGCTTAAGGATATAGGGTTTTTTATTTTTTTTATTTTAAATGTTGACCACAGGAAGTCACTATATATTGTCTATTGTCATCTGTCACCTGTCACATCGAAAATGAAATTAACGTGAAAAACTTAACCCATTTATCACAAATTTAATAGAAATAATGTTAATAATACTGAGTTCATAACAAAAATGAAAATATAAATAATATTCAATTATTAAAAGTGGTATTTTGTCACAATAATGGACTCTGATGATTTGGTAAGTTGCAACTAATTTTCTCATTATCATGTCTGCATGCTATGAATTTTACATCAACTTTTCTTTGACATTATATTTATTTGCTTTTTGAATATTTCTATTTTTAATTGTTTCAGTGCAACATTGAGTTCATTGATTTGAACGGCGTAGAAGAAACTGAACAGCTTCGAATAAGAAATTCTCTACAGCAGTTGGATCCTAGTGTACAACTTCCTTGGATTAAAGACAAAAAAATACTTCTACGCGGTAAGTTTCACCTTACTTGTTAACGATCATATTTAAATGCATATTTTATGCCAGATCTTTAGTGCATCAGAAACATTTTACTATTTAATATTACAGTACTATAACTATTCTAGTTTTCTGATTTCGTTCTTCCCTCATTTTAAAACAAGTACTTAGTGCAGCTCTAATATATCAGAATATAAGAGATGCCTTGGTTTCATGCCTTTCTCAAAAAGGGTTGGTTTATTTTGTTTATACACCAGTAACATTTGCAATTGGTTGAAAAGTACTCAACCAACACATAAGGTATATTTTTTTAGTGTGTAAGTATTTTAAAAAATGAATGTGAATAGCTATGACTTCACTGTAATAGCCATAATTAAGGGTGAATGAAATAAGTAGAATTAGTTTTAAGAAGAATAACACCTTCATGATAACAATCCTGAACTGATTCTGAACGCTAAGGGAAAAATTAGACTGCATATTATAACTGGAGTTGTATTGTTTAAATGTTTATGTATGTAGGTGTTGTTGTGTATACGAGCAGGCCTATTAATTGGCATAATTACAAGGAAAATTACTATTAAATACTTACAATATAGGTGCTTATTACAGTTTACATAATTTTGATACCAGAAACACCATGGGATTAAATAATTATTACTTCCTTAATTGGACATGTTTGTAAATTGTTCAATAATTTTTTTTTTAAATGTTTTGTATTGCTCATACCAGTCTATATCATCTAAATTATTTATAATATAGGCTAAGCTAAGCATGATCAGGAGGGAAGCTCAGGATGTTATCCTTGCAAAAGGAACAACAAACATATTTGAGTTAAGCATTGGATGTGATGGAACACAAAATGGTATTAGGGCTAAGAGATCTAAGGAACATATTTGATTATTGTTGATTATTTTATACAAAAATAAGGTACATGTGATTTTGTGTCTAGTCTCAAGAGAAGGTATTTTAAACTCTATTCTTAATTGTGCTGTTCTAATAACATAGTAATCAGGTCTGATATGGTACTTTTTAAAGTAAAGATATCTTAAGAATTTGTTTTGTATTTTCTCTAACTCTTGCTAAATGGTTTGATATTCTCCAAGCTATATCTAATTTTGAACGGATTAATGAAAGATATAAAATTATTAACAAATTAATATCAGAAAAGTGCCGCTTTACAAGTATTCTCAATATGAGTAGAAAATGATAATTGTATGTTACCCCTAGATCCTTAACTTGATAGCACTTTTTTTAATGACACACTATTCATTTGATAGTCAAATACAATCGGTTGTTTTTGCTGGGTAATAGTCATATAACAACATTTGTTAATGTTAAATTCCAATTTACATTTTTGACTCTAATTCATATATAGCATTTATATCTTTTTGCAAAGAAACGCAATCGCGTACTGTTTGAATTTGTTTATAAACATGTCTAGCGAAATAGGTAGGGTTATTTCTTGCTTTCTGGACTTAATTTTATTTAGACCCTTCCATAAATCCTTGGATTTATGTGAATTTAACATGGTTCATCTTGTCAAAGGCCTTGAAAAAGTCTGTATACACAGAATCTACCAGTAAACCCTTTTCCAAAACTTTATACAGAAAGTTGGCATATGTTAATTTCAGCAGATTTGCCTGGTGAAAAACCAAATTGTTGGGAATTTAAGATATTGGTGCAGTCGTATGTTAATAGTTATTATACTTTCAAAGATTTTTGGGATTGTGCTTAGGATGAAAATGGAGCAATAATTTTTTACATCAGATGTGTTGCCTGAATAGTAAATGTGAGTAACATAAGAAAGTTTCCAAAAGTCAGGAAATTTACCTGTGCTCAGTGATTTGTTAAAGATATGAAATAGTGATCTAGATAATACAAAATTACATTTTTTGAGAAAACTGGGTGGAATTCCATCAGGGCCTGGAACTTTATTGTTGACAGATTTTCATAAATCTTAGTAATTTGAATAAAAATAAAAATATCATAGATTGAATTTCACTATTATTTAAATTTAGAGTTTGGTTCGTGTATACAGGAAAAAAATGACTAGCAAATAGATTGGCAATGTCATTGAGTCAGGTAAAGAATTATTTTCTCTTATTTTATACAAATTGTCAGAACGCTAACATTTTTTACAACAGAATTCTCAGTATTGCTTACTTAACTAGCATAACACTCTCTTGATAACATTTTGCATTGAGCTCTAAGTTGACTGAAATGAATGTACTGTTCAGGAGACAGTACATTTATAAGTTCTATGGGCTACCTTTTTATCATTTAACAACTGTCTAAGCTGCAGAGAATACCAACAAGGTAATGTACTCTTACTGATTTTATTCACTAGATTCTCTATCACTGAAAACATAACATTATAGAATATGCACTCCATATTAGAAAGCTCTTTACCATGAATAAGAGCATCCCACTCAATTGCTTCCAGACACTGGGTATAGCTGGGAAATCTGCATTATGGAAATCAGTAGTAATCCGTTCCAGAGGATGTATTTTTATTGACATAAAGCTGCAAAGTAGTTAGAAGTGGGGTATGATAAGAGTCTGGTGGAATTAAAATGTCAACAGCTTTGGAAACTGTAAGTTCATTAGGTGAAAGTACTAAGTCAAGAATAACTCCTCTACTATTGGCCACCCTGTTTGATTGGAATAGGTTATGTAAGGCACATATATTTAGGACAACTTCAGTCACTTCAGCTTCCGTTAGTGATGTGTTGTGCTCTCCAGTTGCTGAGAAACAATAATCTTCCACTTACCAAACTGCAGGTGGAAAATTATAATGGGCCATATAAATGGATCTTGGAGTTTGGATATTGTTCACTTAAGTGTGTAATCTGATCAAAGTGGATTTGATAGTAAATAATAGGTGACTTATAGTACACCCAGGATACATTATTATTCATGTGTACAAACAGCAGTTTAATTGATGTGTTAATAATAATAATAATAATAATAATCTTTATTTTGAGGAACAATCATAATACATATAAGTCAATTCTTAAACAAAACAGTGTCAAGAAAAATATATTAATGATCACATAGAGTAATATTCATTAATTTTATATCGATACCTTTTTGCCAGACTATCGTAATATATTGATACCTTTTTGCCAGACTATCATAACTGCCATTTGAACAAATGTCACTTATGTTAGTCTGGCAAACAGGTATCAATATGGTTCTAAATTAATTAAGAGCAAACATGACGGGCGCTCCTCCGCCAAAAATCAATTTTACATTTGAGGAAGTTAAAAAAAATTGTAAAAAAAAATGGTTCAGGCCAATCGCTGTAAAAATGAACCAAGAATGACGCTAAACCGCGAAAACTTATATTTTTAAAGAAAAACAACAAAAATTTCAACTTTTTAACAAATTTAATTTTTTGGCTCTTTAGCGTCATTCTATAACAAATATCTTAACTATTTTCTAAATAACTTTTTTTCAAAAAGATTACCAATTTTAAACAGGACCGAAGATTAACATAGTTTTCATTCCGATACTAATTCTATTAAAACAATGATACCAGTGAATACGGCAACGCTGCTAACCTATGAAGCCCGTGGTTAAAAGGGTAGCTGCTGTTTAGTTAAATTTGTTAATTCCTGTGTCGAAAAATAGGTAGTTGTTTTTGAAGAGGTATGAAATTATTGTTGTTGAGGCCTTGTTAGGTTTTTGTTTAATTTAGTTTTTAGTTAATTTATGAAATGAAAAATTCTGGAAGGCAAAAATGCACAGCTGACAAATTTCTATTTCATTTGTTTGCTGCCAAAGTTAGTAAATCCTAGAGAAATACATGTGGCAATTAGGGAAAAGAGATTGTCAAGAATATTGCCCGCTTAAAAAAATGTGTAATATACAGGGTGTTTCTAAATACATGCGTATGAAATTAAGATGGGTCTTTCCTATAACAAAATTTCCTCAGCCCACCCCTTTCCGAGATATCACCCTTAAAAGGTGGTGACTAAAATTGAGTTTTTATTTTTTTTTTCTAAAATTTCAGTAAAGCTAGAAACTTGAAATTCTGTAATCGCAAAGGACTAACCATGGGTATTTTTTCAATATTTCTGTTACACTATAGGGGGGTGAAATTAGCAACACTTACTTTATTTCATATCAAAACTTTTTTCGAGATGAACTTTTATGAAATCCTTGTTTTATTTAATTTTTTTTTATTCTTGAATTTTTTCTTAATATAATCCCGAAATTTAAACTCTTAATGTCTTGGTAATGATTTTTTAAAATTCGCCAAAATTAGTGGCTAAAACGCCTCGTTATGTGCTGCCTTCGGGTGTAACGCGCTTATCGTATCGTACACTCTGTCATTATTCGTTTCTTGCAATAATTTACACCAGAAGATAGCACTTAACGAAGCGTTTTAGCCACTAATTTTGGCGAATTTTAAGAAATCATTAACAAGACATTAGGAGCTTAAATTTGGGGATTATATTAAGAATAGTGCTGTCGAGGAATGTATTTATTTTCATTATGATATTTCAAAATTAAAGCCCTTTTAGTTTTTTTGGGAAACTGGAAGGAATTAAAACATTAAAATATATGCATATTATAGATATTATTGCCTAATTTATTTTGCCAAAATTTAAATATTTTGAGATATTCTTGTCCGAAAATTATAAGGGGTATGATCACCTTAAGATTGAAAGAGAATTAGCTTTAATTCATGAGATGCAAAGCATCATAATTGTCGCGTCACAAAAACCACCTGCTGCCAAGAGAAAATTTTGATTCAACAGTATTGTATATTTTTTGTTGTAAAAGAGAAAAAATTAACATTTCGTGTTTTAATAGTTATTTTTTTAATTTAATAATCTATGTGAAAAAAATATTTTTAATACAGATATTAAAAAATTGTTATTTTAATATACTTATTTAATTGTACTTATATTTGTTGTTCCTTTAATACAATAAATACAATTTACCTATCTCCAATTCATCACTTTCCGTATCCATATACCTAGGGTCCGATTACAATTATAAGAACACCGCTACGTCATAACTATTATTTCGAAATTCCAATATACAGGGTGTCCCGAAATTAGACGGTCATATTTTAACAGCGTAATCTACATCCTACAAGTATTAGAAATTAAAAATTAAAAAAAAAAACGAATTCAAAAGCGTGCAGATGCCGTCACCACATCTTAACCAAATTTATATAGGATCACCCCTGAGGCACCCCCTTACTACCAAAAAAGAATCATATAAGTAAATCGGACAAGGTGGTAAAGCATTATCGCTAAACATACATAAAAATGAAGAGTTTGAGGATTTTCTCATGTCCCCAATTATTAGATTTTGACCAAATTTATATGGAACCACCCCTGAAGTACCTCCTTTCTAACAAAAAAAGAATCATTGGATCGGACACCGTGTTAAAGAATTATTGCTGAACATACATAAAAAAAAAAATTAAAGAAATATTGCGACGAATTGAGAACCTCCCTCCTCCTTTTTTGAAGTCGGTTAAAAATAGGAGTAAAAGTTTATATAAACATAGGCCCGAAAACGTTTCGTTTTCGAGATACAGGGTGTTACAAGTGAAGTCCAGATGAAACATTTTTGTAAATATTTTCTAAAATTTCTTTAGTTACCGGTTTTTCAAAGTTAAAAAAAAAATGAAATTTCTAATTCTAGAGACCTACTAATTATTGTTTACACTTTCGAATAAGGTAACATGCTTTTCTCTTGAAAATGGCGCGTCCTAGCGAGATGCAACAAATGTAACTTTATTATACAGAAAATATTGGTTTTCCAAATTTTATAGTCAAAAAATCTGATGTGTCCAACACATGACTTTCCTATCTAGTTATTATAGGCTTTTTCTGGTTATTTTGTACAACTTATTGCAGTACCTCTATAAATGTTTAGAGGATAAACTAAATATATACATTTTCCACATACATCTACCTCGAAACATATAGTTATGCATTGAAAACGAAAATACTGAAAAATTTAAATTTAGCAATTTAGCAATTTTTCCATTACGGTCCATTTTAGAAAAATCATGTATAAACAAAAATTATAGAGATCGATATCGCAAACAACTTTTAGTTCAACAATTTTCATAAAAATTAGAATTTTGCACATTTTGTCAAATTTTTCGAATACGGACCATTTCAGGAAATTTTGACATAAAGCAAAAATTTAGATAATATTATTAGAAGTAACTTTTATTTGAACAATTTTCTTCTCCAAATATAAATAACAGATATATTCCATAAAATATAAAAACGGCCTCCCATAAAGTACCCCCCCCCCCCAGGTGTTCCGACTCTGCTCAAAATCCAATCATTTCATTGAACGCTGAAATAAAGCTTAAGTTTAAAATTTAGTTTTTTTCTGTGTATCGGTTCATGAGTTATGGTGGATATAGATACACAATTTTACCCTAAGCTCCCCCTAATTTACCCACCTAAGAAGATGATAAAAAACTGGGGTTTAGTCCAATAAATGGAGCGTAAAAAGGTAAGTATTTGTACCAAATTTTACCTAATTATCTTTAAACGTTTAGTAAATATTTACAAAAGTGTGATATTAGGACTTCACCTTTAACACCCTGTATCTCGGAAAAGAAAAGTTTTCGGACCTTGTTTATATGAACTTTTACTACTATTTTAGGATGTATATTACGCTGTTAAAATATGACCGTCTAATTTCGGGACACCCTGTATATCATCTAAAACTGTCAATAAATAAAAAATATTTGAGTTGTTTGGTTTAAAAATAGTATTCCTACATTCGTATATTAACAAGCCACTAACCCCCAGTAGGCGGCGATAGCCAACGAATTATACCTGAATTGTAATCGGACCCTACCCAATATGATTACCCTTCAGCGCACGACACACAACATTGCCAAATTTATGTAGCGAACAAGGTTCCAAATACTTTAAGGGGAGGTCGTGAGATTCGTCCGGTGTGACGTCAGAAGGGACTGGATTGTTCTTAACAATTCATGTACTTACCTTTTAGGGAGAGTATTATTATTATTATTATTATTATTATTATTATTATTATTATTATTATTATTATTATTATTATTATTATTATTATTATTATTATTATTATTATTATTATTATTATTATTATTATTATTATTATTATTATTATTATTATTATTATTATTATTATTATTATTATTATTATTATTATTATTATTATTATTATTATTATTATTATTATTATTATTATTATTATTATTATTATTATTATTATTATTATTATTATTATTATTATTATTATTATTATTATTATTATTATTATTATTATTATTATTATTATTATTATTATTATTATTATTATTATTATTATTATTATTATTATTATTATTATTATTATTATTATTATTATTATTATTATTATTATTATTATTATTATTATTATTATTATTATTATTATTATTATTATTATTATTATTATTATTATTATTATTATTATTATTATTATTATTATTATTATTATTATTATTATTATTATTATTATTATTATTATTATTATTATTATTATTATTATTATTATTATTATTATTATTATTATTATTATTATTATTATTATTATTATTATTATTATTATTATTATTATTATTATTATTATTATTATTATTATTATTATTATTATTATTATTATTATTATTATTATTATTATTATTATTATTATTATTATTATTATTATTATTATTATTATTATTATTATTATTATTATTATTATTATTATTATTATTATTATTATTATTATTATTATTATTATTATTATTATTATTATTATTATTATTATTATTATTATTATTATTATTATTATTATTATTATTATTATTATTATTATTATTATTATTATTATTATTATTATTATTATTATTATTATTATTATTATTATTATTATTATTATTATTATTATTATTATTATTATTATTATTATTATTATTATTATTATTATTATTATTATTATTATTATTATTATTATTATTATTATTATTATTATTATTATTAATATTATTATTAATATTATTATTATTATTATTATTATTATTATTATTATTATTATTATTATTATTATTATTATTATTATTATTATTATTATTATTATTATTATTATTATTATTATTATTATTATTATTATTATTATTATTATTATTATTATTATTATTATTATTATTATTATTATTATTATTATTATTATTATTATTATTATTATTATTATTATTATTATTATTATTATTATTATTATTATTATTATTATTATTATTATTATTATTATTATTATTATTATTATTATTATTATTATTATTATTATTATTATTATTATTATTATTATTATTATTATTATTATTATTATTATTATTATTATTATTATTATTATTATTATTATTATTATTATTATTATTATTATTATTATTATTATTATTATTATTATTATTATTATTATTATTATTATTAATTATTATTATTATTATTATTATTATTATTATTATTATTCTCCTGTAATAATTTAAAATTGAATGAGGCTAAGACAAATAACATTACTTTTACCTCAGATAAGTGGGCAGAAAAATCACAACCGGTCCGCTTGCTTGGTGTCATTTTAGATTCGGCACTGAGTTGGAAACATCACGTCGATCAAGTTTGTAAGAATATGTCATCACAAATATTTATATTACGCCAGTTACGGAAATGTCTGAGTACTAATGTACTTAAAACTGTGTATTTCTCGCTTGTTCATAGTCATCTCTGTTATGCTGTATTGCTCTGGGGTAATTCCACATTTTCAAATAAAGCTTTTGTACTACAAAAACAAGCTCTACGTATATTAGCAGGAGTGCCTTTTGGCACTCACTGTCAATCTTTGTTTATACAATATAAAATCATGCCTCTACCTACAATATACATATACGAATCTCTGTTGGAAATCCATAAAAACAAAAATTTGTTTAACAAGCACCAAGATACACATAACTATGTCACGAGAAATGCACAAAATTTTGTACCACTGTATTCAAGACTAAAAGTAACTAAAGATAATAAGTTGGATTTGAATCTGTATAATAAATTTGTTAATAAAATAAACAACTGCAATGTTTATGATCTACCTTTTGATACGTTTAAGAAATTAGCTAAGACATATCTACTAAAACACTGTTTTTATTCAGTGACTGATTATTTTAATTCGTAGCGAGTTTTTGGTACTGTTTATAAAAACTGTAAATCTAATCTGTCATTCTCATTTTTACATCATTGATTTTTTACATTATCGTTTAGTTATATACATATAAATTTTTAACATCATTGTTCACATTTGTTTTTACATTATTTTATATAACTGTGCATACCGTTTTTACATTGTTATTTTATATTATTGTTCAATATGTTTTTACATTATTTTATTGTATTTAAACTGTACCATGATAGTTATTTACTCTATTTTCTATTCTAATGACTTGAAATGTACTTTTGTATATAAATGTGGTCAATAAACGCTTATATATATATATATATTATTATTATTATTATTATTATTAATTATTAATTATTAATTATTATTATTATTAATTATTATTATTATTATTATTATTATTATTATTATTATTATTATTATTATTATTATTATTATTATTATTATTATTATTATTATTATTATTATTATTATTATTATTATTATTATTATTATTATTATTATTATTATTATTATTAATTATTAATTATTAATTATTAATTATTATTATTATTATTATTATTATTATTATTATTATTATTATTATTATTATTATTATTATTATTATTATTATTATTATTATTATTATTATTATTATTATTATTATTATTATTATTATTATTATTATTATTATTATTATTATTATTATTATTATTATTATTATTATTATTATTATTATTATTATTATTATTATT
The DNA here is from genome assembly GCA_927349885.1 of Psylliodes chrysocephalus. NCBI lineage: Eukaryota > Metazoa > Arthropoda > Insecta > Coleoptera > Chrysomelidae > Psylliodes > Psylliodes chrysocephalus. Next base: position 20,931,751 of record OV651828.1, read on the forward strand.
ATTATTATTATTATTATTATTATTATTATTATTATTATTATTATTATTATTATTATTATTATTATTATTATTATTATTATTATTATTATTATTATTATTATTATTATTATTATTATTATTATTATTATTATTATTATTATTATTATTATTATTATTATTATTATTATTATTATTATTATTATTATTATTATTATTATTATTATTATTATTATTATTATTATTATTATTATTATTATTATTATTATTATTATTATTATTATTATTATTATTATTATTATTATTATTATTATTATTATTATTATTATTATTATTATTATTATTATTATTATTATTATTATTATTATTATTATTATTATTATTATTATTATTATTATTATTATTATTATTATTATTATTATTATTATTATTATTATTATTATTATTATTATTATTATTATTATTATTATTATTATTATTATTATTATTATTATTATTATTATTATTATTATTATTATTATTATTATTATTATTATTATTATTATTATTATTATTATTATTATTATTATTATTATTATTATTATTATTATTATTATTATTATTATTATTATTATTATTATTATTATTATTATTATTATTATTATTGAAGCAGTACTCTCCTTGCGAAACAAACCCGGACTTGACTACTACGGGATGAACGCTACGATTCTCAAAGCATCTCTCAACTCTTTGGCACAGCCACTTACAAATATGTTCAATAAGTGTGTAAGCGAAGGTGATTGGCCGCAACAGCTGAAGGTATCAAAGATTGTCCCCGTTCATAAAAAGGGACCTACTGATGTTCTAGACAATTATAGGCCTATAGCTGTGATGCCAGTTATCTCGAAAGTTCTGGAAAAGTTAATTAAAGATAAACTCAGCGCGTACTTAGAAACTAGATCAATACTTATCCCCGAGCAGTTTGGATTTCAAAAAAAGAAATCTACAACATCAGCATTGATTAGTGTTATCGATAACATAGTGGAGGGCATTGATCAAGGAGCACAAACATATGCTGTAATGTGCGACTTGACCAAGGCATTCGACTGTGTTAACGTAATTATTTTAGAACAAAAATTAGAATTCTATGGTATTCGGGGAGTAGTATTGAAATTGTTTCACTCTTATCTAAATGACAGAAAGCAATATGTAAGTCTAAACAACCAAATATCTAGCCTAACCACAGTATGCAACGGGGTGCCTCAGGGTTCGATACTGGGCCCGATATTATTTCTATTATACGTAAATGATCTACCTAGGGCTGTCGACAACTTAAGCTCATTCAGAATATTTGCTGATGATACCACGATTCTTACTAGAGGGAACGAGAGACTGAGCAAAGAAAGTCTTTGCATGACTAAAGATTGGTTTGCCGCAAATAAATTAAAAATGAATGAAAGCAAAACACAACAAATTTTGTTTAGTTCTGACAAATTAGCAATTAAATCTGAACCAGTAAAGCTATTAGGAATTACATTAGATACAAGACTTACCTGGCACAATCATACAGACACTCTATGCTCAAAACTCTCTTCCCAACTCTTTGTAATGAGACAATTGCGTTCTGCCATTAAGATAAATAACACTTTAAAAACAATTTATTTTGCACTTATTCACAGCCATTTGTCCTACGGCATTACACTATGGGGACAATCCAGCAGTGCTCACAAGGTCTTTTATATGCAAAAGTCTGCGGTGCGCATTGTGGATGGTGCTCAATATAAAGCAAGCTGCAAAGAGCTGTTCAAGAAGTACCATATTCATCCGCTTCCTTGTATATTTATTTTTGAGTCACTCATTCTAATTCATAAAAATTTGAATAAATATGCAAGACATTCTGAGGTACATCATTATAACACACGAGGAGCGGATAATCTGGTGACTTCTTATAGCCGTATACAGCTAACACATGTAAATAAGTTAGACATAAGGCTCTACAATAAATTTGATAGCTTATTTCCAGCAATAAACATTCAGGGATTATCCTCCAGAAAATTCCACACGTTAGCTAAAAACTTCCTCGTGGAAAACTGTTTTTATTCTGTTGAGGAATTCCTAAATTCTAAATTTTAACTTTTAAGTTTAAGTTTAAGCTTCTTCATGTGTATATGGACTCCAAATACTGTATTATGTATCAAACGGGTCAATAAATGTATTGTTGTTGTTGTTGTATTATTATTATTATTATTATTATTATTATTATTATTATTATTATTATTATTATTATTATTATTATTATTATTATTATTATTATTATTATTATTATTATTATTATTATTATTATTATTATTATTATTATTATTATTATTATTATTATTATTATTATTATTATTATTATTATTATTATTATTATTATTATTATTATTATTATTATTATTATTATTATTATTATTATTATTATTATTATTATTATTATTATTATTATTATTATTATTATTATTATTATTATTATTATTATTATTATTATTATTATTATTATTATTATTATTATTATTATTATTATTATTATTATTATTATTATTATTATTATTATTATTATTATTATTATTATTATTATTATTATTATTATTATTATTATTATTATTATTATTATTATTATTATTATTATTATTATTATTATTATATTATTATTATTATATTATTATTATTATTATTATTATTATTATTATTAAACTTCTTAACTAGGGATTGTGAGATGTCCAGCAGAGTAAATCTCGATATGGCCAAAACTTGGTTTACATCAAATAAACTATTGCTCAACGATAATAAGACGCAAGCAATTACGTTTACCTCGGATAAAATGGTAAAAAAATCAGAACCGGCCAAAATGTTGGGCATCACCTTTGATAGCGGTCTAAAATGGTCAAACCATATCGAGAATCTCTGCTCGAAGCTCTCAATCCAAATATATGTGTTGAGACAGCTGCGCATGAACATCACCAGTACTGAGGCCATGAAAACGGCTTATTATGCGTTAATCCAGAGTCACATTGCATATGGATTGTTGTTGTGGGGTAACGCAACTTCAGCTAGTAAAATCTTTATCCTACAGAAGACAGCTTTACGCATTGTCGATGCCGCACAGCACCGAGCTCATTGCCGAGAACTCTTTATAAAATATCAAATATTAACTGTACCTTGTTTATTTATCCTACAAACAGCCTTAGAAATTCACAAAAACGTAAGGAATATTCCTACTCATAATAACACCCATGAGTACAGTACAAGAGGATCTGAACTACTGGTGGTGCCGTACTCGCGCATCTGTCTCACCAAAAACAATAAATTAAACTTAAATATATACAACAAGTTAGTTGTTATTTTTAAAGACAACGATCTTAAAAATATGACAAAAAATAAGTTCAAAAACATTATTAAAACTTTTCTGTTAGAAAACAGTTTTTATAGTGTGGACGAATTTTTACAATTTAAACTTTAATTTTTATTTTAATTTTAATCTTGTGACGTTCTGTTGTTTTAATTTTAATTGTATTATTTGAACTGTTTTATATTATTTGACTACGTCTATATTTTTTTTTTATGTATTTATGAGTGTGAGGCTAGAAACAAATTAAATATTCAATGTTTGAAACTATTTTAAAAGTATTAATTTTTTTGCACCGTAAATCTGTGAATAATTATCGATTTTATGGGTTTCTCTACGCAAATGTACATTTATTTATATATTTTTAAATCTTTTGTATTTTTTATATTTTTTGTAAGACTTCAATGTACCTAGATTGTATGAAAGAGGTCAATAAACGTCTATTCTATTCTATTCTATTCTATTCTATTATTATTATTATTATTATTATTATTATTATTATTATTATTATTATTATTATTATTATTATTATTATTATTATTATTATTATTATTATTATTATTATTATTATTATTATTATTATTATTATTATTATTATTATTATTATTATTATTATTATTATTATTATTATTATTATTATTATTATTATTATTATTATTATTATTATTATTATTATTATTATTATTATTATTATTATTATTATTATTATTATTATTATTATTATTATTATTATTATTATTATTATTATTATTATTATTATTATTATTATTATTATTATTATTATTATTATTATTATTATTATTATTATTATTATTATTATTATTATTATTATTATTATTATTATTATTATTATTATTATTATTATTATTATTATTATTATTATTATTATTATTATTATTATTATTATTATTATTATTATTATTATTATTATTATTATTATTATTATTATTATTATTATTATTATTATTATTATTATTATTATTATTATTATTATTATTATTATTATTATTATTATTATTATTATTATTATTATTATTATTATTATTATTATTATTATTATTATTATTATTATTATTATTATTATTATTATTATTATTATTATTATTATTATTATTATTAATTATTATTATTATTATTATTATTATTATTATTATTATAAATACTTTAACATTTGCTAATTTTTTTATTGTATCAGGCAGTTTATTGTACAACTTTACACAGCTGTACCCTGCTCCATGTTCTGTATCTGTCAGCCTATGTATTGGATATACTAGGTTTATATTTCTCAATATATAAGTATTTGTGGGTTCAAAATTTGAAAATAAACCTTTATTTTTAAGTATAAAAATTAAGCATTCCTGAATGTATATGCCTATGGACTCAATAAGACTTGTAGAAAGTTATTTCTGTTAGAATGATAATGTTATAATAATTGTTTGAGTTATTGAATTTTGTTGAACAAAAAGTTTTGTTCTTACAGATTCTAGTAGTTGTCTGATGAGGATTTTGATCCAAATGAATGAACAGTTTATTTTATTTCGAGTAAGGTTTTGTTTAATTTTGAGTATCAAATGAAGATCTCTAGCTGAAGATAATTACTTTAAGAGGACGATGTCCATTTTGTTATTTTTGCCAAAACGAAAACATTTTGTCTTATTAACATTAATAGCGTTATCGGTGTTTGTTAGGATATATTTTACTTGTTCTTGGGTATTGGGTAGTTCAGAGAGATAGAAAATAAGCAATTTTTTTTCTCTTCTGTGACGCTCATTTATTCCATTTACGATTTCATCCATCGCGAATGTGGTCATAATCTTATTTTCTTTAAGTCTTGAGATGTCTTGGTTCAAAGATGTTTTAATACAGACTTGAGAGTTTCCATTTCACGTAAGAGTTTAAACATACTCATAAAGTATAAGCGACAATCACTGCAGAATAATACCAGAGACCTTTTCTGTATAACAACAGCTCGAAGTTTCTGTCATGTGCATAGCTGAATCCCGGAAAAAAGCGCAAAGGAAATATCCGCACAGAAAAAAGCGAACAGACATATAAACGCACAGGAAATAAGCGCACGTGGAAAGATGCGCACACGGAAAAAACCGCACGGATATAAAAGCGCACAAGGAAAAAAGCGCACATGGAAAAAAGCGCAAATTGAAAAAAGCGCAAAGTACATGTAGTTTATATCTCGTTAAGAATAGGATACAGAACAACTGAAGATTCTCTGAATAAAAATAAAAAAATTAAGTTCTATGAATACATAGTCAAAAATTATATCGGTGTGAAAAGTAACCACCAAATATGCGGACTTATATCACAGATATTATGTACACAGAACAACAAATGCATGGGAATGGCATTCTGATTTTAATCCAACTTCTATAATTCTCAACCGAGTTTATACCATTTTGTACATATTTTATTAAATTATCAAGCTCAATCATATGTTAAAATTAACCCAACAAACTGTTTACAAAAAAATTAAAAAGTACCACATAAAAAAAATAATTTTATACAATTTAAAATTTTAGATTATAGGAACAATATTTGATCTAAATATGTTTTTGTAAAAGTTATGCATTTTCAGTATTTATCATTCTAATGAATATCTAAAATCTTACAAATATTTTTATTCCTAGAAATATTTCTTAGCATTTTAATCCCTTTGAAGCGCGATTATGCCATAATTGAATGGGTACTTATAGCAGGGGTGTCGGCTCATTTCCGCCCGGCTCATCTCCGCCCGCAACCTTTTTCGGCTCATCTCCGCCCGCAACCTTTTTCGGCTCATCTCCGCCCGCAACCTTTTTCGGCTCATCTCCGCCCACGGTTGTGGTCAACCAATATACGCGGCTCATTTCCGCCCAGATTTGCAGCCCCTTACTAATTACGGCATTTTAGATTAGTAGGTACATACAAGGTGGCGCAAAATAAAGTCCCCTATTTGTTTTTTATATAAAAGTAAGATTAATTAAAAAACAGTCATATTATAAATGAAAAATATTTATTTAAACTCTAAAAATTTGTTTTGTTGCACACTAAAACAATATCGACCAAATGGCCACCCCGAGCATTAATGCAATAATGAGCTCTTTTTAAAGCATTTTTCATAACTTTCTCCAACATTTCAGGTGGTATTCTGTCAATTTCTTCCCGGATGTTGTCTTTTATTGCTTCTAGTGTTTGAGGATTATTTACAAATACCCTATCTTTGCGATAATCCAATAACCAAAAGTCTGGAACAGTTAAATCGGGAGACCTTGGCGGATATGCAATATCGGCATTTTTCGAGATAAGGCGTCCAGGAAAAATTCTGATAATTGACGAAATATTTCGATAAAAAAATTTACGATTTCGGCACGTTCTCGAGGCATATATCGATTCATGATGAATTTCTCAAGTATCTACTTTGCAACTCGAACAGATGTCAACTACAAAAGAAACCATGACAACATTCCATAGGGTACTTGATTTTGCGCCACCTTGTATTTACAATATTTACATACATACACATTCGAGTAGTGTATAGGTAATCGAGTTTTTGTATATAGGATAAATGATAATATGAAAAATTATAAATCAATATATTAATATAAATTGTTTTACGTGTTATTTTAATCTTATATATAGAAAAATAAGTTTTTTCTTATTTAGTAAAGAAAAATATTTCTTTTGTGCTAATAAATTTTTTTTAGTGTTTGAATCGAAAAAATATTGAACATAAATAAACTTATTACTTACTAGAATACAATTCAGAAATTTTCATGTGTATTTCTGTTGCTGCTACAACAAATATTACAAATAAATTAAATTAAAAATTAAAGGGAGCTCTCCTAAAGGATTTTCTGTTGTACTGGCATGTTTAATAGTTACGAAACAGTATATTTTTATTTATTAAGATTAAAATATCACGTAAAAAATTAATATTAATATATTGATTTATTATTTTTCATATTATCATTTATCCTATATACAAAAACTTGCATTACCTATATACTACATACTCGAATGTGTATGTATGTTTATTTTATTTATTTTATTTTCTACCTTATAACAGATTGTTACAATATTACATTTATAATATATATTTAGGTAGCTTCCTCAATGGTGGAGTGACCTAGGCACTTATGCCTGTTATGTCCATTTCCACATGAAGAAGCTAACTAAGTGAATTAAAAAAAAAATAGTATAATAGATAGAGTATTCAGTGAGAAAGTGGGAGGCACAGTCAGAGAGAAAGATAAGGCAAGGCGAACTAAATTAAAATTTAGTAATTTTGAAGTTAATTTTAATAATTTAAAAAATTTCAAATATTTGAGGATTTGTCAAGATCAAAGTTTTAAATGTAGAAATTTTATTTATTTCTTTTAAACGTGGAGGAACCAAATTGAACAAGAAAAAAGATCTTTGGGTTGTTTTGTAGAAAAAGTCTATGTTTATATTTAAATTGGTTGCTGCCCTTGTAAATGTAGTTCTTTTTGTGAAGTTTGCTTGTTTGAGGTACATCCTTAGAAGACACTGAAAGGTGTATATTTGTCTCACTTTTAGTACATTTGTATCCTGATATAATGAAATTGTTGGAAATAGTCTATTTTTACAAAATATAATTTTTAAAAGAGTATTTTGTGTAGTCTGCAATGTCTGCAGAGTAGTTGTAAAAGTCCCTCCCCAAACTGTTATACAATATCTTAACAATGATTCGGCTAGTGAATTGTATATCATAATTAAATTTTCCCTAGATAAAATGTCTCCAACACTATAGAATTTGTGAATTAGGGCTCGAAGGCGTTTATTAAGATAATGAATATGTTCTGTCCATCTTACATGTTGGTCAATCATAATACCTAAATATTTTATTACTTCTGTAAAATCATTACAACCGGAATTTCATAAATATAATTATTACAAATCGTTAACGATTATAACATTATAAATGATCAAAAATCATAATAGAACTCCAAAAATATTTCTAACCAAAAACCAATTCTATTTATCAATAAAAAATATAGTACACTTGTCTGAATTTTAAAATTAGCGCAAAACAAAAATAAAACCAGTCTTCAGTAACTTACTTATAAACGTAATTTATTATAAAATATTATGAAATAAAGTTATTATGACAGAATTCCAAGAACCTAACGTTATTCTACGAAGATTCTTAAATTTTGAAAAATTTTAGTTTAATTCAGGTTAAGGTCTATAATAAATGGATATTAATGATATAATCCCTAATTACCTTACAATATTCAAAGAAGATTGTTAAATTTGCAAAACTTTTGTCTAATTAATGTAACGGTCTATAATAAAGGTGTCGTCTCACTTTGTACTGTCTCAGTTTGTACGATGCAAAAATTATACCTGTTTTAGTTTCAGTTTGTACGGACTCTCCCAAACCAATTATTGATAGTCTCATTTCGTACTATCATCCCGAAATTACCTGGTTTAAATTATAAGGTACTTTATTAAATTTGCGAAAAGTGAGATTCTGTTTTCAAACACTTTCCAGTTTTAATACAATACCGATTTATTATAACATCCCTAAATATTTTTATTTATAGTTAATTAATAGTAAATCACTACAGAATTAAAATACCAATAAGAGTAAGGAAAAGGGTGACAGATTATTTTGTAAAAGAGGTTGCTTAATTTGCAAAGTAAAGACCTTAATCTTTAAAAGTGTTAAATAGTGCAATACAATAAATATGTATTATTTCTATTAGATATTCAATAAGTACACATAGCAGCATATTTGGGTTTTCCCAAACAGAGCGTCCTTTCTTAGTTAGGTACCTGTTAAATAACTACAGATCATCTTAATTCGTATAAGTACCCCAATCAAAATAGGTAAATAGATTTATGTGAATACCTAACGGATTACGATACTGTACCCGACTATTTTTGGGTTTTTTACAAAATATTTATTTTATGTTCTGCGAAAAATGTTTAATATTTTATTATTTACAGAATTGGTGGGGTTAAATAAGGGCGTATTTAAAAGATATGATAGTGGAAAATTCGAAACTACCGATACTGGTATATAAACTTTTTTGATTGTATTGAATATCTAGAGCAGGCAAAAACTAAGAAAGAAGTAAATGAAGTGATTGAGTTAGTGCAAAATTCCAAGGGTTTTGAAATGGCTTTATATTCGGGATATCAACATTATCTGAAGGCCAAGAATAAAAACGGATCGAAAAATTGGACCTGTATAAATCGGAATAAGTGTAGTGGTAGTTTAACAACAGTAAATAATAAAATTATTCGTAAAAATAAACAACATATTTGTGTACCTGATGAACCTAAAATGAAAGTTTTAAAGTGCTTTAATAAATGCAAGAAAATGGCCCAAAAAGAATTAATTCCAATACCAAAAATATTTAATGAGGAATTCTCTGAATTGAAAGATGCTGGTTTAGATTTTGTCACAAAAGTACCTCTTTTTTTAAACAAGAAGAGCTCTTTATATAAAAATCGTCAACGAGCACTAGGCTTTTCCAGTTTTCCAAGCAGAAGTGATGTAATAATTCCACAAGAGTTAGCAGATGATTTTTTAATTATTGATGATGGGGATGGAGAAGACCGTATATTAGCTTTCTGCAGCAAGTATGGTCGTCAATGCTTAAAAGAATTGAGTAACTTTTTTGCGGATGGAACCTTCAAATGTTGTAATAAACTTTTTAGTCAATTGTATACTATACAAGCAGACTTAGGCAGCACTCTTCATGCAACAAATATACCAGTTGTATATGCTTTAATGCCTGATCGACAACAGACTACCTACGAACGGCTGTTTTCATGTATCAAATTGAAAATACCTCAATGGCAGCCACAACGATTCAAAACGGATTTTGAAATAGGAGCTATGTAGGCAATTGGAAAAATATTTCCAGGTGCTGCAGTTACGGGGTGTAATTTCCATTTCAACCAATCTCTTTGGAGAAAAATTCAAGAATTAGGTACGTAAATTAAATTATTTAATAAAGTAGTTATGCATTGAGTAATAATTCCAAAAAAATTATAAAAAATTAGATGACCAAACTGAATTTGTTTGAAATTTCTATATAAACTAAATAACACAGTTTTTTGGGGTTAAATATACACTAGATTTTATAAAGAATGCTTTAATTTTTTTTTTTTTTTTTTGAAATTGGATTTATTTTTTAAACTCCATGTAAACATTACATTAGTAAAATTATCTTTTTAAGGGTTATTGGGTATCTCAAAATCAAAAAAAAACCATCTGTTCTTCCATTTAAAAAATTTCTAATTTGCTCATATACTTTTGCCAAGTTTGGGGGTCTTCTATACTTATTATAGAAAACGATTGAAATGACGCGTTAATTTTTTTTTATTACAAAAGTTATTGCCAGTTATATGTATAATATACTATTCTGAAATGAGTCTATTTTCTTCAAAATGAAACACTTATGTTATGTATTTTTGTTTAAGGCCTGTCGGTTTTATACCGAGAAAATGAAGAAATACGCAGGCATGTACGGTTATGTGCAGCATTATCGTATCTACCATCTGATGCCGTAAAAGATGGATTCTTATATATCATGAAACACTGTCCATAAGTCAGATGTACGACGCTTCACTAACTATTTTGTTGACCAGTAGTTGGAAAACGACGCAATTGGATTTGTTTTATGGAAAAACATAGAACAACTAATAGCCTAGAACATTTGACTCCTTCAAAACGGAGAAAGATGTACAGGGATCTTGATTGTGCAATACAGGAAATAGTCAGTGATTTTGTAGAAGGAAGAAAATCTGTTGGATCATGTTTAGAAAAATTGCAGTACGTTGTAAAAGTTGAATAGTATTTTTCATGTATTTCTGTATATATATATATAAATAAAATTATTCATTACATTTATTTTATTGTAATAAACATATTTTTCCCAATTTAATGTATGCTTTATTATATCAACACATCAATTTCGACAAAAATTTGTAAGTGTGAAATTAACATTCGTGACTGGTTCAGTATAATACGTCGTACGAAATGAGACTAGTCATAGGTAAACATTTGGAACGCCGTACGAAGTGGGACATTTAAGGGTCGTAGTACGAAATGGGACAGTACGAAGTGGGCATAAGCCATAATAAATAGATATTAATGATATAATCCATTATTCTAAGAAGATTTTAAATGTTAAAATATTAGGCACAGTTTGAGTTTCATTCGTGTCTTTATTTAAAACGGTTCGACTATCAATTCTTGTAAATGCCGTTTAGTGACCCTTTAATTATTTTCGAAAAATTTCGCCAACTTAAATGGGAAAAATGAGCTGCCAAACTGTTTAACATCCATGCATATGTAAATGAAATGTCTGTTTCCGTTGCCTTCTGCTTGTTAAAAGACGAAAGTATACAAGTTACTTGAAACTACAATGTGGCAACTTATAAAAAAAGAGATTGACGGCATGGGATTTATTCTGAATTAAAAATTATTAACAAAAAAGCAACTAATAAATGAAATAATAAGTACCTATCTTAATTTTATAATCTCCAGTAAAAATAAATGACCACTTGCAAATATTTCGTTTTAATTAAGATACACACTGTATGAGATAAGTAAAATATACACCCCCATCAGCATAATTTCCTCGCGGCGAAACTTCTCGTTATGATTTTTTAAAAGCGGATTTGGTGGAATTAGTCTGTCCTCAACAATCCATAATGGAGACATAAATATATTATATACCGTATTAACTTTATTGTGAAAGTATTTTAAGAATTTTTTTAAACTTGTCTAATATTTTTCACCTGGAATATAACAAACCAAGGTACAGATCTATTCTTTGTATCGTACTTATAATAATTCCGAATAAATAACTGAGTAGATTCTTGAATTATCAGCAAAAATTATGGTAACTACTGTAAACAACAATAGTTACAGTTTTAATCAAACAACAAAAAATTGTAACAAAATATAAATATAAACTACATGCACTTTGCGCTTTTTTCAATGTGCGCTTTTTTCCATGTGCGCTTTTATACCCGTGAGCTTTTTTTCGTGTGCGCATATTTCCTCGTGCGGTTATTTCCTGTGCGCTTATATGTCTGTGCGCTTTTTTCTGTGCGCATATTTCCTGTGCGCTTATTTCCTTTGCGCTTTTTTCCGGTCACCGCATAGCTATGTGACAACTGTCGCAAACGATAAATTTTTCAGCAAGGGTTTCCTTGCAACAAAAACAGATGTTTACCATTAATAACAATTGGTCCCAGACTATAAGATTCGCAGTCACAAATTTAAGCGTTTTTTCCTGGACTATAGAAATAAATTCAAAGTAAATACCTTTATCAGTCACTGTTTGTTTTTCGGTTTTATTTTTATTCCATTGACAGATAAATCAGTAAGATTTGATTTTAATAATAAAATTATTTAAATGGAACCACGACTTGCTATGTGTTGATTCTACTTCCACCAAGTGGGTAATTAATATGTTTTCACTGAAAAAAACAACCAAATTTTTGGGCACAATTTAACCATTTATTTTTACAAAATATGAGAAACAAACTAAAACATTAAATGTTTATCTTATCTGTTGTTAATGTTAAAGAATTTAATTCATAATTAAATGATACATCAACTTAAATAATAGAAATATCTTGAAGAGCTGTAACTGCAAACTTTAATCGCAAACGACCAAAATAATCAATTTATGCTACTCATTAAATAACTAACAAAATTAGCTTTCGAATAAAGTGTCACACTTTACAATACGTAAGTTTTTATCCCGCTAAAGTGCGCTAAAATCAAAAGCACTGCAATGAATAGCTATATTGTTGAATTCTTCATAAAATTACCTTTTCAATGTTACTTGATACATTCCCTAATTAAATTGCAGCGGTTAGAGTAATTTGGAAGAAGGTAATGACGTGTGACAGTTGAGGGTATTATAAAAACTTATCTACCTTTAAACATCTAAAATGTTGACGCAGTTCCTGATAATGGCTCTGGTACATTTTCGTCTGGTCACCCTGTATAACTGATAAATAATTTATAATAAAATCAAATTCAACAACACTGCATGCATTATGTTAAACAGCAGAATGACTAATCAAGGTAACTGCTGGTTTTAGCTACATAAAATTTTTTTTGTTGCATTTTACAGGATGGTACTAAGCAACTGAATAATTTTCTAGGGTCAATAGGTTTAGAACTTTGTTATTTTTGATTATCTGAAAAAATGGTAATTGAAAAATTGATGTTTGAATGAGTTCTGTTTTTTAAAAAAAGTACATTACAATTAAAGTAAAGCAGTTCAAAAGAGAAAAAATGGACTGTTGCTAATTTCTAAATTCTTACCTTGTGAAAAACTGAAAATAAAAAAATGTGTTTTTGCTTAAGAGGAAAATTTACATTACAAACTGAAAGACCTGCGGGGCAACAGTAGTTTAGTAGGTATAAAAATTACAACTTGGGGGTGGAGCCTAAATACTACAAACTTACTTCCGAGTCTAAACAAAATCCGCATTCATTCATAATTTTAACAATTGCATGTAGATACGAGGGATACATATTCTAAACACTAACGCGCGAAGTTGAGGCAAAGGAACTGAAAAATCCTACCACGGCTATCGACGTTCATCAGTTATTGAGTGAGTCAGAGTTACCTAAATTAGGGAAAGCAGAATCGTATTTGTTTTGCTTGCTGCATTGTGAGATATTGTTATAACGCAGTTCGATTTATTAGACGGTTTTACATTATATTTATATTTTAATTTAGGGAATAGCTTTAGTTAGATTAAATTACATTTAGAAGCATAGAGTTGTGAAAGATGGGCAAAATTAAACCAATATACAAATAACGAAAAAATAGGCGATTGTTTCGAATAAGGTAATATCAATTAATACAGGGTATTTATTAATTAAATGCCGATACAACAAAATATCAAAAGCAGTTTCAATAAACTTAAAAATTTTGATTTTTATTTTTTTACGCGAAAAGGTGTACATTTATAAACCAAATTTGCTCCAAAATAAATAAGAATTTTAAAGATAATTTTGGTTTTTAGAAAAAGCAGAGGCGTACCTTATTTTTCTTCAAAAATATTCAGTTCAAACCCGGTACGCACGTCACTGGTAAAAATTTTAAAAAGACTTTTACGACAAAAAGGCGGGATTAAAAGTGAAAGTTTAGTCCGTTGGTACATATTATACTATATTTATATATCTATTTTTATTGTTACACTGTATGTGACATGGCTTTTTTGTTTGCCTTTTTTGGATTAAGAGCAATCCAGTCCCTTCTGACATCACACCGCACGGATCTCACGACCTCCCCTTAAAGTATTTGGAACCTTGTTCGCTACATAAATTTCTTGTATGTCGTGCGCTGAAGAATAATAATATTGGGTAGGGTCCGATTACAATTACATGAACACAGGTATGTCATCAATTGGCGAAGGAATTCGTTGGATATCGCCGCCTACTGGGGGTTTAGTGGCTTGTTAATATTATAGGAATGTAAGAATACTATTTTTAAACCAAACAACTCAAATATTTTTTATTTATTGATAGTTATAGATGATATACAGGGTGACCCGAAATTAGTCAGTCATATTTTAACAGCGTAATCTACATCCTAAAATAGTAGTAAAAGTTCATATAAACAGAGGTCCCGAAAACTTTTCTTTTCCGAGATACAGGGTGTTAAAGGTAATAGTCCTGATACCACACTTTTGTAAATATTTTTTAAATGTTTAAAGATAATTAGGTAAAATTTGGTACAAATACTTACCTTTTTACGCTCCATTTATTGGACTAAACCCCAGTTTTTTATCATCTTCTTAGGTGGGTAAATTAGGGGGAGCTTAGGGTAAAATTGCCCTGTGTGTGTCTGTATCCACCATAACTCATGAACCGATACACAGAAAAACACTAAATTTTAAACTTAAGCTTTATTTCAGCGTTCAATGAAATGATTAGATTTTGAGCAGAGTCGGAACACCTGGGGGGTGCTTTATTGGTGGTCATTTTTATATTTTATGGAATATATCTGTTATTTACGTTTGGAGGAGAAAATTGTTCAAATAAAACTTACTTCTAATAATATTATCTATAATTTTTGTTCCATACAAAATTTTTCTAAAATGGTCCGTATTCGAGAAATTTGACAAAATGTAAAAAAAAAATATTTTTTATAAAAATTGTTCAAATAAAAGTTGTTTGAAATATAATTCTCTATAATTTTTATTCGATACATAATTTCTCTAAAATGGACCGTATCCGAGATATTTGAGAAAATGTGTAAATTTTGAAGAAAACTCAAAAACGGATAAAAAAAAAACATTAAATTTAAAACTTAAGTTTTATTTCGGCCTGACGTGATATGATTAGATTTTGGACAAAGTCGGAACATCTGGGGGGGTACTTTATGTAAGGCCGTTTTTATATTTTATGGAATATGTCTCTTATTTATGTTTGGAGAAGAAAATTTTTCAAATAAAAGTTACTTCTTATATTATTATCTATAATTTTTGCTTTATGTCAACATTTCCTGAAATGGTCCGTATTCGAGAAATTTGACAAAATGTGCAAAATTCTGATTTTTATGAAAATTGTTGAACTAAAAGTTGTTTGCGATATCGATCTCTATAATTTTTGTTTATACATGATTTTTCTAAAATGGACGTAATGGAAAAATTGTAGGAAAATTGCTAAATTTAAATTTTTCAGTATTTTCGTTTTCAATGAATAACTATAGAAAAATGTTTCGAGGTAGATGTATGTGGAAAATGTATATATTTAGTTTATCCTCTAAACATTTATAGAGGTGCTGCAATAGGTTGTACAAAATAACCAGAAAAAGCCTATAATAACTAGATAGGAAAGTCATGTGTTGGATACATCAGATTTTTTGACTATAAAATTTGGAAAACCAATATTTTCTGTATAATAAAGCTACATTTGTTGCATCTCGCTAGGACGCGCCATTATCAAGAGAAAAGCATCTTACCTTATTCGAAAGTGTAAACAATAATTAGTAGGTTTGTAGAATCAGAAATTTTATTTTTTTTTTTTTACTTTGAAAAACCGGTATCTAAAGAAATTTTAGAAAATATTTACAAAAATGTTCCATCTGGACTTATAACACCCTGTATCTCGAAAACAAAACGTTTTCGGACCTATGTTTATATAAACTTTTACTCCTATTTTTAACCGACTTCAAAAAAGGAGGAGGTTCTTAATTCGTCGCAATATTTTTTTTTTATTTTTTTTTTATGTATGTTCAGCGATAATTCTTTAACACGGTGTCCGATTTCAATGATTCTTTTTTTGTTAGAAAGGGGGTACTTTAGGGGTGGTTCCATATAAATTTGGTCAAAATCTAATAATTGGGCCCATGAGAAAATCCTCACTCTTCATTTTTTATGTATGTTTAGCGATAATGCTTTACCACCTTGTCCGATTTATGATTCTTTTTTTGTAGTAAGGGGGTACCTCAGGGGTCATCCTATATAAATTTGGTTAAGATGTGTTGATGGCATCTGCACGTTTTTGAATTCGGTTTTTTTAAATTTTTAATTTCTAATACTTGTAGGATGTAGATTACGCTGTTAAAATATGACCGTCTAATTTCGGGACACCCTGTATATTGGAAATTCGAAATAATAGTTATGACGTAGCGGTGTTCTTCTAATTGTAATCGGACCCTAGGTATATGGATACGGAAAGTGATAAATTGGAGATAGGTAAATTGTATTTATTGTATTAAAGGAACAACAAATATAAGCACAATTAAATAAGTATATTAATATAACAATTTTTTAAAGTCTGTATAAATTTTTTTTTTCTCATAGGTTATATTAAATTAAAAAAATAACTATTAAAACACGAAATGTTAATATTTTCTCTTTTACAACACAAAATATACAATACTGTTGAATCAAAATTTTCTCTTGGCAGCAGGTAGTTTTTGTGACGAGACAGTTATGATGCTTTGCATCTCATGAATTAAAGCTAATTCTCTTTCAATCTTAAGGTGATCATACCCCTTATAATTTTCGAA
The DNA here is from genome assembly GCA_927349885.1 of Psylliodes chrysocephalus. Taxonomy (NCBI): domain Eukaryota; kingdom Metazoa; phylum Arthropoda; class Insecta; order Coleoptera; family Chrysomelidae; genus Psylliodes; species Psylliodes chrysocephalus. The sequence continues at coordinate 20,949,118 of OV651828.1, forward strand.
CAAGAATATCTCAAAATATTTAAATTTTGGCAAAATAAATTAAGCAATAATATCTACAATATGCATATATTTTAATGTTTTAATTCCTTCCAGTTTCCCAAAAAAAACTAAAGAGCTTTAATTTTAAAATATCATAATGAAAATAAATGCATTCCTCGACAGCACTATTCTTAATATAATCCCCAAATTTAAGCTCCTAATGTCTTGTTAATGATTTCTTAAAATTCGCCAAAATTAGTGGCTAAAACGCTTCTGGTGTAAACTGTAAATTGTTGCAAGAAACGAATAATGACAGAGTGTACGATACGATAGTTACAAGCGCGTTACACCCGAAGGCAGCACATAACGAGGCATTTTAGCCACTAATTTTGGCGAATTTTAAAAAATCATTACCAAGACATTAAGAGTTTAAATTTCGGGATTATATTAAGAATAGTGCTGTTGAAGAATGCATTTATTTTCATTATCATATTTGATTTTTTTTTCCCCGGAAACTGAATGGAATTAAAACTTTAAAATATAGGTATATCTAGTTAATATTACCTAATTTATTTTGCCAAAATTTTAATTTTTAAACAAAATTACTTTTTGAAATATCCTTGTCCGAAAATTATAAAGGCTGCTGCATTCACCTTAATATACCAACGTACAGGGTGTTTCAAAATTCATGGGACAAATTTCGGGAGGGATTGCTCGTATAAAATTAAGATGGGTGTTTCCTATAACAAAATTTCGTCAGCCCACCCCTTTCCGAGATATCACCCTTAAGAGGTGGTGACTAAAATTGAGTTTCTATTTTTTTCTAAAATTTCAGTAAAGCTAGAAACTTGAAATTCTTTAATTTTCGTGCACTCGCAAAGGACTAACCACGGTTATTTTTTCAATATTCCTGTTACATTATAGGGGGGTGAAATTAGCAACCCTAACTTTCTTTCATATCAAAACTTTTTTCGAGATGAAGTTTTATGAAATAATTTTGTAACTTGAAATACTTGTTTTATTTAAAAAAAATTTCCCAAAACCAATACCTTCATAGAAAAAAAAACTGTTTTCCACTCAATTTATTAAAAAAAAAAAAATGATAAATTAGGCTGTTAATTTTTTTTTTCTTTGAAGTTATTGGTTTTGGGAAAAAAATTCAAGAATAAAAAAAATTAAATAAAACAAGAATTTCATAAAAGTTCATCTCGAAAAAAAGTTTTGATATGAAGTAAAGTAAGTGTTGCTAATTTCACCCCCCTATAATGTAACAGAAATATTGAAAAAATACCCGTGGTTAGTCCTTTGCGATTACAGAATTTCAAGTTTCTAGCTTTAGTGAAATTTTAGAAAAAAAATAAAAAGTCAATTTTAGTCACCACCCTTTAAGGGTGATATCTCGAAAGAGGATGGGCTGAGGAAATTTTGTTATAGGAAAGACCCATCTTAATTTCATACGAGCAATCAGTTCCTGAATTTTGTCGCATGTATTTAGAAACACCCTATATATTACACATTTTTTTAAGCATGCAAAATTCTTGACAATCTCTTTTCCCTAATTGGCACATGTATTTCTCTAGGATAAATTAACTAAAAACCAAATTAAACAAAAACCTAACAACGCCTCAACAACAAACAATAATTTCGCACCTCTTCAAAAACAACTACCTATTTTTCGACACAAGAATTAACAAATTTAACTAAACAGCAGCTACCCTTTTAACCACGGGCTTCATAGACTAGCAGCGTTGCCATATTCACTGGTATCATTGTTGTAATAGAATTAGTATCGGAATGAAAACTATGTTAATCTTCGGTCCTGTTTAAAATTGGTAATATTTTTGAAAAAAAGTTATTTAGAAAATAGTTAAGATATTTGTTATAGAATGAAGCTAAAGAGCCAACAAATTAAATTTGTTAAAAAGTTGAAATTTTTGTTGTTTTTCTTTAAAAATATAAGTTTTTCGCGGTTTAGCGTCATTCTTGGTTCATTTTTAGAACGATTGGCCTGAACCATTTTTTTTACAATTTTTTTTAACTGCCTCAAATGTAAAATTGATTTTTGGAGGAGGAGCGCCCGTCATGTTTGTTCTCAATTTAATTTTTACAAAATATAATCCAAAGTATTTTAAAATATACTAAACTTTTTAATAGATCAAAGTTTATTATAAAAAGTTCAACTTTAAAATGTCATTATATTTCTACATTAGTTTCGGTTATAATTAAGGTGTGATGTTGTTTTTTCTGTTACTAGGTAAACAAAATACAAATGGATCAGAACAAAGGAGTATAACGGAGACAGCCCCAGCTTCACATCACAACACATTCATTCAACATCCTATAATTACTCAACCTGTATATTATAATCACCAGCAACCACCTGTTGTGGTGCAACCTCTCATTACCTACCCTCATCCTTCCAATATTGTCTATTATCCTACCAATGTGATTTCGCCGGTGTCTCCTCCATATCCCCAACAAGTGTTCATACCGCACACAAGCTACTCTCATTCTTATCCTTGTGCTGTGCCCACAGAAGAAGTTGTAGCCGAAGAGGATCCCATAGAAGAGATTTCAAAGGAAAATGGTATAGAAGATGAAGGGTAAGCTATATGACGGTGGTTATTCTAATGATATAATTGATGGGAACGTTCTTAAAATTAAGATATGCTGTCAAAAGAATACAATTCGCATTAATAAAGCAGTCATAAATATGTACTAACAATAATTATAATATGAATACCAAGATAACAAAATACATACACATATTGTAACTACATTATATTCGTACATTTACAAATAGTATCGTTACAGACTGTACTTCTAGCAATGAACAAGCACGCCTGACGGAACCCCATAATAGGTATGTTAACCGACTTGTGCTATTTTAGCACTTAGATCCAAAACTTGTTTCCAAATATGCATACCTTTTAAAAATAAACAACTTTTATCACTGATAGCACACTTCAACAAGTTGTTTATTTTATTTTATTTTTTTTTAAGTAATATTTTATTTAGACATACAACTGCAAGATAAAAAAACTGTAGTTCTATATTTATCAATCATTTTTCGAATTTTCTTTTTATATGATTTTTTGTTACTTATTCCACAGACAACAGAGACTTGTAACTTAATTGGAAAATTTGTTAGGTTGTCCATTTAAATTACATATATGACTTTCTTTCTCTTTTACATTGATCTTTTCATATATTTATCTCTCTCCAATAAAACTAACACCAGTCCCAGAGGTCGCTGATGTTGCTGTTTTTTTGACGTCGACGTATAGATTAGAACTGACAATATTATGTATTTGTGCATTTTATTAAAATTAATTTAATTTGGGCCCCGTTTATTTCTTTGGGTCTGATTTTGTTAGGTCGCGGTGTATTTACGGTTGTGTATTATGATTTCACACACATGGAATATGGATATTTATATGGATACGTATCCGGATGATGAATCCGAATATCTCTTGGTTCCGAATACGTATTATCCAAATACTAAAAAGATACGAATATTCACAACACTAGTGGTAGCGCTACGACTAATAAGTGTGATAGTACAGCGCGGACTAATAGCTGAGATAGTGCGGGGTACAGTGTTCGGGAAAGAAGAAGACAATCGGCAACACGTGCAAAGGTCATAAAGGACTAGACATGGGTAACGCAGCGCTGCGTTGCGTTATTGCGTTAACGCAGTTGTATGCGTTACGAGCGTTGATACACCAGTTGTTACTGTATCAGCGCAACGCAATTTTCGATACTGAGTCGAAAGGATCGCGAGTTGTTGGTGCGCCGTGCGCCAGGCACTGATTCCGTTTTCCGTGACGAGTTGAGAATTTTAATTTACGTAATTGATGCAACTCGTAATGCAGATTACCCAAAATCTATCAAGTAATTATGTTCTTTGCAACATGTCACATCATTTGTAGGATTGTAGGTCGAATTTTATGAATTTTAATCTTGTACACTGTCAATTTTTAGTTCTTCCCAATTTTATTGGCTACTAGTATACAAAACTTATATCCTTTTTATATAAATTGGAATTTTTGTATTTTTTGTAAAATCCGAACACAATGAAATAAAAAAATGAGTGCATTACACTGTTATATTTTCGTTTATTATTAAACATATAATAAAAAAAATTAGTTAAATTCCCAATTGCGTTATTGCCTTGAACACGGTTTGACCCTTATAAAAAGACAGCCCGCGCTGAATAACACCGGTATCATGCGATACACCGAGGTGCATCGACTTCATTCGGCGCAGGCAGTGGTGTGACGCAATAACGCAATTGCGTTAACGCAATGAGTTGGCGCAATAGAGTGCGCCGGAGTTAGTGTATCAACGCAAAGAATTTTAGTGCGTTACCCATGTCTATAAAGGACGAGACGATGCGAAATCAGTCAGGTTTTGACCGGTGGCAGTGTTGCCAGTCTAGTACAATTGTACTAGATCTAGTACATTCTCTGAGAATATAGTACACTCGAAACAATATCTAGTACTTTTTTCAGCGCATGTTTCCATTTAAAGTGTAAAATATATTGGTCAAAAATTGCAAGAGAAATTAAAATAGTTGTTAAAAATTACTTCAGAGATAAAATACTAGACATTTCTCGAGAGATAAAACATTGTTTAAAAATTGCACGAGAGATCAAATATTGTTCAAAAATGGCTTGAGGTAAAAAAGGGTGTTAAAAATTGGTCGAAGTATAAAATAGTATTAGAAATTGCTTGAGGGGTAAAATATTCAAAAACTGCTCTAGGGATAAAAATACTGTTAGAAATTTAATGAGAGATAAAAATATTTAATAATTTTTCCAGAGATTAAATAGTATTATAAATTGTTAAAATCGTGTTTAAAAAATGCTCGAAGTAAAATAGTATTACAAAATGTTAAACCCTTGTTCAAAAATTGCTCAAAGGATAAAATACTATTGAAAAATTTGTTGGGAAATAAAATATTGTTCAAAATTGACTCAAGAGATACCTACTATTAGAAATTTCTCGAGAGATAAAATATTTTTTAAAAATTCCTCGAACGATAAAATACTATTAGAAAATACTCGAGAGATAAAATATTGTACAAACATTGCTCGAGATATAAAACATTGTTTAAAATTTATCGAGAGTTAAAATATTTTTATAAAGGACCGCGTCCTTTTCTAATGGCAAAGTGGTGTTCCGTCAAATGTAATAAATTTTGAATATGATGTTATACTCGACTTGTTGACCAAAAGTGTTCATGGGACCAATTTAATCCTATGACTAGTTTTTAAAATACAGGGTGTTAAAGTCGAGAAATCGTATTTCTTGAAACTACGTAACTTAATTAAAAAGAAAAAAAATAATCATTTTTAGTTGATTTTAGCATTACTATGTCCTAGTCTAACGCAAACGTACACATAAATAGTTCAAAATGTAAACATATACAGGGTGGTACTCAGTTACATCAGGGGGAATTTTTCAAATTCTCAAAGATTCTGATATGAAATGAAAACATGGTCAAAAATAAAAACTTACATAATGTTTACTGTTCTAACATTATATAAACCCATTTTACATTATATGTATACAGGGTGTTGTTAATTCATTCCACAGAATATTGATATTAATATTGAATATGCATTTAATATCTATTAAGCGTTGCGCGTCGCATCAGTTTGACAATTGTAAAGGTCAAAAACAGAATTAAACAGCAATCAATATATCAGTATATCGAGATGTATTAATATTTGCGGGGCAGAAATAGTAAGGGAGATTGAAAAATCAACTCCAGAAAAATACAAAAAAAAAATAAAGTTTAATTGAATTGATTTTTCTATTCATAGAATGGTCTTACCAAATACTACGCGAGCTCAGATCTAGCAGGATATTTTTGACGGTGATTTTCTCATACTTACTTTCATTAGGCAATTGCCAATGAAAGTAAGTATTCGAAAATAACCACAAAAAATATCCGGCTAAATCTGAGTTCTTGTGGTATTACCCCCGATAATTTTTCAGCAAATAAAAAATTCCAGTGTGCGAATATCCTGAATTGTCTGATATTTAATATGATTCACTATATATATTAGAATCTCAAAAACGGATCACACTAAAATTATGAAATTATACGAAGGTATTACTTACAGCTTACAGCTAATTACAAAAATAAATAGATCGTACATTTTGACGGATCGAATTGAAAAATATAGGGTGATTCTGAAAAAGAAATATTTCTTTAATTATTGCTGCATTAAAAACGAATAAGATGTGTCTATCACCCTGGATTCCATAAACAGTATTGTATTCTAGATATTAAATGCATATTCAATATTAATAACAAATTCCCTAATATACAAAGTGTAATTTTTTTTTTAAGAAACGCCTTTCTGTGGAATGAATTAACAATCACCCTGTATACATATAATGTAAAATGGGTTTATATAATGTTATAACAGTAAACATTATGTAAGTTTTTATTTTTGACCATGTTTTCATTTCATATCAGAATCTTTGAGAATTTGAAAAATTCCCCCTGATGAAACTGAGTACCACCCTGTATATGTTTACATTTTGAACTATTTATGTGTACGTTTGCGTTAGACTAGGACATATTAATGCTACAATCAACTGAAAATGCTTATTTTTTTTCTATTTAATTAAGTTACGTAGTTTCAAGAAATACTATTTCTCGACTTTACCACCTTGTATTTTAAAAACTAGTCATAGGATTGAATTGGTCCCATGAACACTTTTGCTCAACAAGTCGAGTACAACATCATATTTAAAATTTATTACATTTGACGGAACGCCACTTTGCTATTAGAAAAGGGCGGGGTCCTTTGTCGAGAGTAAAAATATTGTGCAGTTTGCTAAAGAGATAAAAAAGTTGTTAAAAATTGCTCGAGAGATAGAATAATGTTAGAAATTTATCGAAAGATAAAATATTGTTTAAATATAACTCAAGAGATAAAAAGTTTTAAAAATTATTCGAAAGATTAAATAGTATCATAAGTTATTAAAATCTTATTCAAAAATTACTCGAGAATTAAAAAATACTGTTAAACATTTCTCGAGAGATAAAACATTGTTTAACAATTATTAGAAAGATAAAAAATGTTAATTAAAATTGCTTGAGAGATAAAATAGTATAAGAAATTATTAAAATTTTGCTCAAAAATTGCATGAAGATCAAATATTGTTCAAAAATAGCTTGAAAGGTAAAAAAGCTGTTAAAAATTGCTCGAGTGATTAAATAGTGTTAAAAATTTTACAAAAAAATTTGTACAAACATTGCTTGAGGGATAAAAAAGTTAAAAATTGCTCGAGAGATAGAATACTGTTAAAAATTTATCGAGAGATAAAATATTGTTTCAAAATAGCTCAAGAGATAAAAAAAAGGTTTTTTAAAAACTGTTCGAGAGGTAAAATATTATCAAAAGGTATTAAATTTTTTTTTTTTTTTTAAATTGCTCGAGAGATAAAATAGTGTTAGAAATTGTTAAAATTTTGCTCAAAAATTGCACGAGAGATCAAATGTCGTTTAAAATAGCTTGAAAGGTAAAAAAGGCTGTTAAAAATTGCTCGAGTGATTAAATAGTGTTAAAAAAAATATTGTACAAACATTGCTCGAAGAATAAAAGAAGTTAAAAATTGCTCGAGAGATAAAATAAATACTGTTGGAAATTCATCGAGAGATAAAATATTTTTTAAAAATAGCTCAAGACATAAAAAAGGTTTTTTAAAAATTATTCGAGAGATAAAATATCAAAAGGTATTAAAATCTTTTTTAAAAATTGCTCGAGAGAAAAAATAGTGTTAGATATTGTTAAAATTTTGCTCAAAAATTGCACGAAAGATATATTGTTCAAAAATAGCTTGAAAGATAAATAACTGTTAAAAATTGCTCGAGTGATTAAACAGTGTTAAAAATTTTACAAAAAATTTTGTACAGACATTGCTCGAGGGATAAAAAAGTTGTTAAAAATTGCTCGAGAGATAGAATACTGTTAGAAATTTATCGAGAGATAAAATATTGTTTCAAAATAGCTCAAGAGATAAAAAAGATTTAAAAACTGTTCGAGAGATAAAAGTGTATCAAAAGGTATAAAATCTTATTCAAAAACTGCTCGAGAGATGTAATATAAAATTGTAAATAATACTAACGACAGTTTGTAAGCAACCTTGCGATTATCACAAAAATTGTACGTGCGTTGAAAAAAAAAATATATTAAAAAAAAATAAAATAAAAAAAATATATTAAAAAAAAAATAAAATAAAAAAAATATAAATATATAATATAATACAACAAAAAAAAAAACAACAAAAAAAAATTATATAAGCACACATACCCAAATACTAACAATATTGAGTATTCGTGGAACAGAAACAAAAGTCTGGCTAATTGGTTCCTACCACAGCCATTCAACTAATTAAAAAAAAAGAAATAAAATAGTGTCAGAAATTTGTCGAGAGAAAAAATATTGTTTAAAATTGTTGTGTTCGTGTTCTCCATAGACATCATATTATCTAAGATAGACTCGCCCTTCACACTGTATACCCAATACACCTTCTGTCCGCATGTTATACCAGACGGGGAAAGGGGAATCGTACGTCGCACATAGACGTAGTGTTTCGGGAGGGTTTAGATATATTTTTTAGTAAAAATTATTTAATGACCAAATCAATAACCTATATGGGTCTTCGTAATCAAAGGCAAACTTAAAGAAAACATATTTAATTTATACAGGGCATTCAAAAAGTCATTTTATATATTTTCTTATATATTAAAATAGTAGGTAGCTCAAAGTGGAAGAACATTTTTGTTAGTATTTTATTATATATTATCTTTTTTTTTTTAAATACATGAAGAGCAAGTAAAAATATAGCGCCATTTATTATTATTTTTACATGGGTATTGTCAGAAATCCTTTTCTACAGGTCGAAAAAAGAATAATTATATTGCGGACTACCTTTTTTTATGAAATAAAAAACTTATTAAAAACAGTAAAACAATTTTATTTCAGATACATAAATATACAAATAGGATCTTTCCATTACATACCATTTGGGTTGCATGTCACGACACCTATTTTTAGCATTATTTGTGTAATGGTATGATAACGCATTTAGGAGAGTAATCAGCAATGATTTTATAATATCTGGACAAGGCTAAAACACATATTAGCTTAAGATTATTAAGAGAGACTTTATTTCTAATTTGTCCGAATAGAAAAAACTGAAAGAAGCTTCTTTTGTGACATTTCGAATGTCATTTTACTATCAATGGTTACTCCTACAAACTCTTAATAAAGAACCTGCTCAATAGATTTATTTAGGGCCGATTCCACCGTTGTGTTAAACGGAGATTAAAATGACGTTGTTAATGTAAAAATGTCATTTTAAACTTCGTTTAACACAACGGTAGAATCGGTCCTTAGTGTAATAACTGATATTTTGTAAAGCATATTTTGGCATAAAAGACAAAATAACTATTTGTGTATTAAGAACAGAAAGTAGCACATTTGGCAGTTGAGACAAAAAGTTGCCGAGCGACGCGTTAGCGGAGCACGACAATCTGTCGAAGAGAAAAGTTTGTAGTACTTATGTGTTGGTAATTATTTGTGATTAATTATTTACAGGAAATACTGTTAAATGATTTAAAATATTAGGAAGTCAATTTAATATTTTCGATTAACTTATATATTGTTTTAAAATATCAATTAGCTTTCATTTATTTCATTCAAATGAAAACAGACAAGCGTGTGCCAAAGTTACTTGCGCGTTTGCGTCAATAATGTCAAATTATGACAGTTCGCGAAAAACGTCAACTTTCTAATTAGATTTGAATGTGCAAAAGCCTACTTTGGATAGTGATCGTAGAAATTTTTTTTTTAGGGATTAATTACTATGCCATTGTCCGATTAATAACCTGTGAATCTTTTGACTATCTCTTTTCTTTTGTTCAATGCAGTTACTATAAACTATTGTCTTCAATGATAAAATTAGTATCGTCTGGACACAATATACTGTTAGTATATGGACATGTATTAAAATATTTTACATAAAGAATAAGAATAAGTGCATTTTATGGAACCAGTTACTTAAAAATAGATAAAAAATTATAAAAACATAATTAAAATAAAAAATTACTGATTCTGAAATAAAATGCTTTTTAGGTACACATAATTTTCTTAAATAAGTTATTTAAATCAAAAATAATCCAATAATTTATATAACATACACAATTACAATGTTACCTTTTAGGACCTGTAGGAGTACTAGGAGCGCATTCAGATGATTCTACACGGGAGTAGACTAATTTTCTTAGATCGTTTGCCCAGGTTATTCTAGAGTAATTCTCATTTGCCCAAAAATTTCTGAACGGCAACGAAATTAAGCGTCAACGAATTCGAAATAGTATATTACATTACGAGTGTGGAAAGTGACATTTTTCACACGAGTGGGAAATATTGTCGCACGAGGCGCAAGCCGAGTGCGACTATCACACGAGTGTGGAAAATCACTTTTCACACAAGTGATGTACAATATTTTTCCTACGGCCACAAAATAATATCATCAAAAAAATGTAAAACCAAGGTTATTGTTACTATAATAATTAAAATGTATTTAAAAAAATAATCAACAATAATAATCGTATTTATTCAATTTTCATATTTTTTAAACAAAAAAAAAACTAGAAAAAAAAACAAAAAAAATTTCTGCCACGCCAGGATTTGATCCATCGATTGAACGCGGTCGAAAAATGGCAAAGTTGATAAGTTCGACGTCCTAACCACCTGAGCTAATAGCCCTTGTGTCAATTGAATGATCTAATCGATTATGTATTCAACCAGAATAAAGAGCAAACATTATTTTAAAATTATTTTAATAATAATTGTTAAAGATAAATATCTAGGATCTAATTTACAACAATTTCAATAATTTAACAATCATATCGATTTTAGTATTAATATGGATATTACATAGATCAAAATGGAAATTAGCTGTTTGACATTTTGTGACAACTACTGCGGAAAGTAACATATTCTCACTCGGGTGGAAAGTAAATTCTTATTCATACGCGTGTGATATAGGGCACTTTCCATAGGACTATATAGTGTGATATGTGTCACTTTCCTAAGTGGTCGTAGGAAAATTAAAGTTTTTTACAGTTATTTGTTTACAGATATTTTATAATGTTTGATCTTCCTCCCTTTCCGTTGTTACTCGTGTCTCGTGTGTATTTTTACTTTTTACTCATTTAGTTTTGTTAGCTGTTTTTTTTTTTCTTTTTATTTTAATATTTACCTATTTACAACCCTATTTATACTCAAGATTATAATGAATGATCTATATAGTCAATAAGACAAGAAATTTTAGATTATTTATTTTGAAACAAACTTAACTTTATAAAATTCCATGTACAAACACCTTTATGACACACAAAAATAATATGAAACAACAACTTCTGCAAAAGAACTTTACGTTCTGTCAAATTTACTCAAATGAACCCAGTCTAAACTGGGTAAAAAAGAGTGCACTCCAGACAATTTGACTCGACTTTCTGAACGAGAGTAGTTGAACATCCAAATTGAACGCTCGACTGTTCTTGAACGAACCAAGACTAAACTGATCGCGCTCTTTTTGGTCGGAGCGTGTTTCCTGAACGCGCTCTAGATAAGCACGGATCTTCATTATTCTTTAAAAAACTAGAAAAAAAATTATATATAATTGTATGCTTTTCTCAATATAAATTATTAAGTTACCTTACTGGTGATGCAAATTATGTAAAATGTGTTGATTTCTGTATAATTTTAGAGCTTACATATTATAAAAATACCCATAATAAATATTGTACTTACTTGATAGGTATAGCATTATGTTTTAAATAGTGTCTAACCACTTAAATTTTCATAAATATCTGCCATACTAAGGCTTCTTTCACTTTCATAATGTCTTCCTAGATTTTACAGCCAAATTCTACGTTGAATAATTTCTCTAAGAAACCTGATCAGAAAATATAGAACATTATTATTTAAATAAACAATACTAGTGCTAAATGCCTTTACACTGTTAAATAAATTAAGTCTTATTTCCTATATATGCCTACGTCTATGCTAACATAATCTTACTTATGACATGACCGAATAACATTGTTATTCTGCCTATTTCGACACGCTTTATATTTCCTCCTTATCGTAAAAGTCCTTATTAAAAAGTTCAGGGTTTAAATTATTCTTGAAAACTACAAAAAACCACAAAAAATCACAATAAAACTTGATCTGTCACTTTGCAACATCAGCAAAGTGTCTTAGGTTGCCAAACTTAAAGGATATATACCAGAATGTTTAATATTCCCATATGTAACACATGTAAAAATAGCTAAATAAAAGTCTTAAGTGATTGCAATTAATAAAAAACTCATATTGATGCTTCTAATTCTTCATTTCCTTTTTTTATTAGATTGTATTAAAAGGAATAGTAACTTTTTTAATAAAAATTTAATGTTTGATATTTGATGAAAGAGATCTGACAACATAGGAAGAACGTACCGTCAAAAAAAAGTTGCGGACAAGTGCAATGTATACAAGGCGTATCTATTATCCGATATCTTTGGTGTTCTCTATAAACCTTTTTTTGTTCTTTAATGACCATACTTCATAATTACAAAAATCTGCTAATTTTATAGAATCTAGTACATTTTTATGAAATCCGGTACATTTTTATGAAATCTGGTACATTTTTAGCGTATTCAAATAATACTAATTAATCTTTAGTTGTATTAGAACGAGATGGTGACTTACTACATGATCCTATTTCATAAACCTTCAATTTTTAATATTAATTATTTCTCAAATTCATTAAATCATTGTGACTAATAATTTTTTTTATAGGATAGTACAAAATGGTACAACACCAGAAAAAGTGCCTGAAACAATCCCTGTCTCTCCTGTCGTACAGAATGGTGATGAAAATGCAGATGTAACTGCTAGTCCCGCCCCGGCCAATAAGTCGTGGGCAAGTTTATTTAATTCAAATAAATCTGCTAGTAACACTCCTACTGTTAAACAGAATTCAGACAAAAATACTTCTATTCAGGCTGTGAACAAGGAATCCAATAATAATGACGCAATTTGTCCCATCAAGCATCCAAGAAAGTCACAACAGTTTGTTGATCCAGACTGTTATAGAATGGGTGGTAAGTGTTAATCAAAATTTAAGTATATAGAATGACCATTTTTTTAATGTTCGCCATTTAGATCTCCTTTTAAATCATAAACTAAATGCCCTGTAGATATTTTGAAAATATTAAATTAAAGCCATTACGAAATAAAAAGTGTTTATAAATTAAAAAAATTACAGATATTCTTCCTTATAACTTGAAAACAGTTCTGGATATTTCATGTCTGCAAAGTTCATTTTTATCAGCTTTTATGACCTTGAAACTTTTACGATTTTCGAGAGCCTAATGGTGAGCCTTAAAAATTGTCCATGCTGAATGTCGTAAATATAAAATAAATACACTTTGAGAGTATAACTTTCAATTGTCCATTGCTTTTTCACCAAAATGTTTAGTACTCCATATTCATATAACCACTCATTATGATTTCTTGATCATGCACCTTTTTGAAAAATCATATTTTCAATAATTTAAAAAAATGTTTTATTTTAACCTTAAGTCAATGTAAGGTGAGTTCGGGCTGCGCACTGCAGAGTGAAGTGGAGTGAAGTATGCGTGAACGGAGTTTGCATGGTTTTACTCCCGTTACTCTCAAGAGTGCAATGTCACTTGCCAATGTGACATAGTGTTTAATTCTACATGTTAACCACATTTGAGATAATTGATAATCTATCTTACTTAGAGGTCTATTCTGTAAAAAAATTTGTTAAAATTAAACTACGTTTGGCTTGATTTCAAATCACTTTTAGTGGTTGCCATGTCTATTTTAACTGGTTATAAAATAGCTAATAACACGAAATTAAATTGATGAAATATTGAATAAAGAGTTGGATCAAAATGTAAACATCATAGTTGAAAATAACCTTTTGACCTGACGGTTAAAATCTTAGATAAAAGAGACCAGAGATATAACATACACCGGTGTTTAACCTGCGCAAATGTTGCCAATTTCTAAAGAAAGGTTAACGGAGTGGGGGAACTGGACAGGGACCCGAACTTTGTGACAGGGACCGGACTTTGTTTATTAGCATCAAAATGAACTATTAGATTTATTTAAAATATACGTTCAATGGAATTTTGTATTATGAAATAAATTTAACGTCATTTTTTAATATCAAACAGATGCCACGACATTTTATGTAAGGAGAGGACCTTTTATAGAATATTTCGTTAGCTATTATTTACTACGGACTTTTCTGTAAGAGACTACAGTAAAATGTTGAAATAGAATATTGTTAATCTAGTAAAAAATGTCTAAGAGTATTATAAAAAAAAGCATATGCGCAGGCGAACACTGCAAATCAAACCTTGTGAGTTGAACATTATATTTTTTCTACGACTATCACATAATATTAAAAATTAGTCAAAATGAGAAAATGCTGGTTTGTATTATAACCTCAGAAAAAGATATATTAAAGCTTGTTTCTTTAGGAATATTAATTAATATAGAGGATGAGTCACATAAAACTCTAGAAATGCATATGTCTGAATCCAGATAACATTTTAAAATTTAAACCTATTAAAAGTCATTTGGTCGCCAGGAGTGGGAGATTATCGAAATAAATTATTGATTATTAATAATAATCGATCATTTTCGATCAATCGATTATTTTTAAACAATCTATTTTTGTTCGTATTTCCTTTAAAATCGACTACTTGATTATTTTTGAAAAATCAAAAATAGATTAATTTAAAAGCCAATTAACCAAAAAATAATAAACTAATTATCGTTTATTTTAAATAATCTATTTTTTTTTTCGTATTTCCATTGAAACAGATTATTCGATAATCTTTGAAAAATCTAAAATGATCGATTAATCAAAAATAATCGATTAAATAAAAAGTCGAATAATCAATAAATCGATTTAAAAAAAAAAGAATTATTTCCTTTAAAATCAATTATTCGATCATTTTTAAAACATCGAAACTAATCGCTTAATCGAAAATAATCGATTAAGGGAAAATAACCAATTAATTAAGAAGCCGATTCTACGTTAAATCGATTTTCCAAAAAAATAACTGAATTATCGATCAAATAATCCTTTTGTTTTCATATTTAATTTAAAATTAATTATTTGATTATCTTTGAAAAATCGAAAATAATCGATTATAAAAAAGCTGATTGACCGATAAATCGATAATTCTAAAAAATAACCGAAATATCTATTATATAAAATAACCGATTATATTTGATCAATCGATTATTTTCATATAATACTGAATTATTGATTATTTACAAATAATCCTTTTCTTTTTTCATATTCCTTTTAAAATTGATTATTTAATTTTCTTTGAAAAATCAAAAATAATCGATTAATAAAAAGCTGATTGACCGATAAATCGATAATTCTAAAAAATAACCGAAATATCGATTATATAATATAACCGATTATATTCGATCAATCGATTATTTTTATATATTCTATTTTTTGTATTTTAAAACAAATTATTCGAATACCTTTGAAAAATCGAAAATAATCGATTAATCGAAAATATTCTATAAATCGAAAATAATCGATTAATTTAAAAAGTCGATCAAACAATAAATCGTTTTTTCTAAAAAAAAAAAAAAACGATTATTTTCAATAAATCTACTCTCTTTTTGTAATCCCTTTATAATCGATTATTCCTTTACCTAAAAAAACGAAAACAATTTATTGAAAATGTTCGATTAATCAAAAATAATCGGTAAATTAATTATAAATCGATTTTCATGAAAACGATAAATCGATTATTTTTGTAACTCTTATCGGTCATGCTTTTATCCAAGCATTTAGCTCTAAAATTTATGGATTCGGATTTATTGATCCTGTTATCTTTGAAACCGCATTCGATTGTATAATAAATATTGCTAGAATTTAGATTTTTTTAGTAAACGAAGATATTTTTTTTCGAGTTGTTTAGGGGTTTATAATGTAACATTTTACTAATAATATGACTAATTTCCGTAACTTTAGTATTTTTTTGCTTATACTAGATCATATTGCGCGTTTTAATTTATTTTAAAACTTAAGATTCAAATGTCACTTCCGATTTAACCGCAAATAAAATTAACCTTGAAATTTTAAGTACGTGAGCCTGTATTTCATCTAATATTCTTGTAAAAATACCTAATAAAGCGCTTAAAACCACCTTTAGTAAATATTCTTATAAAACTACATTTAAAAACAAAATTTCGTTAGTAACAATGCCTATTTACTTCTTATTTAGATTAAATGTTTAAAATTTTACTCTTTTGTAAATTAATGCATTATGAAATCTATTTTCTGAAATATTATGTATTTGACGCTTAATATTTATTGAAACCCCTTAATGCGGATCTGAAGTATTCAGCTCAAAGAATCATGGCGACTTTATGTCAAAACGTCAACAAATATTTACCACTGAAAACGAATATATTTCTTATTTTTCATAACATTGACACTTATATTATTTGTATATACAATTTTTCACCATACATCGTGGCACTTTCAACTTGAAATTGAATAACTAAAACACTTTAAATTGCTAATAACACCAACAAATAATTCAAAAAACGGCGGTCCATAATGATTTACTCACACGGAGACAAGCATAGAATAGACATTTCGGAGCAATTCGGGTGGCGTCGTGAACACAATGATTTTTAATTGGTGGGTTACTTAGGTTTAAAATAGACAACATGCGCAGTGTGCAATGTTACATCTCCGGTCTCTTTTATCTAAGGTTAAAATTAACTAACATAATAGACCCCATAATATCTAAACTTTCATTACTGGAATCTTAACCTAAAAAAATATCTTACAGAATATCTTACTTCATATGTTATCGATGGTAAAGCTCTCAGTCTACAACCCAGAGGTTTATTGAATCAAAGCAACTACTGCTACATCAATTCAATCTTACAAGCACTGGTGGCCTGCCCGCCATTGTACAATCTTCTGACAGGTTTAGCACAAAACATTTCTTCGAATGAGAAACGGAAGCCAACTCCAGTCATTGATGGAATGTAAGTTACTTTTTTTTGTAAGTCTTATTTATTTTATTCATTTCGGCGAGTATAATAACCAATACGAAATTTAATATTATTTCCTAATGATAATCATTAAAACACTTTTTTTCCATGATGTGAATCAAATAAAAAGCATCTTTTTTCATAGAATGAAAAATAAAATATTGTTTTTTTATTGTAATAATACCTTTAAATTTAACTAAACTGCAAATTTTTAATGTATAGAACTATTTATCGTAGTGTGATAAAAATAAAGGAAAAAGTACCTAACTGTCAATGTTATGTCAGTTTAAAAACAACAGTAACGTTACATTTTTGCAAACTTATTATTTATCAAAAAAAAAAATCAGTAAAAATTCAATGTTTATTATAATATACAAATAATATTTTAACATTGTTTTCCAAAGAAAATTAATTTATCTACTTCAGAGTTTGTAGAGGGTAAACTGCAGGGGAATTAGGGGTACGTGGGTAGGATATTGCGAGGTATTTACAAGTTTAAAGGAATTATCAAGGAATTAGATGTAAATATTTTGTCCTGCCTCCTGTGGTTACTTCTGAGTTTAGTCTCAATAGTATTGCCAATTTTAGCAGTCTCATATAGTCGACATAACCCAAATGTTTGTCATGGTATTTTTGACAGAAGTTCATTCAGTGGTGTTACAAAAAGAGAACAAAAATATATTTTACTAGCTTTTACCCGCAGCTTTGCACGCGTGGTGTCGTGTGTTTATAATTAAAAAAAAAAAGAATGAATATTAATTTTTATTTATTTATTTTTATTAATTTTTATTAATTTTTATTAATTTTTATTAATTTTTATTAATTTTTATTGATTTTTATTAATTTTTATTAATATTTATTTATTTCTATTTATTTTTAGTTTTTGTTTTTTTTATTTTTAATATGTAAAATCCTAACACTTTGAAACATGTTTATTTATTTATAAAGAGTACAAGTTTTACAAAATTTACACATTTAGTAGCATTTTTCGCGTTACAGTTAGCTGGGCTTGTATAATGTTAGTATTAGATCAGAGTTAACACATAAAGTAGCCTCCTCTGTATAGTTATTTGCAGAATTTGTACATAAAGTAGTATCTTCCGTCACAAAAGTTTTGCGAAATTTGCACATAAAGTCGCATTTTTCGCCCTGCATACGGCTTGAATGAATGATGTATCTTCTGCATATTTATATGTCGTCTAAATTCGGAAATTTACAGTAAAGCAGTATCTTCTGCAAGCTATAAATCAATTAAATTATGAAGAAAACCATTCTCAAACCTGTACTAGTATATAATCAGAGTTAACACATAAAGTAGCCTCCTCTGTACATGTCTTTGTCTATAATGCAGAATTTACACATAAAGTAGTATCTGCCCTCATCAAAGTTTTGCGAAATTTGCACATTAAGTAGCATTTTTCGTTTTGCAGACGGATTTTATGAATGATTGCACCGTTAACACATAAAGTAATATCTTCTGTATATTTGTCGTCTAAATGCAGAAATTTACACATAAAGTAGTATCTTCTGCAAGCTAAAAATCAGTTAAATAAAAAGAAAAACAATATTTTCCTACCTGTGCTCTGAATTCCTTCACTTCTTTTTCAATTTATCATATTTCTAATACGATTTGCGTTTTCGATAGTTTTTACCCATATTTTTATAATCGCTGGAATGTGGTCGGTTTAACGATGTGATTCAGGCGACACAACAATTGGTAATGAGTAATGTAGGCAGGCAGCGATAGAGAGTGACGTAAAATTTTAAATCTGTACATGTGGGTCAGCGGCGTAACATAGTTATACTACATGGTTATCTTTATTTCCACTAACAAGGATGTGAAGCATAATTAGGTAAACTACAATATCCAATAGAAGCGTGAATAAAATATATTACACGCGGCACGGGATTAAATTATTACAAACAGGGGGTAGCCGGGACAAATTCCCGAGGTAGAGGTATAAGGGGGGCCCGGCAGCTTTAGGTGAGGACATTTTATTGTTTTAGAAGTTCGCCACAAAAGGAAGGAGCGCTGGTTAATGTAAAATACAAGAGATTTCACTAAAAAGAATTTTGGAAGGTCTTAATTTTTTTTTATAAAATTATTGTCGCGGAGCCCACCTGGAAAATTGTCCCGGGGCCCCACCTGGCTCTCGGTGGCCCTGATTACAAACATATGCCGCGTGTATATATTCTATTCACGCCTTAAAACAGGTAATAAAGGATGGTCCTGTCGTCTATAACTTAATTTTTTGTTTGTGCACATTGTATATTTGTGCCAATCTATGCAGAAAAGACTTTTGTTGGAAGATAAATCTGTTTTTCTTGGTATAATAACTATTTTTTTTGGCACAATATTTTTTACTTTTGCCTAATATAACCTTCCAAATGAGTATAGTATATTTATTTTCCTTTATGTATTTGTTTAGTTAGTTATTTATGAGAAAAAATACTTTATTAACGGAAATAAAATGTCATATAATTGAGGCATTTATTTTGAAAGTGGCCTAAGTCCATTTATACTTAAATTGAGATATCTAAGGGTTTGTGTTTCAATACAATTAAAAATATACATACATACAAGATACTAATGAGTCATACTGCTTAAGTGTATCTAAAGGTGTTAAATTTATAGTTCCTATTAATATAATGGCAATTATTAGTGAGTAATAAGAGTTGATATTAGGCCACTTTCAAAATAAATCACCAGATTCGTTATAAAATTTGAAGGAACCCAAGTCCATTCAGCATAATTTAAGATGCTTCAAATAAAAAAAAAATACTCAATTTATTTGACATCTTTACAACACTTTTTGTGGGGCTACATCAAAAACAAAGTGTTCTGAACCATAATACTCTTTCAAAAACAAATTTGTTTGTAAAGCCTATCAAAAATAGAATCAAATAATAATAAAAAAAGATTCTCTAATTACAAATATGACCTCTATACCTGTTCTGTATGGAGCAACCGGTATTTAGGAAATTATTTTATAAATGTGGTCTCTATATGGTGTTCCACAATATTGAATTGATGCTTTTTTCAAAATATTTTAGTTTACCTGCTGTGCTCCGATCCAAACTAATTGGTGCACCGTATATAAACAGATATTGCTAAAAAAAAAAAAAAAACTATTTCTAGGTGTCGCTTCGCCAAAGAATTCAAATATTTACCCCCGAGTTTGAGAAACAAAGACAAAAAGCCTGACAAGAATACAAAAAAAGACGCAAACGTTTTGATTAATACAGATATTCCTTTCGAACCAACTTGGATATATAAAATGCTAAACGGAATCAGAACGGATCTCATCGAGGGTCGACAGGAAGACGCGGAAGAGTTTCTTGGATTCTTGCTAAATGGATTAAATGATGAAATGTTAGAGGTCAGTTCAATTTTTTATTTCTTAAAAGTATGTATTCAAAAAATAATGATATAACTGATTAAAATTTATTTTAGCTAATCAAATTGGTAAAAAATGACAGAGAAGAGACAGTGGAATCCCCGCCATTTGTTATCGATGACAATGGAGACAAAGAATGGAAGGTATGTTAATGAATCAAATCGATACGTGAACAAATGCGATAAAAATATATTAAAACCATTCTAATCTTAATTTAATTAGGTTATGGGACCAAAAAATAAACTTAGCATTACCAGAAGGACAGACTTTGATAGAACTCCCATAAGCGACATTTTTGGAGGGTTACTAAAATCGAAAATTCACAGGGCTGGTGACCTTAGCACTGAGAACATTCAGCCGTTTTTCACTCTTCAGCTAAATATAGAGGTAATGTAATGGAATATGTTTATTTACCAAAAATTACTATTAACCAATTTTAATTTTTATAATAAAATTTAAAAAAATTGTTTGAATATATACAGGATGAGTCAGGGGGTACTGCACAAACTCCAGGAGTGTTTTATATAATAATATGTAAAAATAATGTATAAAATTATTGTTCTTATCTGATTTTTATGTTTCCAAGTTATAGCATAATGACAAATTTAAAAAAATTCATACTTTTATGCTAGGATGTCTCTAATTAGTGAAAATTAACTTTTGAGAAAAAAATAATTACAATCTGGGTTTATATTACTTATATTACCATTGTATAAAGAAATATAGTAGGATAATCGCCATGTAAAAGTTATTGGAGGCAATCGCTCCCGACATCTATTGGTACAATCATTGAACTAACGATTTTATTTACTGGTTAGATACGCCCTCTACGTCAGATGTTAGAACTTTATAAGTGACAATTCCGTCAAATTTATTGTCAGTATATATTTTTTTAGTTATTTAGATTAAATATAAATAAAAATTAGTGATTCTTGTAAAGAATTAATAAATAATAGCATTCCACAAGATATTCGTCTATATTTAGAAATAAACTGAGATTTTAATGAAACTAAAAGCAGTCTGATTATCAGCGTTAAAAAGTAAAACTTTTTTATAAGTCTTCATAACGAAAATTTAGAGTACTTGTCTACGAATCGAAGGGTTCCGAGTTCAAACCCCCAAGTGGACACTTTTTTTTATTATTTAATTTTATTTTCTAAATTGGTAAAACTTAAATTAATTTCAAAACATTAATTTTACGTTAATGACATCTAAATCTTCATGCTCAAGTTTCGTCTTTTTGCTCTCGGGATCATCAAATTATAATAGAACATTATAAGGTCCGGTAATTTTATTTAAATCTTTTGACAATGAAACTAAAAATGTGTGTGTCTAAAGGAGAAATATACCGAAAATAACAAGTATTTAAATGTTGCTAATAAATTTGTATTAGATATGTGTTAGAAGAAAATACATCATTTTGGATTTGAAAATACAGTGTGTCGCAAAAGTCTGCACCAAGAAAACGCACAAAATTACATTTTTCTTTAATCTACGTAAAAAAGTGCGAATTAAAATTTTTTTACTGAAAATTTATGGTACCTAACAGGGTTATTCATTATAAATTATGCTATAATTATGCTATATTGTATAATGTTTACATTGACCGAATTTTGTAAAAATGTCATCAAATGACCATATCAGTGGTGTGCATATTTCACAGGATTTAACATGAATATTTTTTAATAAGGATAGCATAGATATATATTTTATTCAATTTTCGAAATGATCCTTTCCTGATTAATTAAACGTCGAATATCATAGATAATCTATGTCGAATATCATAGATAATCTATGTCGAATATCTTATAAATATTTACACTTTTTCTTTCTCATTGTAAACTACGTATTTGGATTATTTTATTATCAAACATAATAGTTGTGATTTTCATAGCTTTTACTTTAATAATGTTAACTTTTTCATGTTTAGATTATCAACGTTAAATTACTTTCGAGAACAGACGGTATAAGATAGGGTTATCAATAATATACATTTGTGAAATTAGAAAAAAAAAAATATCCCAGAAATTTAATAACATAGAGTGTATCCCATTTAAAAAAGTTTATTTGTGTTGTATTCCGTGAAATCTGAATACGTGTTTTTATGGTATATTTAAAAAAAGTCAGTCATATTCACAAACTTTTATTTAAAGCTTTTTTTGAATATGCAATAGTGGTTATAAAAGGTGTCTTTAATAATGAATAATCTTGTACATGATCTCAAATAAATTTGTTGAAATTAATTTCATTTGTAAAAATGTCACTTCCGCTTCTCCCGTATTGCTAAAAAAAAAATTGTGTCCAGGTCCAGGATTTGATGGTGGTAAATATTAATTCTAGATACATTTTTCAAGTAACATTGTCCTCCTGTTTTTAGAAATAAAGGTTAATGTTTAGCCAAATTCATATATTTTTTTGGACACACAGTATGTTTGTATAATATTAAAAACTTCCTCTACTAAATATTTTGGCTCAATCAAAGTAGATATCTTAAATTGATTATTGTTAGAAAAAGTAGAAATAATATTAAATATAATAAAGAAATTAAAAAAATAATTTAATTTAATAGTTTGATTTAAAAATTGAAATTTTGGGTTTATATGTATAAAAAATTGTAGATTGTAGAAGTTCTAACTTGATTTTTTGGGGATGCCATCCCCTCCATTTCCCTCCAAGGGATGGTGGTGGTAAGATTTTTATACAAAAATGTTGCAAATCATTTATATTATAAATATGTCAAAAATAAGATTTTTATGTCGTCTATAACTATTTTTAAATGCCAGCCCCCACATCCGAACTATGAAGATTAAAGTCGAAGTTTTTCTAAGTTCAAAAAAAATTGGAATTTTGTGTTTTTATGTATAAAAAATCGTTAGACTTCAACTGTTTTATTTAAAAAGTTCTAACTTAATTTTTTGGGAATGCCACCCTCGCCATATCAGATAGGGGTGGGGAGGGGTGAATTTTTTAAAGCGATTTTTATTTTTATGGTATAATACATCCATATACCAAGTTTAGTTTCAATATTTCGACCCTATCCCCCAAAGCCGAACCCCAACCAATAATCCTTATAGAACCCATTTTGTTTACTTCAATATTAAGAATTCATTTATATTATTTACGAACCATCTTAAGGGTTTTTTTTATTACATTGTTACGCACCAGATTAAAGAAATAACCTGTTGTTTATAATTACTTATGCTAAGTACTTAGGTATTTAAATGAAAAATACAATTTTTTCAACACTTAAGAAATGTATTATTATTAATATTATATAATTTATTTTAAATTAATTCGGATAAAACCTGTAAAGGAAAAGAAAAACAAAAGTATATTTTCTATTTTATTAATTTCAAAACAGTTATAAATACACAAATTTTTTTTGGGAACTCGTCCTTTATTAACAGTAAAATAATTCAGTAATAAAACAAACACAACTCATTCACAATACCTACTACCCGTAAACGCACTAACGCACAATAACAAACATTAGATAGAAAATAGTCCAAACATTCAATTACGAGTGTATAAAATTTTATCCAAGAGCTAAAAATAGAAATCCATCGATCGGTCTCAGTCATTCTTAAAAATTTCTGCTGGACCCTCAACTCCGCCCACTGCAAACGAATATCGACTTATCCATATTCACTAACGCCATCTATTGGTAGTATCCATTTCGCTCCAACGAAAATTCCATAAGGTGAGACTACTATTTAGTTCTTTATACAATGATATTACTGAAACGTTACTGACTAATATCTTCAATTTGCATTTTGTACCCGTTTTAAGGAATAAAAAATATTTTTTTAATTTTGGCCGAGAATTTTGAAATTTCAGCCACTGTGCGTTATTTTCCTTCAATGCTTAATATGTTAAAATGCTCAATTAGTTAAAAAAACAAATTTTTAGGTTAGAATAATATCTACCAACAAAAAATGTTCTTTCATTGATTATGTAAAAACTAAAAAGCTAACCCTCAATTTACATAACATTAAATCAAAGTTAACAATCTAAATTTTCTTTTAGAAAGTGAAAACGGTGAGAGAAGCCCTAGAAGCACTTGTGAATAAGCATCAATTAGAAGGTTTAACTTCTTCCAAGACAAACGAGGAAGTCGAAGCTTGGCAACAAGTACTTTTGGATGAATTACCAGTTATACTTATCCTTCATTTGAAGTGTTTCGACTACAAGCAGGATGGTTGCACAAAAATTATCAAAGCTTTGGAGTTTCCCGTCGACCTGAAAATTGATCAGAGTAAGTACATAAATTAAGCAAAGGTTTATCAATTATTCTATCAACATATCCATTTGATTTAGTAAAATATAAAACATACAAACGTTTTCTACAATGTGTAAAAATCAGACCAGCATTACTTACTATTTGTCTTCTAAGTATGTTGTTGAGATGACTGATTACATACTTGGTAGCTACACTGAAAAGAGATAATGGTTCAAAGGACAGCCTCCATTTTACTTGATTCAGTTTGTTTTGCCATGTTACAGCTATTTGTCACGTTGGTTTTCAGATTATTTTTTGTTATCGAGTTTTATTACCTTTTAGGGTTACTTAGCCTATAAACGATCACTTAACTATTTTAAATAATATCGTTCGATTTTTTCCTAAATAAAGGCATTCCTGAACAAAAATCACAATTTTTGGTATTCCCTGAATATGTTTTGCACCAACTTTTATCAAAAATTTAATTTTCTTGAAAATTATTAATAAAAATTGTTCCATATATAGCCAAGTTAAGTATAAAACACTTCAGTCCAGGTGGCTCATGGCCATAGCCCTCAGAAGGTATAGATACCGCATCGTAAAAACATTTTGACCCCCCATATGATGGGCGCCATGATAAATAAATGTCAATAAATTTTAAGTTGGCACTACCGACAAGACAGAATCGGCGCACGTTTAGTAATAAGCGTAAGATCGGCGTTCGACGATTTTATTATCTGTTGTGTTGTTTATTTTGTTCTTCTAGTAAAGGTTTTATTTAAAACATTATTTTTTAGTTTAGTCGTTTAGTGTTTTATTTTAATAAAAAACATTTGTGGTTTGGTGTTAAATTTTTACAGAATTTTCAAAATCTCTTTTTGTTTTGTACATGAATGTAACAATGCATCTAACGGTAGACGATACAAGGAAGGAATAACATTTCATGTGTAAGTTTTCACAAATATTTGTGTATTTACAAAATCAAATAATTTGTATGTTTTGTTGTAGCATACCAAAAAATGTTAGGAAAGAATAACTGATAGCCATAGGAAGACCATTGAATCATTTTGTGACTTTAGTATAAGCCCAGAAAATTTGGGGATACTAGCTGAAACGGCAAATGTGTTATTGGCTCATTGTTAGTGACTTATTGTACAATTTTTCCAACACAAGTTCCATGATCCTTTGAACTTGACTGCACCGTACTGATGAAGACCAATAGTCAGAAAAACGTGTCGACCGTTACTTCTTTTTTACTTTTTTTTATTCGGAAAATGTCCACTATTACTACCTTGATACAATAATATTAGTTCCGTTTTAAGTAGGTACTGTTATGATATTCACTATCTATTTCATAACCTCACAATTAAAAAAAATAAAATATACACACTAACTTGACTTACCTTGGCTAGTTTTTTTTTATATATATTTTATTTAACACTTTTGTAGAGCAGACTATCACAGTGGTAAAATATTTAATTATTTATTTAGTTTATTTATTTTATTTAGTTTATTTATTAAATAGTAGCAACAACAATTCCAACAGTATCCTACCTTAACTGTAATTTATATAATAATTAATTAATAATATTATGTGTTATTATTGTTAATTGTATCACCCTGTAAAAAATTTATTTTTTATTAAATAGACAAATTGTATGTACAAAAGTTCAGAATGTATTATCAATAAATTATACAAAGTTCAAATCTCTGAACATCCACAAAATAGTCTATCTACTAACTTACTAACTTAATTACTCTAACCATACATTCATCACCATACACCCTTACTAATAATTGCTATGAACAAAATAACAGATAACTTAAATCTTTCTGTATATTTTCTATTACCAGATAGTTCTTTAAAACTCTATATTTATGATTTGAAATCTAACTATAAATTTCAAGGTGACAATAAAAAAAATTTGACGTTTTAATTTTCAAAAAAATAACTATTCTAAATAATTTAATTAATCCTACTATTCAATGGTCTAGCTTCAGTTTCCAAAAGTAAATATAGTTTGTTAAATTCGTGATATTGATTTACATTGTCTATTATGATTTCACACCATTATAAAACTAATTACTCACAGGAAAATGTCTTTTCTGCTATCAAGAACTTATATCATATCCAAATCCAGACCTTCTTATCAATTTAAGTCTCCAGTTCCAGTATTCTGCTTTTACCAGATTCACATACAATTTCACCCGTTTACTTTCGCTATACAACGTAGGTGATACAACTTGTCTATATTAGTATTTTGTTATTGAACTATTACAACTTTTTCAAAAAGAAAAACTGTTTAAATGCATCGAGGCTCTAACTTTAGATAATTTTAAAAAATTCTCTATCGAAAGCTGATTCCCGTAGGATATTTTTTTTTAACCAACCTTCAAAATCCTCGTCTCCCCGGATATTTCTGACATCTCCTTTGACAATTTTTTTTTTTAAGAATTTGTTGTACAGGGTGATATTTTTAAATTTATTATTCACCAAATTTTTATTACACTGATCAACTTTAATTTTAAATTCTTGATGACTCATTTCTATTACAGTACATATTATAGTTTGTATGTTTTATGCTTTATTTTATTATATCTATGATAGGAAATATACTTTTATAGTAAATAAATTGATTAAAGCAATATGTAAGAATAAGTTTATCTAAGGATTAAATTGTTATAGCAATTTTTCATATCCATTGTTTATTAATTTGTTTCATTTAATTCTTTCTTATTGAGTTAGTTATTTCATATAAATATGCGATACTTGTAAAATGTAATATTTTCTTTTAAATAGGTATATATTATGTTCGTATAAAATATTGTTCAGTTAATAAAAACAGAAATATTTTGTCTTTTACAAAAGAAGTTTGTAAATTTATCAAAATATATTTACCTACCCCAAAAAAAGATTAATAAAACGAGTTAGTCATATACACATTTTCTATATATTTATAGAGGTACTTTTTAAATAACTTTCAATACATTCGAAATCTGTGGTTTTATTAAACTCAATGTAACAAATAATAATAGGTATTCTCAAAAATATTTAAAAATAAAATCGAGATGGGACTCTTGTATAATTTAGTGACTATTCGCCTATGGTTAGTGCACTGCTGTATGTCCCTGGGTTTTCTACATTAGAACAATACTGCTTCTCCACTCTAGCAGTATTTTTTGCATCTCAGATTATATATATTAAAAAAACAAGAAATTGTTTTGGGCCTATTGCTGTGCCCTTTTCCAACATTCCCAAAGTTTTTTTTTAATTTCTGCTGATTGGATCTCCGATAGCGACAACTCCATTTCTTGTTCCACTAGTTTTTTTATCAAATTTTTAAAATAACTTCTATATATTTATCTTTTGCAATGACTTCGCTTACCTGCTTCATAATCTCTTCCCTATGCCCCAATTTCTCTAACAGGTGAGATCTTATACTCGCTCTATTAAATCAAATTATCATTATAGTTTATTTAAAAATGCTTGGTAGCACAGTTTTTATGGCAAAGGTCCATATTTTTATATAATTTTGCTATTATTCATTTTCAAATAAACTATAGGAATAGGAGTAATCTATTAGTTTTTCTAAAAATACCTTGTTACCGATGTAAGTATATCTTTCCCTAGTTAAAAAATTCGATTTTTTATTTTCATAATATAATATAAATAAATGACCGGTTAACAATCACATTCTTTTAAATAGTACATTTGACATTGAAGTAGGTATTTTCTCCATATTGCCAAACAGGAATAGATGGTTTACTTGTAATTTGAATTATATTACATAAATCTCACTGAATTTCTCTATAATTCTCATAGCAATATGTACACAAAACACTTATCCAATAATATATAACCATGTAAAAATAACATTTCAAGAACGAGAAATTTTATAAAACCGGTCCTGTCTGAACAGATCTAGGAAAATCAAATAGGTTTGTCAAAGTTTTGTTCTTAATTTGAAATTAGAAATTGTGCGTCTCACTCACTTATAACTAATAACAAAGTGCAGATTATCGGTGTTCACGTATTACAGAACACACAAACTAAAAATCAGTGTAGCCAAAACATAAATTTACCTAACATGGCGACAAGCTTGAATGGGGTCATTTTTTTGTATTGACAGCATACGCCAAGCGGTATCTAGACTTTCTGAGGGCTATGCTCATGGCTCACTTCCTTCTAATTTCTAAATAAATATAGGTAGTGTTCAACTTGTCTCTTCCAGATATCTCTGGCCTTCCTCTCTTATTTATTGTTTATGTATTAGTATTATTAATAATACAGTCTTTTCTCAGATTCTAATGAAAGATTACCAAGATGACACATATTCATGCCGTAAAAATATTGCAAGGACCTCATCCCTTTGAAGTGTTCACATTGTTGCCAATGTCAATATATAATTTCATTTCATGATGAATACTGTTTTTGATGTTTAAAAAAAGCTCCCAAAATGATTAAAAAAGGAACATCCACAAGAAATTAAGTTAAATAATTTTATTTTTAAATATTCATTTTAGTCCTATCTTTGTCGATCTTTGTTCAAATAAAGCATAGCACCGCTCACATTAAAACAATGATTTCATACATCTCTTAAACGAGTAAAACAACACTAGTGTGCATTAATGAAGGTTTACTAAAAATTGTTGTGCCTTTTTATCTTCTCGTTACCTGCATCGATCCGGTCTGGAATGTGGACGGATTGTTAGAACCATAGACGTACGGAATGTGTATAAATGTATCACATTCTACGCTATTTTTTAATTTTCAATTTTATTAATCAAAATAAGTCTAGCGTTAAACAACTAAAATTACAGTGGCGCAATGAATTAATACTATATAGTTGGCATGTAAAGTGTAACTATTAAAATCGCCTGAAGATAACATACTATTTAAATAATCAGCCGCCGCCTATGGCGTCCTTTTAAATTCTTTTAAATTGGAGTGTACACTCTCAATTTTAATTTCTCACTCTGACTGTCATATCTTGTTATTTTTACGCTTGCCATTGGACTTTGCGCTTTGACTACTTGTTGATTCGATGAAAACCGAATCTATTTTTCGAATTTTCGGGATTTTTATCCCTTTGAAATTAAACACTAGAAATTACTTTGAACTATAGATTTATTAAAAATAATAAAGTGGTGCAGACTGGCACCGGGATTTCGCTTTCGTCGCGTTCGAGATAAGTTTCTCGACTCTTTTCTTGGTCGCACTTCGCACCCCATATCGTCACATCCCTCACGGTACTCGCGGAGTCGGAACTTGATAGTCAATGTGAGAGATGGCGCAGCATGTATTAAAATTAAAACTAATTCGGTGCAAACACTACTCTAACAGCCGTATGCATAGTCGATCGTCAGCGACTCGCCAGAGATTCATTTCGGCGTATCGCCAGCGATTCGCTGGCGATCCGCCGGCGAAAGCCCAAAAAGCTGGCGACTCGCCGGAGATTGTCACCGGAATGTCATTTCACGCAAGTTTTTATTTTCTTTTATAGGGATTATCACTCATTTCTTAAAACTCTAAAAATAATGAACGAATATCAAATTTTTCCCTATAAAAGAACATGAAAACTTGCGTGAAATGACATTCCGGTGACAATCTCCGGCGAGTCGCCAGCTTTTTGGGCTTTCACCGGCGGATCGCCAGCGAATCGCTTGCGATACGCCGAAATGAATCTCTGGCGAGTCGCTGGCGATCGACTATGCATACGGCTGTTAGATTCTCCATATAAATCGTATATTTAATAAACAAGGGTTTGATAGAAAAATACTAAACCACAGTTGACAATAATCAAATCGTTGGCTGTATGTATGACATTGAATTTAATTGCATTAATTCTAAAATAAACTAACGAAATTTTGAAATATTATTTATCAAATGAGTTTTTCTTGATTCTGTCTATCAAATAGATCTGAAAATGTCGAAGTGGGGCAGACTACATGTAAGCCAGTCATTATAGATAATCAATTCACATTAATTGCAAAAGTTTTCATACTTTGTTGGAATATTTCTTAAATTTATATAATTATAAATTTAATTTTGCAACTTTTTCTGAGGTTCGGAACATATTAATAATTGCAAAATTTTAAAGTTTATTTTAACTTTATGCAAACTTGAACTAATATCAATTTGGATGTTTACAATGTATCAAATTTGCAACTTTTTTGAAAGTGCGCAACTTGATTATTTTTTTTAAAATAACGTTTTTTGTTTACATCATAGAAATTAATTTTTGGTACCACAAAGTGTCTTACTTCAACGTGTTGCAGGATTATAGGTGACTTACAATAAATGTCCTGATTATAAGAATTTATGTACTAAGTACCATTATTTATATCATAATAATGACTTCATTTTTAGCAAAATAGAATTTTCATGAAGATAAATTTATCTTACTTGAAACTAAAGTCTATTCAAATTTAATTAACGCCTGATATAAACAGAAGCAGGTGGACGCTAAAATTGAGCAGGGCCGTATTTTACTTTTCCGTCTTGCAAAAATGTAAAATAAAAGAGTGTAATTGTGAAATTACTTTTTTTATTAAGATAAAAACATATTTTGTAAAGTAAAACTGTAAAATAAATGCCATACACGGTCTCCCAGACTTTAGTGACATTTCTGGACGAAGATAGGTGAGCGACATAAACTGCGTTAACCTGCAATACAAATTAATAAATGTATTTGACTTTAAAAGAGATGTTTGCATTATATTTAGTTCATTACATATGTCTACTGTGATACAGAGCATTACAACAATCATAATATAAAATTATATTATATAATAAATAATTGCAAATTCTTTAATAGCTAATATATATCTACTAAAAGCATTAAAAAACTTTAAATATAAGAGGTATTTGGTATTTGATTTAAAATTGTGCATCTTAAAAAGAAACCTTTTGTATTTTTGACAACTTTTGTTCTTTATAGACCTTTTCATCACAATTTTTTTTTGTGCGCATGCGTCAGTTTCAGCCATCTTTTTCGTACTGTTTTTGTAAACAAGTATGTTAAAATGCTTACGTGAAAAAAATTATAATTGATAAATATTAATTTAAGTCTATATTCATTTAAAAAAAGGAAGAAAAAAGTAAAGTAATAATAAGTTTAGTGTCTTAATTGAAAAATACATTTTCACAATCAATTATAATTATGTTATCTGTACGGAAAGGAATAACAAAACAGTGTTGTTATGTAAAAGTGACTCACGGTATAAATCATTCAAAGGCAATAGATATTATTTTATAAATTTTCCAAAGCCTTAACTGCAATATAGTAAACAATTATCAGGCAAAATCCATATTAAAAGATATTCGAAATGTGCATTAAGTGTGAAAAAATATGGTCGAAGTGACAACGGTTTTCGATGGATTAATGATGTTACTAAAGATACTTATATTTCACTGCATTTTCATGAAGAAAGTGGTCCAACAGAAGAAAATTCGCATGTGGTATTAAACAATATTTTTTTAATATTAAATACTACTTCGGTATACACATTAAATGATTAAAAATGTCATGTTGATCCTCAAAATAATAAATAATTTATTTTATTAATTATACTCGTGATTAACTTTCATGCTAATTAAAGTGTTTTTGCAAGTAGTAATAGTTGGTTGGCATAATTAATTAGAATAAAGTTATAATTATTATTTGTTTTCATGAATTTTTTACAGAGTTAAAAAGTATTGATACACCTAACATCTCAATTAGTCCACTTTGTTCCTTTGTAACAAACATCCAAGACACTTCAACATCCTTTTCAACTGCTCACAACTATGCGCTTCCACAGAGTTATAAAAAAGTTATTCACTATCAACGATTTTTTCTAATGATTAATTTTTCTGTAGAGATAACATTGCTTTCCCAGCCATTGTCGATCAAAACAGTACGAAACTTTTGAATTACCGCTATTTCAACATGGTGGCTGTGCTTGCGCTCATCACATGATGAAAAGGTCTATTGTTCTTGTTCTACTAGTATTTAGATTAGACACCTTATACCCTATAGCAATCTTTCTTACTTGACTTAGCACTATTCTGAATCGGATAAATTAGTTAGACTTGAAGGGCTATCTTCATTAATCAAAATTACAAGTAGTTCTACTTGAACCTCTATAATATTATCCAACTCCCACATTTTTACTTCAACTTTTTAGCGAACATGGTCGATACACTTTTTCCATTTTTCTGGAGAAATTAATATTACTTCTTCAAAAAGAAATTTAATGTCTCCAGATTTAAATGTTGAGTTTTATCTGCTACGTATTGTTTAACGTCAACCTAGATTAATTCATTAGGGTTAAGTTCACAATGATACGGAGACATGTGAAGTATTATACATAAAGTGCATTAGAAACAAAGCCTTCTTCACTTCCAATATGGCATATACTGAGCTGTTTTTACGCACATACCTGATGGGTTTTTAAAACCAGTTAAAAGTTCATCCAAAAAGGCTTGTCTGGATGATAAAACCGACATATCGAAATATACTTTTGATTTGGTGTCGCCTGCGTTAATCCAAGTCTCATCAAGATAATATATTTTTTGCTTTTCTTCTCTGTACCGTTTTATTTTTTGTGGCGTAGGACGAAATAATTTCATTTTGTCTAAAAGCAAACTATTTTTTTCTCGAGTTTTAAATTTAAAATTAAGGGTTTTGAAAAGCTTGTAAAATGTAGCTCGCTTAAAGTAGACAAATATGGATCATCGTAGACTTCTTATAAAACCTTATCGATTGTTGTAAGTTAATTTCTAAAGAAGAATTGATGTACTTTGCGCCTTATTGCATTTTTATCAAAATCATCCACAGAGTCACTAATTTGTTTATAACGTAGCTTTCTTTTTGGTTCAGAAAATTTATGAATCTTCATAACATTAAAAACGGATTTAGCGCACATCCCTGTTTTATCAGCAACTCTCCTTTCAACATCATGTACCAACATATCAGGGTTCTATAAAATTTAATGCTTATAAATATTAAGAACCATTTTTTTAGTACGGATGACCAAATGTCCCTTTTTCGGTCGCTTTTTAGAAGGAGTAAAAACATTTTTCTGGACTTAATCTGCTGTATCTGTGGAGGACATAGTGTCACGCAGCAGTTACAAAATATAGTCAATTAAATGTCCATAAAATAGAGTAAAAAATATTCAAACTAACAACAACCACAAAAACAAAAAAAAATAAATAACACAATATATGTATATCTAAACTATAATATAATGAATTATAATCAATCAAACATACAAAATGTCCAACTAACTAACACGGTGAATGCTACCAAAACGCCGTTTATAATTATCCAAATTGAACTGAATTCGACTCTGACAAAAAATATTTGCGCGTCGTCTAAATGACTAACGACCGATTAACCAATAGAAGCGCAAAAATATGTCACGTGAGCGGTTGCTGGATGAGAGAAATTGTTTTGACGCGGCGTAAATGAAATCTGAATAGACTTTAATAATTGTACGTTTAATATAACTAAACTATTCAAAAATAATATTTATATTTGTAAACCAAAAATTAACGATTGGTAAAAAAATTGTTAAAATTAGTTAATAAAGAGTTCTTGTTATAAAAATGTAAACTGAATAATACGTTTATGGTACAAAAATGACCGTTAAAAAAAATATTGTACGTAATACGTCCCAAAAGTGCTTTTACTGGACTCGCAGGCTTGCCCACTCATCCAGTAAAAGATCACTTTCGGGACTTGTTACGTAAACTACTATTACATAGTGATAATTTAAAGCATTTGGAAAAGTAAGATCCTGACGATTTTCACAAAGATTGTCGAATTCAATATTAGTTTTAGTAAAACTGCTTGTGATATTAGCTGTTGGAATGAAAGATTTCAAAGTTTTCCACATCTCAGTGGGGTTATCCTTGTTTAAAACCAAGTATTTGCTTTTTTTATGTTTAATTACATTCACTGCTTTATTCCTATTACATTTATATATTTGCCAGTTTTCCTCTGATTTGTTAGTAATAAATGTACTTGTTTTTTGGTGTCACTTCATTGACAACTTTCAAAGTTTTATCTAAAAATCTATATTTTTCATTAATATTATGTAACCAATAATTCCATGTAATATATTTTAGATTATTATTAATGTTTGTATAATCAATAACCCTACCTCTACTTTCAATAATTATCGTTTCCCTTTTTTCTGTTTTTTTTTTTGTTTGTTTAATTTTGCAATAATATTTCTATGAATATTGATTTTTGGTGTGTCTATTACTTCAGTTGTAATGTCTGAGTTTGTAATAATTAAATCAATTAATGATCCTCCATGAGTATTTGCTTGTGTAAATTCTTTAACCACGTTCTTAAAACCTGTCAGTAACAATGTTTTTCAATCTTTATGAATAAGTTGAATTACTGTACCAATCAATATTGAAATCCCCAACCAATGTAACTTAGCTAAGATCATTCTTCAAAAAAGTCTAGAAACAAATTCACTTCAATACTAGATCTATAAAGGCATAAATTGGTTATATTTTATGGAATATATCTGTTATTTACGTTTGGGAATTCTTCAAATAAAAGTTACTTCTTATATTATCTATAATTTTTGTCCGTATTCGAGAAATTTGACAAAAAAATATAAAAAAAATATTTTTTTATAAAAATTGTTCCAACAAAAGTCTAGAAACAAATTCACTTCAATACTAGATCTATAAAAAAGGCATACATTGGTTATAGATTGCTTATGTAGAAAGGCACATAAATGGCTTTGTAAAATTTACAAAACTTTTAATTTTGTTTGCAACTGCCAAAAGTACAAATTGTCAATTTTTGTTAATTTCGAATACACATTCACACGATGAAATAAAAAGATGGGGTTCTGTTATTTTAAAAATTTTAAACTGTAATCGTCCCCAATTAAGGAAATTTTTATTTACATAAAATTCTACTACGGTCAGGAAATTATCCTTTTTCAAATAAATAATTCTATCCTTTTTCTTTTTTTTTCAGAACTCTTATCTTCTAAGACACAATCACAAAAAGAGAAACATTACAAACTCTTCGCAGTGGTCTACCATGACGGCAAAGAGGCCAGCAAAGGTCATTATGTAACAGACGCATTTCACATTGGTTACAGCTGTTGGTTGAGGTACGACGATGCTTCTGTGAAGACTGTTCAAGAAGAACAAGTACTGAAACCGCAGGGAACCAGAGTTCCTTATTTATTATTCTATCGACGTAGTGATACTATTAGGGGGAAATAGTTCGAACTTATGGCCTAATGTAATTTTGTCTCTCGTCTAAATCCCCAAAAAAAAAGAGTAAGAGGTGTATGCGAAAGTTATTATTGTTAATGTTGACGTATTTATAAATCTAACCTATTTATCATGATTGTATTAGTATTTACTTTGTTTAGTAATTCAACATACTTTTTTTTACAAAGAATTTTTACAGGGTGAGCAGCTTGTAATTGTTTGAAGGTTTGTGAATCCCAATTCTCGAAATCAAACTATGGGAGATTTAAAATATTTTTTTAAATCATATTAACAATATTAATATTGTATAATTATATAGTTCCTTGGAGATAGGTGCTTTTGATTATTTTTGGATTATAATAATACATTTGTATATACGATCGAATAGATATGTATTCTTTATTGACAATATACAGATTGATGAAAATATCCAAAGTAGCTTCAAAACCTTTTATATACTATACATTTATTGCAGTATTAGAATTTGTATATGGTGGTGAAAACTTTTTAATATTCACTGATCAAATTTAGTTTCTTAATATTGTTATTATGGTCTCTAATCTCTAGTGGCCGAATTTATTGAATGAAGTATGAGTTATTGGATTTAAATAAATATTTTCCTTTATTAAAAAATAAAATACATGTATGAACGAACTAAAATTATGGACTATAAAAGAGCAGTTTTTTCTGTATTCTGCCATTTTGCAACATTTTAATTAAATTGATTCCAACTAACTTCCAAGCAATAAATTTATAATTATATGAAAGTATTATCACTTCATAGATGAGATGATGATTTGTCTATTGAATTTTTATGAATTTTCTCATTAAAATAAACCTTGCAATATTTACTAGTCTAAAAGAAATATGTAATAACATCATTAAACAATTTATAAACTTGAAGAAAATTATTCGATACCTTTTTAAAAGAAATTACTCTACATTGTGGCACTTTTGCCGTTTTCTTTTTAACTGAAAACTTTGATTTTTCTATGTAAAAACTTCCATGGGGTTGTTTTCGAGAGATAAAATTATAATACTGTTATGATGTACAGGTTGATCTAAAAAACTACAAACAAGTTGCTTTGTATTTAATTTATTGACTAATGGTTCGATGCTGGTATCATTTAATCGTGAGATTGGTTTATGAGTTCTAGTTCAACCTGTATTTAATTAGGTATTTTATTTTAATAAATTGAACTTAAAAATGAATTTGTACTGTATATATTTATGCTAGAATGTTAAAAAATAAATGTTAAGATAAATTTTGAAGAGACCAATAAAGTTTTTATTATAAAAATAATGGTTTTCATCTTAACATTGATTCCGAATAGTGTTCAAAATAGTCTAGGCTACGAATTAAATAATTTGGTGGTGTTTAATACAGTGAATCCATTTTGTTTAGGTATGAAGGTTTTAATTTACTTCCTCCTTATTCCTTATACACATGTCGGGTGTAATTCACTCCTGCTAAATAGGTGGTGGAGAAAATATACACCAGTGGACACCACATCGTCGACAGGAAGGTATAGTGAGTTTTACACCGGGCCAAACGAAAGGTTTAGTGTCCGTTGGTGTAGTTCATTCCTACACCAGTGGGACGGACGAAAGAACCTAATGATTGATCTTAACACTACCAACAATAAAAAAATCCATTTGCAAGTATTTTTTGTCGTCCGGTTTTCCTACTTTCGGTATAAGTGTAGGGATTCCCCTACATTAAAAGCAGCTAATGCTTGCAAAGGGATTTGTTCATTGTTATAGACGTCTAGAAGCAACTTATTGCCAGCAAAAAACAAAAAATGTATCGATAAAGAACATTTTAAAATTGACAGGTTACACGACAGCTCCCTACACCGGGTTATAGTGAGGCTATAATACATGTTGTTCGCCCCCCTGAACCCAACTACAAATAGCAAGCAAAAAAACACGACGTATATGCTACTTTTTGCAGTCAAATTATTCTATTGCATGACGAAATTATTGTTTTTTCTCTGATTATTATTTGGCAACCTAGGCTGCCTAGACCATTATTAGTGGCCAGGGAATTTTTAATAATGCACAAATTTCAAAACTAGGGTAGTAAGGGCCGATTCCACCGTTGTGTTAAACGGAGATTAAAATGACATTGTTAATGTAAAAATGTCATTTTAAATTTCGTTTAACACAACGGTGGAATCGGTCCTAAGTAAAAAATAGTTTAGAGAAACACGCACTATAATTTCAAAACTTGGGTACGTAAGCAAAAAAAATAGTTTAGACAAAAGTTATTTATTATGTCTAATAAACAACATGGAACATATTTAAAAATATACAGTGCATCTGACGCATCAAGTAAAATAAATATATTTTTAGACGTGGGAGTGATTACAAATATCTTCTATGATTCGATCATGTATTGGAATAGATACGCCTTGTTTACATAAACAATTGTATGATAATAAGGTCCATAATCGCATGCACAACAAACGATGGTACTAGCAGAGGTTGCCACAGTGTCTGTTTCAATTAAACGTATAAGGATAATAATGATTAATTCCCAATGTTTCAAGATACTTAATATGGAGCTTAATATTCACATCCCCAACTAGCCATTCATAAAAGTGTATTTGTTGTGAAGTTCTCATCATCATCTATTGTATAGTCCAGGAGACAGTGACGATTTTCGGTATTTATTTTCCCAGTAAGCAAGCACGAATAGAGAATTGTAGGATTAGCAATTCTAAGCAAAATTCATATATATTTAGAGGGGGATCCGATGGGCTGAGGCCGAAAATGCGTCAAAACATACGAGAACACGGCCCTTTTTTTCCATTGATAAAAATAGTTTTAGTAGTAAGAGATGTACTGAAGTTAAGTAAAAAAATAGTCTGATTAATCTGTATGGATAATATATTTGGCAAGTGCATAAAATACACTTTCAAACGAGTTATGTACACAATTATTTCTACGACCACAATTATTTAAAGAATGTTCCAGGTGTTTTGTATATTAAAGTGTACGCATAGGACACATAAATAAAATCTTATATCACAATGTTTCACCTAACCAGTTGGTTTGTTTATAGAAATTAAACATAATAATTGAAGATATTACAGAAGAAAATAGGGAAATAAATTACATTTCCTTTTACACTTTTATATAATAATTGTTTTATTTAGAATTCACGAATCACTTATTACTCTACATTAATTAAAATTATTGTTAGTTTCGTTATGTCAAATCATTTATACTAGAGGTGTGAGGAAAATACAGTGAACTGTGGAACGCCAATATCGTTGGATGCGCGTGGTAGAAATGGTCCTCTAATACTGCTAAAAACATAGCTAAATTTTCATGGAAACACTGTACTTTTGACATTTGCGATACTCCGACGCATATGCATTATTGATGTATTCTCATGATTTTACAGTAATAGTTTTTGCAATTTTAGTGTGATTTTTAGGTTATTATGGTTATTCATTTTATTTGGTTATGATCTTTTGCGCTTTTAGAGTATTTGTCTTTTATATAGTTTTTAATTTGAATTTTAATATTGTGGTTTATTTATTTGATTGCTGCTTTTCGACTAGTGGTTTATTTATTTGATTGCTGCTTTTCGACTAGTGCTTTATTCTTTTTGTGTTAAAATAAGCTTTATAACCATTAAGTACATGCTTCTAGTTGATATCTACCTAATCGTCATCTATATCTATAGTTAAAAGCACGTAAACTTGGCATCAATGTTCAATCCGATTATTGGGTTTCTACCGCGGACACCACCGTTCATTCTTCAAAATTTTTGTAAATAATCCTATCTGTCTTGGTTATATATCTATGGTCCTAAGAGACTTGTCTTTCTCTCTTCCACTCACTAATAATTTTAAAACAATAACAGTCCGCAATTGTATGGGATTTATGAATTAAACATTATAGGTCTTTTCCTTTGCATCGAAAGTGTAGCACTAAGTTATGCCGCTTCTGAAAATATCGTTCTATCCATACATTTTGTATAAATGGAACGATATTTTCAGAAGTGGTGTAGCTCAGTGCTACACTTTCGATGCAAAGGAAAAGACCTTTTGTCTCTATGTTGAAATGCTGCGTTTGAGAATCCACATCGGATGCATCTGAGATGTAGTAAATCTTTGATCACGTGATTCAGTGTACGTAAATGTAGTGGGAGTGGGACAGATGTGTCAGATGTGGATAAAAAAACGCTCGAGATGTAAAAAATGCATCCGATGTGGATTCTCAAACGCGGCATATAAGTTGTAAAATTGTCTTTGCTTTATGCAATAATTGCGTTTAACCTCCTATATAAAAGGCCATTTTAAAGTGATTTTTGCCTTAACTAGTAAGGTACAATAGCCACTAACCATATAAAAGAAGAGGATGTTTTCGTTATTTTTTGTAATTTTATTTAAATTTTGGGAGTCGAACAAGAACTGCTATTCTTATTTATAAAAATAAATTATAATAATAAAATGAATAATAACCAAGTTGAATCAGGCATCCAGTTGTTCTCCAGAGTGAATCGAATAAATTCTCTTGAAGGCATGAACCCAAATTACTTTCCTGAAGGGGGCCCTTTTCCGAATCAAATTATAGAAATTACAGGGAAGCAAAAACTAGATAAAAATGACTTATTACTGGATTTTATCATAAAGTGCATTTTACCCAATAACTGTAAGTCTGAGTGGAAGT
Source organism: Psylliodes chrysocephalus (assembly GCA_927349885.1). Taxonomy (NCBI): domain Eukaryota; kingdom Metazoa; phylum Arthropoda; class Insecta; order Coleoptera; family Chrysomelidae; genus Psylliodes; species Psylliodes chrysocephalus. The sequence continues at coordinate 20,989,801 of OV651828.1, forward strand.
CTTCAGGAGCAATCTTAATAATCTGTGAACATCAGATAAACTTATTTAAAATTATCAAAATTATAGAAACGCATCTAAATAATAACGGTATAGTAGATCCTAAGAAAGAAATTCTTGAAAACGCTTTAAAAAATCTTACTATATTCAATTGTTACTCTTTAGAGGACTTAGAATTGGCTATTATGAATCTTGAAAGACTTATTATAGTGAAAGAAAACATTAATTTGGTCGCAATTGATAACATAACTGCCTACTACTGGATAGCTAAAAGCGAAAACAACAATTTAAGTTATTATCAACATGTTCAACAAATGTTCCAAAAGATATTCAATGTGATAAAATCTTTAAATGTGTTATTTTTATACATTAGAAAACAGTCCAATACTGCTAGTAATAAAGGTTTCCCAAATCTGGATTACAGGATAGATGTTGAAGAAGATGAAAATCAGGAAGGTTGTTTCAAATCCGTGATTACAAATTTTGTAAAACAAAGTAGCATAACTGTTTGTTATAAGGTTAACTTTGTTCTTGAATATTAATAAATTATTATTATAAAAAGTAGTACAAACCCTGTTGTGCAAAAGAGATGCAAATTATTTTTCTCTTGTGACAGGTTAAAATCTGAATATCTCCTATATGGATGGATCTTCAGTTTAGCATAGTAAACTTTTTCTTGGCTAGCTCAGTAAAGCTGTCCGATATAGATTAATTGAAGTCTTGATTGTCTTACTCTCACATAAAAAAATAAGTTAAGCAACTGTTACATTATTGTTAATTTTAAAATAAAGTTTCTTGTTTTATTTTAATTATTAGTTGTTAAAACATTGAGTACAGTGTGTGCATTTTAAAGGACGCCTCACTTTTGTCCTTTTTGAGACGGCAATTAGCAAGGTTTCATAGTACGCCTTGCCAGTTCTGGATTTCTCAATAGGCCGTATAGGCAGCTGCCTAGGGGCGGCAGATTTCAGAGGACGCTCACTCGATTTCAGAGAATAAAAGTCAAACAAGTTCATTGGTTTTCTCATGTTTTTTTTTATTAATACGTTAAATCCCTATAGAAAATTATCAATCCTAGGTACCTACTGTTATTGTATCTATTTTATCTATATTACGACAATTTGGTTCAAGAATGTGTGCATTTTCACAGTCACATTTCCTCTAATACAGTCTGTTCACTATACTTACGCGGGTTTCGGATTAAAAATTTTATGAGTATTTCCAGGTAAGTACCCGAAAGTTTGACCTGTTCTTTGGGGAAGTATCAACTGGTTAAATGAAATGAAAAATAATGTACAACTTTTTAATTAAATAATAATGGAGAATCTTTTGTATAATTGAAAGCAGAATTAAACTTCTTCATTAATGGAGCCTAATGTGGCTATTATAAACCTAATAATAATTTTATATTACACTTCACACAGAAAATATGGTCTATGTATAATAAGAGTGTTATTTAGCTCATATAAAATATTTTCTAACACTTTAAAAATTTGTTCCATGTAGAGAATTTCAAATGAGAAATAAAAAAATTGAACTTGCCAACAAAAATGAAAATCAGTCATTATCATCCAAAATATCATAATCGTCATCATCATCACATCACCATTAATTGTTATTATGATTGGATGTTTATTTTATTTTCACGAGTCCACCAATCTTCTATTAGTTTCTCGCACTTGGATATATAGTTCCGCCACACTTCTGGAGTTGCAATTGAAAGTGCTTTTCGCCAAGTTTCCCGAACTGCGTCGTCACTATAACCATTAGGCCCAATATGGTTGTCATAATATTGTTTTGCTATTCCCCATATACATATATATTCGATGGGATTAAACTGGCAAAGATACGGTGGCAGACGTAAAACTTGATGACCGTAACTTTCAATAATCTGATCCACAACAAAGGTTTTTGGTTTTGCGTGTATATTTGCCAAGCGTAATAATTCTGATTTTAATATACAGGGTGTTAAAAAAAAGTGTCACAAAATGAAATGGTGAATAGTATGACCCAAAATAAGCAGAAAAGTCTTAATAAATATATGACCGCAAATTAACGGTTTCGGAGATACGGACCATTTTGTGTTTATAACAATTTTTTATTATTATAAAAAAACAATGATATTTATAAACAATCAATAACAACATAGAGTTAAATGAGATGTTCAAAGTGCCCTCCCTCCATTTCAATGCAGCTACGACATCTCCTCCGAAAGGACTGTCAGACTCTTTCCAAAACACCCTCATTGGCTAGGATTCGATGACATCCCTGCTCTATTCGTTGCTGCAGCTCTTCGAGGTTATTCACAGGAGTGGCGTACACTAAATTTTTTAAGTGTCCCCAAAGAAAAAAGTCAAGCGGATTTAAATCAGGCGATCTTGCAGGCCATGGCACAGGTCCGCCCCTTCCTACCCATCTTCGACCAAAGGATCCGTCTAAATGTTCTCTTACGGCAACTGAAAAATGCGCCGGAGCACCATCGTGCTGGAACCACATTTGATTTCTTTGTATTAAAGGAATGTCATCTAAAAGATCACCCAATGTGTTCTGCAAAAAGTTTAAGTAGTCAGCTCCCGTTAATCGGTTAGGTAGTACAATCGGACCTAGTAACGAGTCGCCATAAATACCCATCCAAATGTTTAATGAAAAACGAACTTAATGCCTGGATTCCACGATACTATGGGGATTTTCGTCGGCCCACATATGCAAATTATGGAAATTAAAAACTCCATTTCGTGAAAACCCTGCCTCATCAGTAAAAAGAATAAGTGCAATAAAATTGGGATCCTCAGAAACCATCGACAAAACTCCAAACGTGTGCTTGATAATCAGGTGCATTCAGAGCTTGCACTCGTTGAAGATGGTACGGGTAAAGCTGCTGCTCGTGGAGGATTCTCCAAACCAGAGGAGCCCCAATTCCTACCTCCGCTGATATTCTTCGCACACTAGTGTCTGGATTCTCTTCTACTCGTGCTAAAATTGCTTCTTCTGCCTCAGGGGTGGACACCGACCTTGCATGGTCTCCCGGAATCATGTGACTGTTTCCCAAATTTACCTGTATCACGCAATCTTTGGTGCAATCTTCCAAACACACGAACTGAAGGGATGTGGCGATTAGGGAAAGCGTCGATATACTGACGTAGCGCTTCCCTCGCATTGCCATTTGCACGACCGTACATAAAATGCATGTCAGCTAATTCAATATTAGTGTAAACAGGCATAACGAAAATTTATAAAATTATTCACCCACAACAAAATAATAACTGCAAATATTATCTATGAAAAAACATCGGTAGACTCCGATAAGAAAAGCAAGTTTTTGAGAATGAAAAAAGATCATCAAAAAATGATACAAAACACTCCGTATCTCTGAAACCATTCATTTGCGGACATATGTTTATTAAGACTTTTCTGCATATTTTGGCCCATACTACCCCCCGTTTTATTTTGTGACACTTTTTTTTAACACCCTGTATATTGAGAAAATAGTATATATTCCTTTGTCAACCATTCTTTAATTTTATCAACAGTCAAAGAATTCGTTGGACTTTCGTTTAATACTTCAGAATGGTAAGGTGCATTGTCCAAAATAATTAAGCTGGGCTCACTTAAACCTGGGAGAAGTTTTTCATGCAAACATTTCTGTGTTCATATTATCGTGATAGTCACTAGATTTTGATTTAGATGAAAATATTAAATCAGCACCTTCTATAAAAACCGATTCCCCTCCTGCATATAAAATTATGTGTCGCTTCCCTTCTCCATCAGTATGTCTGATGGACTTTACGTTATCATCTTGCCATATTCTCTTGGTTGCACCCCTAGAAAATATCCATGTTTCGTCTAAATATATAAAATTCGCCCCTTCTTCTTTAAATTTAGAATATTTTCTTAGAAAGTTAATTCTCTTGTGCACGACAGAACTACTTTCACAAAGGGCCTTTCTGTTATCCTCCATTTGAAATTTGAAACCCAAGTTATGTATCACTTGCCATAGACTTGTTCTGCCAATGTCGTCAAATTTTCTATCTATTAATTCCGAGAGAATTGTATTTAAGGTCACATGTTCCTTGTTGGCCCTCATTCGATAAATGGTATAACGAATTTCAAATTTCTTTCCATCTGAAATATCTTTCGTTTTCATGATGGGCGAGTTTTGCGGTGATCTTCTTTCGGCAGTTCACTATTGTGATTTTGAAATACTCCTCTTAATTTGGTTTCACTAATTCCTAGAGCATCGCATACGCGTTGTTGTACAGACATTACCGATTTTAAAGGACCACCATTTTCTTTTTCATCCGTAAAATACTTATGCGTACACTACAAATTAGACTAACTACATCTAACACACGTCTAGCGGCATTTTTAAAATTTCCACTAAATTTACAATATACAACAACACTTGCAAATAATCAATTCAACTGCAATATTTGTAACAAATTTAGTACCTACCCTAATGTTATTTTAATTTAAATCTGACCATTAGGGCAATTTTACCTCATTTCTTGGGAAGAGGCTTATTGGAACTCGTTTTCAATGACTAATTTGCATAATTTTGTTAATCCGAAACCCGCGTAAGTATAGCAAACAGACTGTAAAACTGCAGAGTGTGCAATGAAGCCTGGATCAAACTCACTACTGTATCTCAACGTTTTTAAAAAAATCAATCTCTGTCTAATGTTTACCCTAACTTAGATATAGCTCCCTGCATTGCACTTTCCACTCCGGCAACAAATAGTTCTTGGGAAATGAGTTTTTCCTGTTTAAAACGCGTGAAAAATTATCAAAGGTCTTCATCATTGTTAAAGAAAAAATGAATTCTTTAGTTCTTCTCTCATAGAAGCAGAGATCAGGGCCGCCGAGAGCCAGACCGGGCCCAGAACAATTCTCCACATCGGTCCCCGCGACAATTTGATAAAACATTAAATAACAAAAGGTCATCAAACAAAAATTTCTCCTCCTCCTTTACGCAAAAATTTATCTCCCCCTCCACTTGAATTCTCCTCAAAAAAAAAAAAATAAGAACTTCCCTCCTCTTGTGTAAAATTTCTGAAAGAAACAAACACCACCGCTGCCGGGCCCCCTTTATACCGCTGCCGGGCCCCGGGAATTGTCCCGGCTACCCCCCCCCCTCTAGTCGGCCCTGGCAGAGATAATGAACACCATAAACAATGACATTATAGATGATTTTGCTATTAAAATTGCAATTCTTGTTTCTTTTTTAAGCTCTTTCTTAATGACTAATTAATTCGTTTATTTAACTTTAGTGCCTTCCTTATTACAAATGGAAAATTATTAATTTAAAAAGGTACATGAGGCGATGGAAATAAAGTGGCCTACACTCATAAAAAATATAAATCCGGCACTGCGCCTTGCTCAAAGAGGTTAGAAAGGGAAGAGGTAACATAGGAAACATTTGCCACTGCACGAATTTTGCCAAAACAGAAAAACTGGGTGGAAGGAGTAGGAAGATGTTCTGGCCCGGACTTAAATATTTGTATTGTAGTATCTAATTTTGGTAGGTAACTAAAAGATGAAAAATTGTGAGACGCATTTTGACTTCATTTGTTAGCACAATTCATTTATGATGAGGTCAATAACAATTTATCAATATATTGCTAGTAGCTAAGGGCCGATTCCACCGTTGTGTTAAACGAAGTTTAAATTACTAAACGAAGAATAAAATGACTGTTAATGTAAAAATGTCATTTTAAACTTCATTTAACACAACGGTGGAATCTACCCTAAGTAAAAGTTTGTAAAATTATTGTAGTTAATATTATTACAATTGATATATTAATTCTAAAAAGAGCTCCTCACTGTTTTAAAGTTGTTGTCTAAAATTGTCGTTTTTTGACTGGGTAAAATCCTGTAACTTTTCTTCAAGCCAGTCATAAATTTGCCATTGCCAAACATCTGTAGAAAGTGCAACTATTAGTATTAGGCATTCCAAACAAATGAATTGCCAGTGGGAAGGTTTGGTATATCTAAAGGGTGGCGACATACGGTGTATTCTATCTACTTTACGTAAAATCATGAATAATGGATAACATTTTAAATATTTTAATAACATTACATTACTTCAAATGCAACAAAAGTGAAATCGTTGGGAAGACCAAGTGGTGGTTTGTGTATTTTTTATAAAGATCATTTTACCGTTACTACATACATAACTCTCCTTATTTTATTATTTGTCTCTTTGCTACAACTTATTATAAATTTATTTTATGTCACATTTACTTTAAACCATCCCTAGAATTAATTTACATTTTTGAAATCTTACAAGTGTTACTGGCTGAACTTTCCGAAACTTATGTTGATACTATGTTTATAATAGGTGGTGACTTTAATTGTAGGATTTCAGCTGAAGGCATTGTGCCTGTTGATATAGTAGAAAACGCAAATCTATTTAGTAATAGGCTAAGCTTGGATACTATATTTAATTCTAGAGGTAGACACTTGATCGATTTTATGTATGAAAATTCCTTTTCAGTTATTAATGGTAGAAGTACACTCGATAGACCTGGTAAATTTACGTATGTAAGCAAACTGGGCAAGAGTGTGGTTGACATGGTCTGGGTTAATAATATATTGCTTTCAGATGTAAATAATTTTTTTGTTAGTGAAGATGATTTTTTATCTGACCACTTTCCTATTAATTTAGTACTAAACTTTGATGTTACATCATCATACTCTCAACCTAATGAACTAAGAAGTGATATTCAAAACCATAAAAAAATTATCTGGAAAAACTCTTTATCTTTAAGTTATAAATTAAAAATGAATCAATCAAATAGAGCATATTTTATCTCTAATCCTGAGGAGTCATTTACTAATTTTTGTTCAGCTATACAAGAAACAACTACTGACTTAAATCTATACACTGTAAATAGTGCCACACCCCTAAACACAAAAACACAAACTAATAAACCATGGTTTGACTTTTTATGTATTAATGCCAAAAAGAACATGAAAGAATCTTTAAAAATTTGTAAAAGCAATAATTTTTCTGAAAATTCAAAACAAACTTACCTAAACTTAAAAGCAGAATACAAAAAACCATTAAATTAAGGAAAAAAGAATACGAAGCTGAAATTATTATTAAATTATCCAATTTGAATGATCCCAAAGAATTCTGGCAGACAATTAAACAGTTCCGTAGCACATTAAATCGCAAAGTTCTACCAATATGTATTTGGGAAAATTTTTACCAAAACATATATCCTCCTAGAACAACGTTGACTCTTACCTTTCAAGATGTCACCCACCCCTTTCTGGATGCTCCTTTCTGTACAAATGAAATTTATAAAGTCATTAATAATTGTAAAATTAATAAGTCACCTGGATGTGATGGAATAACTTATGAGTTTTTCAAAAATCTTCCAAATAATTGGATTATTTATTTAATATCGTTATTTAATTCAATATTTGAAACTGCAGTTATTCCGAAATCTTGGTCTAACATTTTATTAGCTATGCTACATAAGGGGGGAGCGACAGATAATCCTGAAAACTATAGAGGATTAGCTCTGGTCAACTGTTGTGCTAAAATATTCACTTCCATTATTCTCAACAGACTGTCACAGTGGACCGATGAATGTAATATCCTTCCAGAATGTCAAGCTGGCTTTCGTTTAGGGCGAGGTTGTCAAGATAATGTCTTCACCTTAAGCAGTGTTATTAATTTACATATAAGGCATAAAAAGAGAAAATTGTTTGCAATTTTTGTTGATTTTAAAAGAGCTTTCGACTCAGTTGATCATGTGGATTTGTGGAACAAATTATTTCATGTAGGAGTGTCATCAAAAATTCTCCGTGTAATAAAAATGCTTTATTCGCACGCTACGGTACAAATAAAGGGATCTGATGGGCTATCCAAATCGTTTGAAGTGACAACGGGCGTCCTACAGGGACAACCTCTAAGTCCCTTATTATTTGCACTGTTTATAGCTGACTTTGATACTTTTTTTTATGAGAACGGTGCTCAAGGTATAAATATTGATGACAAAAATGATGTTTTGTCGCTAATATATGCTGACGACCTTGTCATTTTAGCACACTCTGAGATTGATGTTGTTAAAAAGTTAAAAATTTTAGAAAAATATACTGTTGCTAATAAATTAAATGTTAATTTACAGAAAACAAAAATAATGCAATTTTCTAAGGGAGGTTTCAGGACGACTAACTTTAATTTTTACTTTAACAACCAACTTATTTCTATAACTAATAAATATACATATCTAGGAGTAGTATTTACTTCATCAGGTCTTTTTAATGAAATGGCTCATTTTACTGCCAACAAAGGTAAACAGGCTATAGGTCCGATAATGTCGAAAGCTAAAATTAATACTTGGCATCCTAGAATCAAATTATTTGAGTCACTTGCCCTTAGTGTTATGTTTAATTGTATTTCTGTTTGGGGCCTAAGATACTTAGATGTATTGGAAAGAGTCCAGTTATATTTCCTTAAAAGAGTTCTTTTAGTTCCCATCACTACTCCTGATGCTATAATCCGTTTAGAGACTGGAAGAGTAAAGTTTGCATTTAATATTTTTAAAATGTCCCTTAATTGGATACAAAAAATAATGACAATGGATAATCATCGATATCCAAAGCTTTGTTTTAAACAACAATTTCGTTTGATCAACTCTACAGATATAAAGTATAACTGGATAGTACAGTTGAAAAAGTTCTTTGTTGATATTGATTGTGTTCATAAATGGAACAATTTAAACCATCCTTCTTTTAGTTCATATAGAAAAGAATTGTTTTCCAAGTATTTTACACATTTACATGATTCAGATGTTAGTATAGCGTCTCGCTATCCTTTTATGTATTTATATAATTATGTTCCTACATCTTGTGAACCAAGTACATACTTACTCTTTAAATTACCAATCCAGGTTACCCGTACTCTTGCTCAATTGCGTATGTCCAACCATTTTAGGATTAAATTTACATTAAATGGTATTAGTTATGTTATTGACCCCGAACTAGATTGTACTGTGTGTAATACACATGAAAAAGAAACAATTTTTCACATACTTTTTGATTGCCCTATTTACTCAACAATGAAGCAAAATATCGTTTGCCTTGAAAATGTAAACTCATTGCTGCATACTTTACAAAATATAACAATTTTTGAAGCTAGGAAAATTGCTGAATATATTTGGAATATATTAAAATTGCGCTCTTTTGTACTGGAAGAATAATGTTGTTTTTATGTTTTAAGATCTAATTTTTTTATATCTGTACTCATTGCTGTAACTCAGGTTTAGAAGCAATAAATATTATTATTATTATTATTTTAAATATTTTATGTCAAACACAATAAAAATAATATTTAAAAAACCCACCTATACATTTCTTCATAAATTGACAGGCTTGGCGACTACTACTTCGAATAAAAATAGCGTCCAAGTTGCAAGATTATGTCGCTACCCCCCTTAGATATTAGAGGTGGGAAGTTCGAATCTTTCTACTGAATTAATTCATTTGATTCATTCACCTAAAAAGATTCGTTCTTCAAGATTCGTTCTCAAGTGATTCACTTTAGCGAACCACGAACGATGTTATTCCGCCGAGCCGGCGAAGGAAATCGAACCGAACTTTTACGAATTTCAGTACTACCTAACCTACCTACCTACTAGGTCGTCGAGTAAAATAATTATAACCAGATTTATTTTAAAGTAAAGCGAATTAATGTATCACATTTAATAAAAAAAAAAAGGCAGCTGAATAGTAGATACATCCTTGTCCGTTAAGATAAACAACCATGACACAATTTTTTTTAATGCTAAATATATAGCCAATATTAACGCAAAATTATATATTTACGATTCGTCATTTATTGTTTTAATTTTACTTTGATTTAAATTTATTTATCAGACAACACGCATAAATTGTTTACCTTAGCTTAATACACCTCCCGTAAAATGAGAAAAACATTAAAGACACATACCGCCACCGCCTGTCAGTTAGAGTTCTCGTATTATGCCGTAGAACGTAGAACAAAAGCGACGAATTTGCCGATGCCGATGTAAAATACCAAATTTTCGAATGAACGAAGCAACCAAACTCGGAACTCGGCACTCGGCATGTTTGATCGATCGCAGAGCCATCGAACAATTGACTCAAAAAAGATTCGAATCTTTTAAAAACAGGGAATCAATTCAATCGAGTCAGTGCACTGATTCGTTCTTTTTGAACGAATCGTTCGCGAACGACACACCTCTATTAGATATACAAGAATTTCCCACTGACACCTATTATTTGACAGGTCGTTGGAATGCCTAATTAGGGTGAAATTACAGAACATCTACAATTTTGCAGATCTGCAAATATGGCGGCAACTTTGCAGATCTACAAATATGGCGCACTTACAGATGCAAGAATCAAGTTTTCGTATTCCAAAAAATATCTGCAAATTTGCAATATTTATTGTGGTTTAATACTCTCAATAACACTAAACTACTAAACCCAAATCCATTACTATGTTTAAATACTCGATAATCTGACTCCACGAACTGTATTCAATCAAAAGGAACAGAAAACCTCATGGTTATTAAAAAAAGTAAAGTAAAAATTAACAATTTGCAAGTTTGTAGGATGGTCTAACCCACAAAGCACGTATCTTGATCTTGTCTAACCTCCTTATGGGCGGATTTGGGTTTAATGTTGTTGGGGGTAATAAACCACAATAAATATTTTTTGGAATACGAAAACTTGATACTTGCATCTGTAAGTCAGCCATATTTTACAGATATGCAAAGTTGCCGCAAAATTTGCAGATCTGCAAAGTTGCAGACGTTCTGTAATCTCTCCCTTAGTTAATTAATTCTCTGCATTTTAGTTTTTCTTTGTCTGCATTTATCTGTCAATTATAAGCAATTCCTGATAACAAATATCGACTTTTATTCATTTACTAATAGTCTGGCAGCTTACAGCAAAATTTTAACGACTCGATCAACGGCAATGCGCTAGTTCAGTGTGATGTCATTTTGGTTCCACTGACATTTAATTCTAACCAAACTTTTAACAAAAATATCAATAAATTTGATATATACGTTTTTACTGTGTTTAGTTTATTTCTAAATATTGTTAACAAGTCATAAAAAATAGTTTCAAGGTATGTAATTGGTAACTAAGCGATTGTATATTTAATGCATGCTATCTACTTACTTCAGGAATATATTTATATTAAGTGAAAGAACGATATAATTTAGGTAAACAGAACGAACAAAACGCACTCAAAAATTCTGCTGTCACTTTAATTGTCAGTGAAACCATAATTACATCAACACTGAACTAGCGCATAACAGAATTTTAATTACAAATAGTCTGGTAGCTTACAGGGAAATTTTACTGACTTGTTCAAAGCTAAATGGCTAGTAATTGTGTAACCTGTGGTGATGTTCTCGGAGATAAGCTAATTGCTTGCGACAGTTGTCATGTCTCAATGCACCCCTCAGAGGGTTGCACCGGCCTGGGGGCTTCCGAACTGCGTGCTATTGTTTTACAAAAAAGAACTCTGGTTTATTTTTGCGGAGATTGTCGCCAGGCATTTAAAAGTGTACCCGCACTACTGAGACAAATTGATAGCCTTAGATCAGAAGTAAATTTATTGAAAGATGAAGTTAAAAAGCTCAAAGACAGAAAGAACGACATCCCGATGATTAGTGAGGACATTATTACCGAACTTCACGATAACGTCAAAAGAGAGCCAACAACTTGCTAATCTTTAACCTACCTGAGCCAAACAATGTCTCTGATGATCTTAATCAAGTCAAAACTCTAATAACAAAGGCTGATGGTGATAATATCACTGACATTAACGATGCCAAAGTTTTCCACTTTGGAAAGACTAATAAAAATGGACATCGACCCCTGAAAGTTCTATTGAAATCAACTCGTGACGTACACGCCATTATCAAAAACAAACACAATATCAGCAGCGATAGAAAGATTTTTATACATCTGGACCAAACTCCTAACCAAAGCAAAACTCTGGACACTCTCAGAAGCGAGTTATTGAGACGTCAGCAAGCTGGTGAGCTAAACTTAACAATTAAATATGTCAACAATACTCCTGTAATTATTACAAATAACTAGATTCGGGCAATCTGGCTGTTTATTACCAGAACGTTAGATGCCTTCGAACAAAACTATCCCAACTATGTCTCAATGTTACAAATTCTTCCTACAATGTTATTATTCTTACTGAAACATGGCTCACAGCTGATATCAACGACGCCGAACATTGTCTTAACGGTTATAACATCTACAGATAGGATCGTTCTCCCCAGTCTAGCATCTTTAGCAGAGATGGAGGTGTTTTAATAACTGTTAGGAAAACGTTCTCCTCGAGTATCATCAACTCTAACCCATCTATTGAGCAACTGTTTATTCACTTGGACCACAGAAACTGCAAACATATTTTAGGAGCCATATATATGCCTCCTAAATCTCATTCTAATCTATACCAACTTCACTTTGATCAATTTTAATTGTTAAATGAGCAGCAACATCCGGTCAGTCAATTTTAAATTTTTGGTGACTATAATCTACCTACAGCGGGAATGGGACGTTTCAGAGCCGGGACGTTTTAGCGACGGGGCGTTTCAGTGCCATTTTTATTATAATTAAATTAGTTCAGGTTTTATATTTCTTATTATTTTAAGTCATTTTTATTAAAGTTTATTTGTTTACTGTTTTTTTTTTCTATTTAATTTTTTAATATTTTTTTTATTTTGATCTAATATTAAAATACGTTGGTACACAAGCAAACTAATTTGAGTCGTTAGTTAAACAAAAACACTAAATACAATACAATTGAAACTGACACATTTAAACGTGATTATGAGTTTTTCCAAAAAATTCCAGTTGTTAAGGGCAAGGGGAAAATTACCTATTTTGTTTTAATATTTTTTTAATGTTAACTTATATTGTTATCCAGTTTTAAAGGCAAAGGAAAAACCAACTATTTTTTAAATATTTTTTTATTGTTAAATAATATCAAAATATGTACATAAAATCAAGTATTATCAGTTGTTAGTTAAACAAAAACAATAATTATAAAATATATACATATATACAATATAACAAATTTAGATTTTATTCAGTCATTTGGTAGTTGTGGGCGATACCTCTCAAATATTCAATCGGAGTTCTATTCCCACACTCCGTGACAATTCTTAAAATTCGTTCATCGGCATCTCTATACTTCTTTAACTTCAATGGAGGCTGATTCCCAGCAACTAATTGTTCATAATAAGTATCTCGCCCCTTTTGAACTTTGCGTAAACCATCTATAAATTTCCAAATTGTTGGATGTTCCATTCCCAGTTCCGATTTCAATCTTCGATTGGCAGCTTCGGAACGGTTATTGGTTCGATCATCTTCATCAAGAGTTCTTTCATATAAATTCCACATTTCTGGTGGAAACAGAGGTTCTCTTCTCCCATTTCCACGCCTATTCATGCGTCCTACATAGTTATCCTCAAACCAGTTTAGTAGAGGATGCAATTCTCCAGGTAACTCTTCACTAAGTGGTTCCAGGTATTCGTCTAAATCATCCACTCTTACAAATGATTATTTAATAAAAAGCAATCTTTATGGCACTGAAACGTCTTGGCACTGAAACGTCCCGGCACTGAAGTGTCCTGGCACTGAAACGTCTCGGCACTGAATCGGCGGCCCTGAAATGTCCTAGACCCACCTACAGCAACATCCCAGGCAGCAGACTGACGTCATTATGACATCTTATTTTCGTCATACCCGACGTCATTTATCCTCTGAAAACTAACGTGATGATGACGGTAAAATGACGTGAATATGTCAGAGCCCAAATGACGTCATATTTAGACGTCTAAATATGACGTCTTTATCACGTTTCTTAGTAGTTTTTATAACGTCCTTATGACGTTTTATTAACGTTCTTTTAATGTTGTTATTTGAACATCACCATGACGTTATATTTGATATTGTTACTCCTTTGTAACTTTTCTGTACGGATTGTGGGTCAGTTAATAAAACAAAATTATAAAATGAAATAATTATAATTGAAAAGAAAAAAACAGTTTAAATACATTATCGGCAAGAAACATTAATTTATATAAATCCAACTGCTCCAAATGTGGTCAACTTGTACGTTATTATTTTGGTTTTGGCACAATTATGAAGACTACAGACACAATTAATTTCTAATGATATTTCTATGAGTGCCGCCATTTTTACTATTTCACGAACCTGGGAACATTTTAGGAAATAATCTATGAATGTAATAGATAACAAAATCATAAAAGAATAGGGAAATTATAGATAAATAAATACTAAAAGGTATATACCTTAATACTGGGTTGATATTGATATAACTATTTTAACTTTTAACGACGGCCACGACTGAGAATAACGATCAAGGAGAAGCGACAGTAGCTGTCGGTGCCTTTGATATCGGATGTACCTTTTTCACAGCATGACTTTGATTGATACACAACTTAGCACGCTGAGAAAACATGCTTGTTTTCTACACTGAGCGAAATAGTTTGGCAAATTATCTGAAATCATTGTTATAGTCCATGCGCAAATGTTGTAATGTGATTTAATTACATTGAAGTAGTTAGGGTTAATAGAAATGGTGAAATTTCGGCACCAAAATATAATTAATTATGTAATAATTAATTATTTATTATAAAAGTAAAAGACGTTTATTATTTTATAATTTATCTATAAAATTTGTTCAATATTTGGTTTATTTATTGTTAAAAATGTAATAAAAGCCCCATATTTAAATTAAATTACCTTTTCCTTAAGTAAAAATAAGGTATATAAAATTAAGGGTGCCAAAAAAAATTTAGGGAACAATTAAAAAGACATTAAGTTTGAGATATTTAACTAAATATTTGTGCTTATATTTTCAAAAACTTTTAGGTTTAAAAAGTACTTACATATTTTTAGAATTTCTGGATTTATATTATATTAAAAGGACTTTCAAGTTTATCACTGATTTCTGTATAAACAAGTGTTTTCTCGCCACGTTAAGCCAGATGTCATTTAAGGTTTATGTATTTAGAGTTAAATACCTGGCCTGGCTATCACCCAGACAATACAAATATGTCATTTGGACGTCCATTCGATATACAATTTTGGATGTCTAGACGTCCAAGAATGAGTTTTTTCTGGACTTCCGACATCCAATAGACGTCCAGTGAAGTATACAAATGGCACACTTTTGACCATTCAGAGGACGTTCAATTCTGGAATATATTTGGACGTCGAATACTGAACATTCAAAAAACGTCCAGGATTATATTTCCATTGAGACCACATCCCCACTTTTTTACAGAACCGCAACTTACCACACACTATTTTATATTATTAATAATTTGTTTATTATTTTCGCAAACCGCTATACACCATTTATTTTGTTTTTTATTAAAAATCGCTTGACCTGAGCAGGCATCGAACTCACGACACATCCATTATCGTTTTACCCTTTCAATCGCTAGACGAGCTCGACCAAGGAACCACTTGAAAACTTTTTACTAGATACAGTTTTAATTGAATAAGATTTCAAACTTCTGCTGATAGAATGAAATGCAATAGATTCAATTTGTCAATTTTTAATGACCAGTTATATTAAAAAAAGAAGTATATATTATAGATGAGTATTATCTTGTAGGCTTAATAAATAATGACCTAAGATGGACGTCCACTGAAAGTCAAAATACTACTAAATTTAAAATTAAGTCCAAAAACAGACGTTCTCTGGGTATCAATATTCAGCTGTCAATTTAATTAGCATAAACGGACGTACATTGGATGCCCGGATATGGACGTCCTGACCCTCAAATAGATCTAAAGTGGACGTACATTGGACTATGTGTGCTGTCTGGGCATAGACGAATTTTTTGAAATAGTACTTATTTAAGTATGCACCAATATTTCCAAAATCAACTCCAGTATGATTCATTCAATAAATGAAAATATGAATGGGCAAAACATCTTTATATTGACATAATTGTACCTTACAATTTAGCCATAATAAAGGGATTTCGCCCATTTTGACCAATCCTAATTGAAACACGCGATTTATTATATTTTTTTAAATATAATTTCAAAATAAAATAAACAAAATCTCCAGTTCATTGTTTATTAAATTTATTTAAAAGAAGAAAACATATATTTCACAAAATACAATATCTACATATGAAAAATAAAATATCAGAAATGATTAAATCATTATACTTAATATTTATGCATGTGATAAAATTCTTAGTTTCCTAGTAACTTTTTTGGCACATTTTACATCTGCATTAGAATACCTAAGTGTGTAAAAATCTTCATTTTATTACTACACAAAACAAACACCAAAAAATATCACTTAACATTGCTCATGTACTAAACACAACTTGGACTGACTTTGACAGATAACATAATTTTGAGTGATACACAACTTATTTTCGCACATGCGCGTTACAAAACGGTACACTAAAAACACCAAGCTGTCGCTTCTCCTTGATCGTTATTCTCGGGCCACGATCCACGATGCACACACATGGCACACACCATACCGTTACACTGGCCGAAGCAGCAATCCGCAATACCGTTTTCGTGCTTGCTCGAACGCACACGAGCCATACTCCACAGACCAATGATCAGATAGACGCAGTCACGTGGTGTCATAAATTCTTTAAGCATTTTAAGAGCCAGATTTAAACGTTAACATACCTAAAAGTATTAAAAAATACTTGTTTATGCCACAAATAAATATCAAAATCACGTTTAATATATATTTTAATTTAATAGTGACGATTAATTGACGTCAAATTATGACGTTAAAAAAGAGACGTCATAATCACGTTATTTTTTGGTAACATGACGTCGATGATCAAGAATTACCAAAAAATGTCGGCAGTCTGCTGCCTGGGATATTGAAGATTTCAGCTTCAGCTCATCCCAGTTCATCACTATCGAAATCGTCTCAGACATATGCGCATTTTACAATTTTTTCCAGTTCAACAAAGTGCTCAACCAAAGAGGAGTTATTCTCGACCTTGTTTTGTCCCCGGTGGAAGTTTTTTGGTGACGGAACCTTTTTGAAAAGTGAAATATTTAACGGAGCCCTAAACACATTTCGGAAAAGTCCTCCTTGCTAGGTCCCACCCGTTTCTTTGCGGAGCCCCTACAAACAAAAAATCTCAAAATCATATACGCCTTCCTCTTCCTGACTTCTAAAGGTCCTCCAACCAAATACCGAAACCTGGCTTACCCCGCATACTCTCTCTAAAAAAAAACCAAGTCCCGTTATAGCGACAGGTACGGCTTTTTGTTATTTTCTTTGCGGAGCCCCCACAAAGGCTTTGCGGAGCACGAGGGCTCCGCGGATCACACTTTGAGTATCGCTGATCTAGAGAATGCTATATTCAAATTACATACATTCTGTTGAAACTTCTGTTAAAATTAATGTTAAAGCCTTTTGGAATTTTGTAAGTACCAAAAGATCTAATAACACCATACATAATTTGACCATATTCCAGGTATTTAAGAAAAAATACAAATTTTGAAAACTCAAACAGGAATAAGAGAATGACACCAAATTTTAAATTTAAGCTTTAATCAATCCTGCGGTAGAATTATTAAATTTTAGGCATAATCGGAACATCTGGAGGGTAGTTTATAGAAGGTCAGTTTCTACTTTATGGAATATCTTATTCAAAATTGAAGAAGAAAATTCTTCAAATAAAAGTTGCTATATATTTCTCTAAAATGGACCGTAATCGAAAAATTTGAGGTTAAATATAAAATTTTAATTTTTCAGTATTTTTATTGGCAATACATAATTACCGGGGTGCTGCAATAGGTTGTACAAAATAACCGGAAAAAGCCTGTAATAACGAGACAGAAAAATCATGAGTTCTACACATCAGATTTTATTATTATATTTCACCTAGGTGCTAAATATATGAAATGTGATTAGTGCATTTTCATATACATTCTAATGGCGTACATATTCATTCTGTCGTTTGTGCAGAGAGTAGATAATATAGATGTGGGTGTAGAAAAAATATTTATTACTTTTTATTTATTTCAATTACATTTCTTTAACACTAACTAAATTATTTATCTTTATCATCAGTAGTATAAAATCCTTCGTTTCTTCTTTTAAATTTTTTTGGTGTAGGCGAATTACGATTTTTATCAGTTTCACTTTGCACTACTATAATAGCTTTATTATCATCTATTTTAATTAAAGGATCTACATCTTCACTTTCTTCAGCGGGAATATCCTTACTTTCTATATCCTCACTACTATCACTTTCGTCAAGTTTTGGATCAGGCAGGTTAAAACTACTTAACTTTTTCATAGGAGTACTATTCTGAGATGAATTAATTGAACAATTGGCACTATCCAAAGTATCATCTATAAAACTAATTGTGGAATTCAAATCCGCACTCACATTCAATTCGACGCCTTCGTTTTTGCACACTTGTGTTATTGGATCGTCAACAGCTAGCAGTTCACAAAAAGTTACAGTTTGTGGGTTAAGAACAGGTTCTGGTTGTTTGGGTTTTTTTGAAGAAGAGTTCGGATTGTAAACGGAGGCTGTCAGGTAACAAGTTTTTGGAACTACCAGATTGCCGTTGAACCTCGCTATGACGTGGCTTTTCTCTTCTTCAGTTGGAGTGAAATCATACCTATAAAAATAGTGCTTTGTTAAGCTTTCCAATTAAATATATTTTAAAAATTAAAATAAGATGATAGAATTTAAATATGACATCTAAAAGGGAAAAAAAGATCAAATTATAACTTTACTGTAGTTAGTCATCATCTATATAAAAGTTTTTTCAATACTAAATACAACTTAAAATATGTATATAATGTGTATATAAAATTAAATCTGATATTATAGATTAAAATAAAAATAGGAGAAAAATGAAACAATATATACCTTTCATTAATGCCAGGTCCAGGCATGTAAGTCAAAGTGTTCCGAACAGATAACAAATGATTTGTTAAATACAATATTGTCAACCATTCAATGTCATAATTTATCTCTATTTTTGATTCTTTATTGTGAGGTATATCTAAGACTTGCAAGAATCTTCTCTTTGGAAGGCATTTATCTAATCCTAAAAATTTAGTCACAGAATTATCTGTATGTTGAATTAGGGCAGCAAATTTGCAATGTAAATGGGCTGAAAACCAATAAGTTGGCTTTAGTTGGTAAAGAATCTCATTGTTAGGTTTACTACCAAGTTCTCCTTTTTCAATATCCTCCCTAAAAATAATTGCGAAAAGTTTAAATTTAGAATAAAATTTGACTATTTAATAAACCTTTTACATCATTCATAATTATTAGTATTATCAAATTAGTATAATTTTCAGATATTCTTTTTAAATGGGAATATGAGCTATATATTGGGACAAAAAAATCATGGACAATTCAAGAATTTGATATTTTATTTTTTTAATACTAGGTAACAGGGTTACCAGATTTTTGAAAGTGATGACGGACAGACAGGGAATTTTAGGGGAAATAGGGGGAAGTAAAAACAACTCTTGTCTATTTTCATTTTTTTAATCAAAATTACTTATTTTGTAAAAAATCCGTACCTATTTTTTGGTAAAGATAGACTGAGATGTTTCAAACAATAAGGTGAAAATGTTGGATTTCGATTTGCCATTTCTCGATTTTCTAACCTTACATTTTCTCCTTATTATTTGTTAAATCACCTCAGTGTATCTTTACCAAAATTAGGTATGGATTTCTTGCATAATAAGTAATTTTGATTAAAAGAGTAAAAATAGACTGAGTTGTTTTTACTTCCCACTATTTCCCCTAAAATCCCCTGTCTGTCCGTCATCTCTTTCAAAAACCTGGTAACCCTGCTAGGTAATTAGTTAATTACCAATAATTGGGATCAATCAGCAATACAAAATACTTATTAGACTAGCCCGTAATATCAGATTTTGTGCAACGTTTTTTTAATGTCTTCGATTTTCCAGATGCTAGGTACATGCTCTAGTCGAAATACAGCAATTATTACATTAGTAAGTTTAACCCATGGAGGTATAATACTAATGGAGATGCCATGAGGCAATTGTTTTGCATATGATACGTTTTATTAAAAATGACCCCCACTGGGCGTGGCTTAAATGGTTGACTAAGCAGGGTCGTATTCAAATATAATTAAAGTCCGTATGCAGAATTACAACTTTTAAATGACTTACTTACCTAAGATTTGTTTCAACATGATCGATTCGAAATTAATTTGATGACATTACGCAATTATGACTTCTACACTATTTACTATTATTTATTAACCGTTTTCCGACCAAGCCAATGCCAAGACCATAAAAGAGATTAATATTATCATATTGTTCTGTCTTCGCCGAAACCGTCCGATATATGACCTGTGTGATCGAAAATCAACGTTCGAATAACACTGTGCATCAGATTTGTTAATCTCTTTGTGCTTTAAAACTAAAACCCGAACTACGATTTTTCGTTCGAGGACTCTCTTGTCTTGATCAAAGCTGCCAATGTCAAAATCTGACAATGAGGAGAATTGACATCAAATTACCAAACCAAAAACCAAACCACTACGTGAATTGTGAATAAATATATTTCAGTAAAAATACAGCCGAGTTTGTAGAAAGGACAATTAATTACTTTTAAATGTAAAACATGTAGGTCTTTCTGCTGCAGATGACATACATTAAAAATATGACCCGCTACAGTCAAAAGTTAAAAAAGACCAAAAATTCAGCTAGGTATGACTTTACGGTTAAAGGTAGATGGAAGAAAACCATGATCAAAACTACTCTGTCAAAACCAATCAGAACTAAAAAGACTCAGATAATAGTTGTTGGTTTTATTTATGTTTGAAATAATTAATTATATAGGGTAGGTACATATTTTACTAAAATTGCAAGCAAGTACTTACTAAAGATTTCTATAATTGGTACCTATGTATAATAAACAACAATCTCACAGATGCACAGCATACAATGTTCTTGCTGCTGCTTGCAAACACTTTATTATACCTGAACAGCATGGGTTTGCTCAGGGTAGATCAACAACGACCAATTTGTTGGTTTATGAAAATTACTTGTTGAACGCCTTGGAGAAGCGACTTCAGGTTGACAGTATTTATACTGACTTTTCCAAGGCGTTTGACAAGGTTAGCCATAGAATTTTGGTTGCTAAGCTAAAAGCGCTGGGTTTGGGTGAGATCTTGGTCGCATGGTTCGCAAGTTTCTTAAAGGATCGTTTTCAGTTTGTCCGTGTTAACAATGTTTTGTTGGCTGAAATAAAGGTGGCATCGGGGGTGCCGCAAGGCTCTCACTGTGCCCCCATACTGTTTATCTTATTTATAAATGATATTGGTAATGCGATTGTTAATTCAGAATTTTTATTGTTTGCGGACGATCTAAAATTATTTAAAGAGGTTTCGGAACCATCCGACTGCATGTTAATACAAAGTGATCTAGATGGACTTAGTGCTTGGTGCCGAGACAATGGTTTACAGTTGAACATTGATAAGTGTTTCTCTATAACTTTTTCACGAAGAACAGTGCCCATAACAAATATATATGTCTTAAATGACCGAGCGCTAACTGTTAAGGGTTCAATTAAGGATCTCGGCGTGATTCAAGACTCCAATCTTAACTTTCGAGAACACTTTGGCATGGTAGTTAACAGCGCTGCACGAATGCTTGGCCTTGTAACACGAAACAGCGTTGACCTGTCTATAAACGCCTTTAAATTGCTGTATTGCTCCCTTGTCAGATCTCTATTGGAGTATGCATCTGTGGTATGGTCACCCTATCATCAGGTGCATGTATCTGCTCTGGAGGGAGTTCAAAATAAATTCTTGCATGTTGTTGCCTGGCGTTTTAATATTAATGTCCATACCGATGCACAAAATCCATATTATATTGATTATGAGCCTGTACTAAATCGCCTTGCGATTTCTACATTGGAGTCCAGGAGAGCGCAGTATTCCATATGCTTTTTATACAAATTATTGATGGGAAGTATTAACTGTGATTGTTTGCTAAATTTAATTAACTTTTCGACCACGCGTCGAACTAGAAATAATGATCTTTTTTACATTCCCACCAATAGCACAAACTACGCCATGCACAACCCTCTCACCCGTATGTGTAGATTATACAATGAACATAATATCGATCCTTTTAAGTTCAGATCTCATCAGTTTAAAAAACATATTTCCAAAATTATGTAACTAAATTAAATTAGGTTATTTTGGTATAAATGTGATATTGTTGTGTTAGTATCACTTATGAAATTTTGATATATTTTGTTATTCTACTAAAATTGTAAAAATGGAGTTTCCGTATAAATAAATAAATAAATAAAAAATAAATATACAAATGGAATTATAGAGATAATTTATTTTAAAAATAGGCATTCAGTTGCGATTTGTGATTAGAAAAAGAAAACTTTAACCACTTTTTCTGATCAGTAATGTTAGTGTTATAGTAAAAAAGTTTCTAGAAACTGGTGTTTTTAATCCTAATAAAGCATTGTGAATTTCCAAGAAAAGTGCATGATGAAAATTGTTTTGACCAAAATTTTGAATGTCATGCCATTTAAAAAGAGACCTGTGGCTGTGGATAACATTTGACACAAAATCTTATCCTAAAAATAACCATTTGGTTGCATTGGAGGAATAATTTCTTCATTGGTACTTTTTTAGGGTGCAAGGATGACTTGACATTACTAAATTTAAATCTTTGTTATAAGTTGTCTTTTTGCTTTAATTTCTGATACACCTGTATTGTACATACTTGGAAAATATAAAATTGTTCTCATTGAGAAAGGGATACAGAACAACTGAAGAGTCTGATTAAAAATAAGACTATGCTTAGAATGTGAATATTCTTCATTTTAATTTTGAAGTTTCTTATAAGTTCCCAACAAAAGTACCTATATGATTTACTTAAAAAACATCAAAAAATATATAATTATAGTTCAAATAAGTGTAACGTACACCAAAAACTTTTGCCAAATTTGGTAAAATTATAGGTAACTCTTCAGTTTTTCTGTGTCCCATTCTTAATAAGACACTACAAAAAAAATTTTATTATTTAAAAAAATATTTATTGACCTTTAAACAACACTATTTTGTTGTTTTGATGTCTTATGCTAGCAGCTTTATTAACTCTAGTTTTAGTGAGATATGTTAGTCGTATACTAACATATTTATCAACTATGCACTTGATTAATAATATTCTATGATTATCCAACACAAACTGGTCCAAACTGTGCTGCATAATATTCGAAAAGACATTAGAATTTATGAATTCTTTTAAAACTAATGTGCTGATGATATCAACTGATATTATTTTCTTAGAGTCTTTCATAATTTTTAATATTTTTTTACATTTTAAACAAATGTTTATTACATCTTCCGATGGATATTGCAAACCATTTTTATTCTTTATATCAATGAATGAAAATAGAAACAAATCTCTAGTTTTACTTATTAAAGCATCTAGACATTGTTCACAAGTGGAAACCTATAATAAAAAAAAGTTAAGCATTCTTAAAAAAATTCTAAGTACACTCCTTATACTTACTTATGAAAACTTATATTAGATATTTTCTTACTCTTTCACTGAAGAGTTTTTACAATTAATTTTGGCACACTTAGTCATGATTTTTATACAAATTAATAAAAAAAAACACTTATTAAGATAGAAATAACATCGAAATATCTTTGACAACTATGACATGACCTCTAAGAGAGGGGAAGGGGTGTCGTTTTTTTTTTGGCATGTCATCTCCATAGTATTCAACCTCATTGGTTTAACCACAGCTTTTTTGGCAATTGTTTTAGTATTTCACCTGTAATCAGAATTTCAAGGAACACTCAGCTGAGTCGGACTTAGTTGAGATCTGTTTATAATTACAGGCTTTAGTGTTTTTAAAAAATTCAACAAATTGTGCATATTTCCAATTACTTATTGTTAGAAATTGTGCTCATTGGAGAATAATTATGCTATTTTATTTTACTGGCAGGGAAACAGCAACAAGCTATTCATAGAACTAAAACCTTACTTAAAAAACGGTTTCCTCTTCAATAACTGCTGAATATTTCCAAATTTCACTACTTCAGTCGGCCAATCATGTGATAAGAATATATCAATTTTACCAGATAGTTGTTTCATTCTAAAAACTTCCAAATTTCTAACATGATAAACAGTTCTTTTTGAATTTTCTGAATATGGAGCTTTTTCATAATGTCCTTTCAAAAAGTCGTGCCCTTTGTAAATACCAGAAAGACCTGCTATTCTTAAACCAGCAACATTAATAACCCCAGCATAGCCCATATAATAAATATTAGGAGCTACCCAGCCACCGTAAGGTAATTCTTGAAGGTAGTTTGAAGCTTCATGGTTACCTCCTATGAATATCGTTAAAACTGGAGCAACCTTTTCTCCGGAATAATATCTATATTAAAAAATTTAAATTACTTCAACATAAAACTAACTTCTGCATAAATAAATTGCTTACTTGTAGAAAGAACATATATCTTTAAACTTTGGTGGAACTGCCATGCACATTAAATCGTCTTCATTCCTCGAAGATTGAAAATCGCCACAACAAATTAATAGGTCAACTTTAAATCCATTTTTTTGTTCCAGGATATGAAGAGTATCATATATATTTTCTAAATCTCCATGAGCACATCCTTCAATTGCAATCTTCATATTTATATTGTTTATCTATGTTGTAAATAGGCAACAGAACAGGTAAACTATTTAAATTAAAAGCTTAAATTAATTTTTTAAAATTGTTTACGGCATGTTGTTTACGTTCGACAGCAAAGAAAACACTAATGACAATTGACAATGGCGTACAATAGAAGTAGTTCATGTGTACTTGTGGTCTCTATCTGCTAGGAATATTCAACTACTGTCAACTGTGAAGTTTGAAAGAGACAGGGACGGACTCAAAAGCATAACCTTATACTGGTGCCCCTTATTGTAATATTTAATAAATCAATATTTTTAATCGTTTATTAAGTATCGGTAATTTATAAAAAGTGATCCATAAAAAATGTTTCTAAAGTAAGCCATGACCGACAAAGGTATATTTGTGATAACTACGCGCGGCTCTAGATTAATTCCAAATTGACATGTAAAAATGTGGATAATTGTACGTTCGACATACGTAAATTTTTCCAAGGCCTACTTTAGTAATTTTTTTTATTTATCCTCTTTATACCTAAGCTATTATAAAAATTAAATATGTATGTAATGTATTAAACAAACATTTTGTGTAGGGGAATAAAAAACCCAATAATTTTTACCCTTCAATTGTAAACAATTTAACTTTTATAATTAAAAGGCCGGCATATATAGGTCACTACGGCCGACAGTCGTGCCGAAGTCACTTAGCCATCAAATATATTATTAGCAATTAGTGACTTATTGATTTATACTAACTGCTGAATAAAGACCATGGCCAGGTATATGACCAGACAGGAGATTCGTTAGCGCCTCTATTTGATCAATGGTACGTTTGAACTATAAATTCTATACTAAAACAGAAGGCATTCCAATATAGAGTATTGTCGACATTTTATTTAGCTATATAACATGAATGGTGAAATATTATCATCATTTAAACAGGGAGTTGCTGAGGGAACCCCTGCTGTCTCTGTTATACTCGTCGCGTTTGTCAGTATTCTAAAAGAGATTGCTGAAAGAAAATCGAAAAATAGGGAGCACTTTGCGTAAAAATACTAAGCGAAGTTTAAAAGGATATTTTTACAATAAAATACAATTTTAATGTAAAAATATAATTTTAAACCTGGTTCTACCATTGAACTAGAGTAACAAGCATTCGTTAATAGGCTTGAGATGCGATTCTATGGGCACAGCCTTATTATTTATCATCCATGGTGGCAATGAAGAAGGGTTTACAAAAAATGCAGACCTCATATTTAAAAGCCAAACAAAAGGCGGGGATTATGACAATAATATAAACAGAAATTTTTGAAAAATGGTTTACGACCTAATTTTTACCTAGTCTGGAAAATCCTTTGATTATAATCGATAATGCCAGTTTTCATTTGCGGTACGTGGAACCAATTCCATGTTATGGTTAGACAAAAGATAAAATGGTTTCAGGAAAAGAACATTAATTATCCAATCAATGGTATGAAATATTAGATTTGGAAAGTTGTACGTCAAAATCTACCACGAAACGAATTCCACCTAGATAGATGTGTTGAAGAATATGGGCATAAAATATTAAGAACTCCTCCATATCACTGCCAGTACAATGCGATAGAGATGATGTGGTCACAGTGCAAATGGTTTCATGACGAACAATTTTTAACAACAAAATCGTCACCGGAAAATATATTTCAGAAGCTTTGAATAATGTAACCGATACTCAATGGGACTAATATGTAATTTGTATCTGTTTATGAGTTATCGAGGATACAGACACACACATCATCGCGAAAATAGTCAAAAGGGATTCAGTAGACCCCAAAACGTAAAAAAAACCGTCGAAAACTCGAGGTCGAAAAAAATCATGATTCCTATACTTTCCTTATCTGCATACATATAGGAAAGTAAAAAGGAATGATTAAATTATTTTTTAAATATTTATCTTAGGGCCGATTCCACCGTTGTGTTAAACGGGGATTAAAATGACATTGTTAATGTAAAAATGTCACTTTAAACTTCGTTTAACACAACGGTGGAATCCACAAAGCACATAGAGGTTCCACGTGAATGACCAAGGTCAAAACCGACAACTGACATTTTTTATGCTATTTGCTCCAAACTCTAGATGGGGCTACTGGTGAAATTATGATTTCTTACTCCATTTTTAAGCCTTATGGGAGAAAAACTTAACCAAAGACTCTAAAGATGTGACGTGTATTTATTTATGTTCTTGGTTAGTTTCATTTTTCCGTCTGATTTTAGTGATTTTTTGTTGCTTTGGCTTTTGGTTTCTGTTTATAGTTTCGTCTTAATTATTTGCAAAATTGTGATGTTTCGCTTTTTTATTTCCTACTGTGTTTTGCAATAATTTTGGTGCGCTACGTTGAAAACTTCGAGAAAAATTTCATTGATTCACCATATATTCACCATGCATCTGCATCATAAAAAGACAAACGGGGACAACAACTAATTGATAATCAATTTATCACTGGACTAGATTCCGAAATCATTTTTCACATAAGAGAGTAATACCACCATCTGTATTTGGAAGGAAAATACCTATTTATCATTGAATGAATAGTTAAAAGGATTCACCTTTTAATACAATACCTATATTACATTTGTCCTCAGTTAAAAAGACATTTATAAAATATATAACTTTAGTGTTAATAAAATGTAATATCCTAGTCTCTACTTCACATTTAAATTATTGATAGGTATTTTAAAGATTTCAGATTATATATCTATTTGCTCCAAGTAAGTATTCGTTAAATATGTATTATTATTTGTATTTATTTTTATCTAATAATATTTATTTAAGTTATTAATTAACATATTTTAAGAATGTTCTATTTTATTATTTATTGATATATCTTATATTTATTTAATAAAAATATACAGAACCAACTCTCCACATTAGACCCCTTATAACAAATTAATTCTTCAAATTTGGTATAATCGACCTAAATTATTTTGTAAAATAAAAGTTTCGAACTTACTAGTTCCATACTTTATTTTATAAAATAATTTATGTGGAAATCATTTAAAATTTAATTTAAAACTACTACCTACTCCTAAAAATTACAATTTGAATTTACCGCCATCTGTCAATTGTCATTTTAGTTCCAGCTCCAAACACAAGGTGGCGCTAATTTGGTTTAAAAGTTTAACATTGGCGTGGGGTCTCTAGAAGATACATGCTTTGTGGTGGAATCGGTCCTCAATAACCTCTAAATCGTCTTTTAAAATTTGACTAACTAAAATTTGACAAAACTAAAGACACATCTTATAATTACTCAACATTTAACGGAAGTCCTGCACTAGGGTAAACAAGTTGTTGAGACATAATATTATTTTTTTCGAATGCATTTGATAGAATGGATAATGTGATTATAATAGTAAACTTGAATCAATATGTTTTCTCTCCTTGCTTAATTCAGTTTTTTAAATTACATGTTATTCAATATTGTTTCTTATATTTGTCATCAATTTAGAACCCCAGATAGCACAAATACGTCTTATGGACGTTTTAAAAACGTCCTGCTTGGACATTCAGGACATTCTTAAAACGTCCATTTCACGGATGTGGACATCTTATGAACGTCTTTGGAACGTCCATTGTTAATAATCAGGATGTCTTAAGAACGTCCATTTAAGGACATTCCATGGACATTTTCAAAAGCTTGAATGGGGAATAATAGGATGTAAGGAAATTATTGAAAATAATGAATAATTTCAAAAAAATTTATTTGGAAGCAAATAACCTATAAATAATAAAATTATTGAAACTTATCCTCAAATTCATTCCAACTCTCCTCTACTTTACTCTTTTCAACCATGCCTGGATTGACAGCAACTGTTTTTTCTTGATTTGGTCATATTTGGCTTCTCAGTTAAACCTGAAAATAATTTAATCCCTTATTCAAAATGAAAGGCAGATCAGTATGAAAATTCAATTTGTTTGTTAAAGTTTGCCCTGCTAGACATTATGAATTCACTAACCTTTTAGCTTTGTAGTATTCACTGAAAAACTCCTCTACTTTACTCTTTTCAACCATGCCTGGATTGACGGCAGTCAGTTTTTTCTTGATTTGGCCATATTTGCCTTCTCAGTTGAATCTGAAAATAATTTAATCACTTATTCAAAATAAAAGGCAGATCAATATTAAAATCCAATCTGTTTGTTTAAGTTTGCCTTGCTAGACATTATAAATTCACTAACCTTTTAGCTTTGTAGTATTCATTGGAAAATTTCCACCTTTCTCAGAAATAAAAATGGTACAAACTGCAAAAAGTTAATATCCATCAACCACAAACTCACAGTCGAATCACAGTCAAATGGCGGGATGATAGAACTTGTACTCGTTTAATACATCGAATCATGAACATTGAACATATGTTTTTTCTTTTTTTTAATAAAACCTGAGTCTTGATTATTTCAGTGCTTGAATCTTTAATAAATAAAAAATAAAATGACACTTGTCAACAATGTCTCTTTCTTGTAAATGACCTTCGTTTTTGTCTATTTGGCCTTTTTTCAATTGGATATTGGGACAAAGTTATCTTTATTAATTATTTACATTATCACATTATATATGTGTTTTATGTAATATAACCAAATAATAATGCAATACGAATGTGAATCCATGGAAATATAGTAAATCACGTAAAATTAACGTTCTGCGGATATCTATTTCTTGACGTCCCGAGAATTTACTAAACTGGACATACTTAAAACGTCCATAATTGGTCCTGGACGTACAGACGTTAAATGGACATGTAATGGACGTCCTTAGGACGTCCTGTGCTATCTGGGACAGAGGTTCCCAAACTCTTTTGTTTCATAGACCACTTTCAAAATTTTGCTGGATCCGGTGGACCCCCTATAGCTACATCCTACATCACTACCAATTTCTTAAACCTCGAAAAAAAGTGAAGATTAGATCTATCTATGGAAACTTGCGTTGTGGCTGAGTTTTAACGACGAAAAAAAGGTTAGAATTGATTGCTTGTTGGGTTAATTATTTGATAATAAAGTCAACTAAATAAATTTTCAATTAAATTTTAATTGATTGGGCTGTGAGTGGATGTCAAAAAAGCAAAGTTGGCCAAACGAAAAAGTGACTCCACCCAACTTTACTTTTTTGAAATCTACAGTGACTCACAGCACAAGAACCAATCAATTCTCACAAATTTTATTTAGAAAACGTCCCATTCGGAGTGGTAAAAATAAATACATATAGTATATTTCCTTGTGTTGTAGATATTTATTTAAATTTAAATATATAAATTATTACACTATTAATTATTATTGTTATAACCGTCGTAATATAATTAAAATTAAACACGTATAACGTAATGTAATTTCTACAGTGGTAATTACAAAAAAAAATATAATTTTAATGAGAGGGGCGTACTTGATGGATTCACAGCAAATTATCAATATTTGGCTTGAGTTTTGTAAGGAATAGCCGTTAATCTCCCCTTTCTGTGATATTCAATTTGCTCCTTTTTTTGTTAATAAGATTGTAACGGCACTAAAACTTTTTTCGACGAGATATGATGAGGGAAATGCTATTAGAAGCTTTTGCACAATTCCCCACAGTCCAGGATAATTTTCGGGTATTTCTGCCTGCAGCCAAAATTTTTGATACCCTCTTTTAAATGTCACTTTCAGCTCCTCATTAGTGCTAAGCTCGATTAGCTCCTCTTGTAATATCAAATTTTTCGCGAATAGTAGTTCTTCATGAATTTCTTCGCCCATAACAAATCGAACATATGCCAATAATAATGCTTCATTGCCAGGTAAAGTTGACTCGTCCAGATGAATAGAAAAATGAGTTGTTCGTAGATAATCACACAAGAAACTTTCAACATCAGAGTTCATTTCATCAATACGTCTTTGTACAGTGTTGTTACTCAAAGGAATTCTTTTGAGTATGTCAAATGAAGATTTGTGCAGAACAATTTTTAAAACCTCTTCAACAGCAGGTAAAATTAACTGTTCTCCAATGGTGTGCGGTTTTCCAGATTTTGTGATAAGTAATGAGATATTGTGAGATGCCCGCAAGCCATCATCGTTGCTTTCAGACGTTGAAGAGAACATACTGTGCACAGTGGGTCTCTTTTCATATTTTTCCTTTAATGTTTGGAAATATTTAAAATCTTTACCTATTTAATCAGGATGACTCCTTCTTAGATGATCTTCCAGCTTTGATGGTTTTATAGTCATTGCTTAAA
Source organism: Psylliodes chrysocephalus (assembly GCA_927349885.1). Lineage (NCBI taxonomy): Eukaryota > Metazoa > Arthropoda > Insecta > Coleoptera > Chrysomelidae > Psylliodes > Psylliodes chrysocephalus. The sequence goes on from OV651828.1 coordinate 21,020,756, forward strand.
ACTTTATTGCATAAAAGGCATGTGGGCAATTGTTTGTCCGCCTTTGATGGAAGAAAACCAAATTTTAAATATTCAACACTGTACTGACGACACTTCTTCTTAGATTCGGCCATGTTTTGTATCAATTACTTACCTGTAAAAGTGTAAGTAAATAAATAAAAAAAAACAGGATATGGCTATTTTAACATAATATGATTAAAGTTTATATGGACCCACCTCCTCACTCGTTTCTGACTCTAGAGATGGCTCTACCTGTCGAATCAAATTTAGTATACAATTTATTAAAGTTACAGGGTTCTATCTGTGATAGAATAATATTTCGTTAGTTTATATCGCCGCCAAAAGAGACTGCTAGCACAATAATAGATTACGCGGGAGATCTTTATGATTCGATGCGAAGAACGTTGCCAAACTTCAATATAATTATGTTTTATTTGTTTATGTTGTAAGCCGCGGGAGGTGAGGTGTTGAGCGCGGACGGCCCAAGCGATCCAGCTAAGAGATGGATATGACGGCGAGCTTTTGTAAAGTCTTCCACTGGTCCGCTCAATCCAGGGTTGCCAACCGGTCTTACCAATTTACTCTCAAAAACTTTTCCGGATTACTCACAATTACTCACAACTTGAAAATATCAATATTACTAGTTTTTTTTTTATATAAATCGTATATTTCGTACTCTTGCACTTTGGTTTGAATTTATTTTACTACTGTGCAATTTTGCCAAACATTAAAAGAGAAATTTTCAGAACATACAAGAGTCAAAACAGATACACCTTTTTTCTGTTCATCATTATTTTAATAACCAAGTAATATACAGGTTGATTCATAACTATTGGGACATAGGCTAAGGCAGGTTATTTGGATAAAAATATGGCGATAGGACCAAATATACCTTAATAAAATATTGCTGTGGAATAAGATACAGGGGTCTATTCTGTAACAATTCCTTTATATTTAACGGCCTTTAAAAATATTTTCTTCTTTACTTCTGTCATTATTTAAACGGATCTTTAAAATACATTAGAGGACTATCTTAAAGAAATCTGTTTAAATAATGACAGAAGTAAATTAACGAATACAAACATATTTTTAAAGGTCGCCAATATTTTTAAAGGCCGTTAAATATAAAGCAATTGTTACAGAATAGACCCCACAGGGCGTTAAATTTGAATACTGTTTTTTTGTTTTTTTCTGATGTCACTGTATATTTATGAATTGATATCAAAATTGGCACAAAGGCATATTTTTCGACAAGGAATAATATTTTATGTATTATTTCACAGTTTGTTACAGGAGGCGCCACGTGAATGATTCCTGATGATGAAATTAAGTGGTAGCATTTTTTACGAAACTTTTTAGTATTTTTGATTAGAAAATTTCACCCGTTTTCGAGAAAAACGCAACTGAACAACTCACAAAACATTTCATTTATGAAAAGTTTGCTTTGTTGTGTCAAATAATTTGCTGTTAGATTATAGTCTATTATTATTATTACTATTATTAATATTATTTAACGCCCTGTATCTTATTCCACAGCAATATTTTATTAAGGTATATATTTGGCCCTATCCCCATATTTTGATACAAATAACCTGCCCTTAGCCTATGTTCCAAATAGTTATGAACCACCCTGTATATAAAACATCTTTGTCATCAGCTGAACAAAAAACAGATCAAAAGGTTTGGAGAATCAGAGTAGCTTCTTTATTAACGGGCCAAATCATAATAAATCATTAAATAATTCTAATACTTAAAAAAAATCTACTAATAAAAATATATACTTTTAAAATGTACCAAAAAAAATATATTAATCGACGATTGGGACTATCCACTATCGACACGATACCTATAGTGTTGTAAAATATCAAAATTACTTTTACTCTTTTACATTGACCAAGCAATAGAGGACGTTGCAATTTTAAAACTATAAAATTGTAATGACTGCTAAAAGTGCTGGGGGGGGGGGGGGGGTAAAATAAAGCTTATATTAAAATTTTAAAAAGAACACGGTTTTAATAAATTATCTGATCAGGATTTTGCCTAACTACCATGAATATACCCACGCTGACTTCCCGATTACTCACATATTACTCACAATTGCCCTTTACTCACAAAATTACTCACAGACTAGTAAATTACTCACAAATGTGAGGAATTACTCACAGATTGGCAACCCTGGCTCAATCATTCTCAACTATGAACTTTACTGAAATAAAATTATTTGGGGTGAGCGCATTATCCTTAAAAAAATATGGTATAAAATTAGAACAATATAATCTATGTGGTTTGGCGAATGGACTCAGTTCGCGCAGTCAAAAAATTGAAATAAAAAAAAACTGACTGGAGGATACGTTCGCGCGCTATGGTTGGGTACTATTTAATAATTAAATGAATATTAAATAATTTCAATGAAAACTATTTATAATTTTAAAGTTGAGAAGAGAAAGAAAAAATAGACAGAAAGGGAAAGAAAGAAAGAACGTAAACAAAAGCTCAAGAAATGCAACTTCCAGACGATTCAATGTACACCTCAGGTATACATTTTTGAAATCGAATAGTATAAAAGAGTAGAAAAATGTGATAGTATACAGAGTAACTAACCAATATGTACCTTAAAGGTAAAAAAATGACTCAAAATCAATCCCATGTAATTTAATTTTAGGAAGTTAAATGACAACCGGTTTCGGGATTAGGCCATCATCAGGTCTAAAAATAAAGTAATAAGCGCTTACAATATAAAATGACGTCTCCATAAAATATTTAAAAAAATACACGTTTATGATTAAAAAGGCAGTTGTAAGAGATACCATATGTGGGAAATATGATAGAAATTGTATTCTCACATTTATCAACATGTCCCACATATGATATTTCTTACAACTACCTTACCCTGGTTGGAGCTCGGTTTTAATCATGCACGTGTATGTTTTTAACCTTTTTATGGGGACGTCCTAGTAGTGTTTTGTTAGCGCTTATCACTTAATTTTTAGACCTGATGATGTCCTAAGGCCAAAACATTTAACTTAATAAAATTAATTTATATGGGATTGATTTTGAGTTATTGTCTTATATAATATATAGGGTGTTTCATTAAAAAAAAAACAAGAAGAGTGGTCATAACCGGGGAGGAGACCGTAAAGAATTGTCCCTTTATATGATTTTCGACTTGTTCTTGTATTTTTTCATGAAAGCCTCACCTTTAAAATTATTTAGAGTGGATAATTTTCATTGAAAATTTCTGTGTAGGGCAAAGTGCCAATACAATGACGTTGTATCCATTTTACATCTCTGATAGACGAATCGTCATTTCATTGGTGATATAAGATCACTGAAAAGTCATAAATGTTGAATAACAAATAACTGGTTATTTAGCATTTGTCAGAGAATTCAGTATAGGATTAAATTCAAAATTATTCTTTAAATGTTCCAATTGTGAATTTGTGAAATCAATAACCACAAATTGTGATCAGGAACCGTTACTGGGAATATCCTACAAGGAGGCTCTCTTATGAACCCGATGAAGAGGATCCTTTATTGTGGAAAACGCCTTGTGTGTCTCTTTGAGGTTACCTTTATAACTTCTGCATAGTTTATTGTTATTAAACTAATATTTAATAATTATTAAATAATCAGTTTTGTACATGATTGCAACTTAAAACCAATTCGCGAAATAATTAAACAAACTTGTACGTACAGGGTGTTATTTAAATAAATAATTAAAATTCGGAAAAATGTGAATTTATACGAAGCGTGACAATAATATTAAAGTTATAACAAAACAAATCGAAGAGTAGGAAGAGGCAGGTACGATTCATACCTACAACAACGGTTCTAAAACAAAACAAGGCTTAGGGTCGGTTTTTCAATGTCCAGTCAAAGTGGCTGTTACGTAGCCGACAGCTATATTTAGCTGGCAGTCAAAGTCCCTGTTACCGATGGAATATGGATGGAAGTGTTTTTCATCACAAATTTAACTGCTAGCTACGTAGTCTAATAGTTTTTATTTATTCTTAGACAGGTTGGCATTTCTGCTAATTTGTTAAATGGTTTTTATTAGATAATTTAAATTTTCCGTTTTACATATCGTGTCTTGTGTTGATCGTCACCGACCTTCACATAAAAATTGTTCTATTTTGCTTCCATTTTTCTTTAAGATCTTGTTATTTTCTGTTTTTGGGCAATTGGTGATTTAGAAAAAAGAGAAAATATCTAATTACGCGGAATCAGATAGAGCCCTACTATTGAAATTTGGTTATCTTACAAAATGTAAAAAAAAACGGAAAATGCAATATCACGGAAACGAAATGAGAAGGTTGCAGAAAAATCTAAAATTTAATAATTCGGCATCAACTGCTATGGTTATTAGCCTCGTGTTCTGTGTAGGCTTTGTTACTGTTTCCCAGCGCCACTTTAGGAACAGCACTGTTAATTAGTACCCAACAGTGAATGGTAGGATTCCCCACTCGACCATTTACTGTTGGGTACTAATTAACAGTGTTGTTCCTAAAGTGGCGCTGGGAAACAGTTACAAAGTCTACACAGAACACGAGGCTAATAACCATAGCAGTTGATGCCGATGACACAAAAAAAAAAAAAATAAAATTCAGTTCATCGATATCGAAATAAATGGGCCGTTCCCTTACAACACACGGATTACACGGTCATCATTGATTAATATTCAATAATTTAAATAATTTATTTTTTGGCATCGTCGCTGTGAATATATTCAAAGAAACCCATTTTTCAGAAATAAAAATATTAACCTCTAAATTTGACAAACAACGTTCTACGCAATACGCATGTACAATAAATAGCTGGCGGCTATCTATACGAAATTACCACTTGCAAGTGTCGGTTACGGTTACAGTCAAAATAGCTGACGGCTATCGTATAACTGGAGGTCGAAAAACGTTTTGACAGTCAGTGGCTGACGGCTATCTCCGTAGCTGCCAGCTATCCTAAATAGCCGGAGATTGAAAAACCGGACCTTAGGATGTGGAATATACTTCACATCTTTAAACCTAAACATAAAATGGGCTGTGAGCAGTAATGCCAGTGTAGATCAAACCGAGCTCATGGGATTTCTCATAGCAGCAAAAGAAATCACAAGAAACAATATCACTGGAAGGAACATGCCATCTATACAGATAGCAGACATGCTGTACTTCCCCTGGACAGACCACGAATTTACTCAGGGTTGGTACTAGAATGTCATGAAGCTTTGGCCGAAGTATCCATTAATAATGTGTTTAACTTAAGATGGATCAAAGGTCACGTCACATTGAAAGGTAATTGTCTTGCTGATTCACTAGCCAAGCAGGCAGCCAACCAAATACTTTTTGGACCTGACCCTACTATTGGCCTGACAAAATCGGCAGTGACAGACCTAATTAAAGAATATTCCCTTGTGAAGTTCAAGGAAATATTGAATAAAACAAGAAGCTGCAGGGAGCTTTCATGTTATCCTGACAACACTACAGCAAACAAATACTTGACTATCACTAGATGCCTGATCACAGGCATTCTGACGGGTCACTGCCAAGTAGGGAAGCATCTCCATGTCATGGGGCTGGCAGAATCCGCAGTCTGCAAAGGGTGCAAACAAAAAGATGATATCATCGAGTATATCGTCTACAAGTGATCGATGCTCACATTTATTAAATGATTTGTATTCGTTGATAATTGTCTAACACCAGCCGATATAAGAAAGGCACCTCTTGGCAATATTGTCAACTACATTAAATCTGTAGGCTGGCTCACGAGCTAGGAGGTGCCGATCTATTTAGGAAGATGCAAAATGGGTTTAGTAAGGCCTAAGTGCCGTGGGTTAACCCACCCTCCACACGTTACAGATATAGATGTTAAACTTAACGAAACTGTTGCAATTGAAACATATGCTTCTATTACAAAGAATACAGTTGTTGAATGTGGTTTATTCATCTTTTAAGAAAAATGTTATCGTTTCTTAGGAACTTCACCGGATGGATTGTTAGATGATGCTAAAAATTTTTAAGTAAAGTGTTTTTACTCAGCTCGAGAATTTGCACTATTAAATGCACAAAAACATGTTAAATACTTTTGTTCTACTACTACTGATGGAAAAAAATTGTTCCTTAGGAAAACCATAACTATTTTTACTGAGTAAATCTTTAGCAATGATTTATTTTTTGTAGGATCAATAAGAATTTTTAAAAGGTATATTTAATAAATTTATTTATAATAGAAATGGTTTTTTTTTTTTAGTTAAAAAATATATGAAATACCTACTAAGGTAATATGGTTTTTGAGCTAATCAGATTTTTACGAATTTATATTTTTTAACAGAAAAAATGTCATTACTAAATACCTGTTGTTTTAATTTCAAAATCCGTTTTTTTTTACTTGCCAACCTTCTTAAATATCGTCCTACGATCAAATTTTTACCAAAAACTAATCAACATGCAATTAACATGATACTGATATTTGGTAAACATCTGTTCAACTTTTTTAATTGATAAAACACATGCATCATTCAGAATGTACCTTTCATTTAATAATTAAATAATTCAAATATTCTGTAAAATGAATAGGTACGTTTGCATCGACCGAATTATTAATAGAAAAATATTTATTTAATCCAGCGAACTTAGTAATACAACTCGATCTGGCAACACGGTAGCGTTGGTGTACGCGGACATCGGAAATTTCTGTTTGAGTAGGAAATGTAGTGCTCTCTGTGAGCAATTTTAGAAAGTACTAATTGAGATGGCAGCACCTCTCAGAGATGAGACTTTGAATGAGGAAATTCAAAATAGTGTTATTGTTTAATTGAATTTTTCACTAAATTTATAAAAAACTTATTAATGTTTTGAGGTCAATGTCTTTAAATATAATTATTGAAGGTATATTCTTTAATATTACATTCATTTTTATAGTTTAAATCTAATTTTTGTTAATAAAATAAATATATTCTTCAATTACGTCATTTCTGCAAGTTCAAAAATTTTCATAAAATTTATGTAAGTTTCTTAACCAAAACTAATTTATTTTATGAAATAATGATCTCTCTTGATAGTCTAGTTTCTTTGTGTTATCCTTGTGAAAAAGTAAATTTTCCGATTTTTCTTGAGAACAAATGATACAAACCGGATCAAATTTTGGTAAAATAATACTTAAGGTTGTATATACATTCACACATTTTTTCAAAAATTTTGAACGTGTAGATACTTTTTCCGAGGGTCCATATAAACCTTAATCAATTATTATAAATATTATGAAATAAACAAAGTTCCGGCTGCAAACTGTTTCTAATTATTAAAAGCAATAAATCGCTAAGATCCATAATAGAGTTTTATGAAAACGGCTGAACTTATTTTAATGTGACATAAAATTATTATTTCATTTATATTTTAATATATTTCTCTAAATTCTATAAACTTTTAAACAATATTTTGAAATTAAAACTAAGCAATAATTAAATGAATTAGATAGGTAATAAAAATAAAGTAGGGACGATAAGTTCAATCTTTCTCGGCTTAAAACTATATGTATATAACAAATAGGCATTTAGGTACTTACTTTTTCGACACTGGCAATCACTAATATCGATTCACTTTATTTTTCTTTTCGAAAGTCTGGAAACAAATTCAGTCACTGGCCAACACTAATATCGATTCACTTTTCTTTATGAAATTCCAGAAACAAATGAGTAACGATTATCCTTGACATTCGTATTTATATTGGTGAAGAATCAAACACGTTCATGCAAGATTGCAAGCACATACACCATAAGTCGTATTAATTTGCACGTCTGAACAAGCATTGCGAACTGGACGGGGGCCGCGCGGCAACGACAAGTCTCGACGCGTTGTACTGAATATGGAATATGCAAGTTTTTACAACAGTCGCTGAGCTTCTTAAAATATTATCTGCCTATGTTGATAAAAGTCAAGTCAACAGTTTAGTAACTAAAATGTTGACTGTTGAAGTTTTTTACAAGAATTTCTTCATCACATGGAAAAATGAATAATCAATTGTTTAATAGTATATTGCTTCACTATCGAAACCAAATTAATTTTCATGCACCCCCGCTTACGATTGTGGACCCCCATTTTTTATTAAGCTCAACGTAGACCCCCGTCGAGTCTCCCGTGGACGCCTGGGGGTCCACCCGGACCACTTTGGGAAATACTTATCTATATATATCTATCTATTTAAAACAAATAATGATTGAGAGTGAAAGCAGGTAGAAATACGACCAAATCGGAGGCGTGCTTATTATTTTTGAGAGGGTACAATTATTTAAAATATTCATACAATTTCTTTTATTTATTTCATGAAAACTTTGCAATATCGTAATTTACCTAATCATTGTAGTCATTAGTGGGGCTTTATGAAAACGGAGTAATAATTGTGGTAATTATAGTAGGAACCAAATAAATTAAGAATATTAATAAAAATCACAATATATATTTCAAATTAAAAATAAGAAAGATACCTAATCAGGGGTTGGTTTGGTGACAGAAACAATATTATCAATTTTACTATTTTAATAATGAATTTAACTTTATTTCACAAATTAACGTATATTTATATATTATGTCGCGGCCGAAGTCAGTAAGGAACTGTCTCTTAAGTTTCTTCTTGGGTTACACATACAGAAGTATTACTTAAATTTTAAATTAAAATCATAATGACGGATATTGCATATCCAATGCAATTGATATTTTTATTTTGTTTTGTTTAGTTATTTTTAAATTTTTATATTTTTTAATCTTTTTATATTATATTTAGTTTTTAATTTACTTCGCTTTGTCTATAAAATTTTTGTAATTTTTCAATGACAATAAAGCATACCTCTATATATATATATATATATATATATATATATATATATATATATATATATATATATATATATATATATCTCTCTCTCTCCCTCCCGGTTTACCTGCAGTTCCTCGAAACTAGCCAGCCTTACCCAAGAAACCCTAATTGGGTTCGGCCAACATTAAAAGACATTATAACGCTTAAATTACTATTTGATTGGTACTTAAATCAAAAAAGTTTACACGCACCTATCATTTCGGAAATCCCTAAGTAAGATAATTAGTTTGGATATAACCTACAGGATTATGTTTTCTTGACCGCCAAACATAATAATAATAATAATAATAATGTTTATTTCAAATTTATGTAACAATGTACAAATTGATACAATAATAATAATTAAATAAATAAACATATGTATCCTGCTGAGACATTGTTCATGTCTGTGTACAGGAATTAAAAATACAAATTTATATAATAATTTCTAAATGGTAATAGTGAATGGTAAAAATAAAAATTATACCTAAATATATAGACTTCTTTTTGTGTACAAATTTTCTTCTAATCTTCAACCTCAGATTCGTCACTGCTGCTACCGCTATCATCAAAGTTAATTATGATTGATTCAATATTGTGTTCAATACGGTTGTCTACGTCCCGCATTTTTTGCTCTTCTTTTAAAACATGCTGAATGCATTTCTTCCAGTCTTCTGCAGAAACATTTTGAATGGCTTCTTGTAGGTAACGTTGCACGTCCACTAATTTAAATGTTCTGTTTTCTCGTGCCACATATCCTTTTACTTGCGCCCAGATTAATTCTATTGGGTTTAATTCGCAGTGGTACGGTGGTAACCTTAATACTGTAATTCCACGACTTAACGCCATTTCATCCACTGCGAATTTTTTATATTTGTCTCTGTGTAATTTTGTTAACTGAAGTAGTTCTGCCTTTAAACTATCTTTTTTATATTGGATGTTTTTATTAATTAACCATTCTTGAATTGCTCGTTTTTTCCATGATTGTTTCGGTAATGATTCTAAATACCGACTATGATATGGGGCATTGTCCATGACGACGACAGACCCAGGTTCCACAAGTTGAATGATGCCTTCAAACCATTTTTCAATGTCGCTTCCTATATGCGTAACTATCAGACGACTACCTTTTCCAGACGGCTGTTTTAACCCAGTTGACAAGCCTTCAATAAAGGCTTGTCGTGCACTTGTTATAAGACCATCCTGCCATACTTTTTTGACCGTATGTCCTTGGTTAACCCACGTCTCATCCATGTAGTAAATTTTTTTTTTGATATTCCGAAATTCCTCAATTTTTCGGAGATAATTTCTTCTCCATACTATTATTTCCTGACGTTCAATGAGAATGCTTTTCCTGTCGACTTTTCCGTACGTAAATTTCATTTCGTGTAAAATTTTCTTCAAAGTTTCTTTACTCATTTGTGGGACCAATTCATGATCGCTAACTGCCTCCAGAACTTTTTGCAAAGTGGGCAGCTCATTTCTGAAAAAGAAACTGTGAATAGTTGTGCGTATACTGTTTTTGGCTTCTTCATCAACTGTGATTTTTTCTTCCGCTACTAGTTTTTGGCGTTTGTACTTCCCCATGAATTTTGTTTTCTCTTAGTATTTTGTAAACTGATGATTTTGGTACACCCGTATAATCATAGCACATATCAACTAATTTATCTTTTGTAATTGTGGAAGTTAATGATGTTGGAACGCCCGGTTGGTTATTCGGAGGTACATCCGTAGAATTACAGCACATATGCACTAAGTTATCTTTTGGTCGCTGATGATCTCTTTAAAGACAGTGAAATACTCGAAGTACAATTTGTTTTTCACTTAGCGACCGAGACTTCGACCGTTTTACCTTTTTCGACGTTGAAGGCCCTTCAATGTCTTCCATTTTTTGCATAGTTTTAGAACGGTGTAGAAATATTATTATTTAATGTTTAAACATTTATTAGCACTAATATTTTCACCAATTGTTCTTACAACACGTCGATTACTTACTAACTTAACTGTAAAACTTACACTTCACACCGTTATAATTCAAAACCCGATGTTACGCTCGTGGTTAGAAATACACTACTGAGAACGTCATCGACGAGATGGATTTTACGCGTAATAGACAAAGACACAAATATCGCTCCGTACACCGATGCCATTAGTTGTAACAAATACTGAACAATCCATAAAATAATTAATTTTAAATGATCAAGAAATGTATAAGTATTACTCATTACTGATTTTTGTTATAATTAATATCTTTTATTAGTACTATGATTGTATATTATCTATAATTTGCCACAACTTACAACTCTACTACTTACTCTATTTTGATTCTGCTAAAAACTAGTAAGGTAAAATTGAGATATGACAACACGGTTCACTCTCAATCATTATTTGTTTGAGATAGAAGGTATATTTCAATTTGCGGTGCCTCTCAGGAGAATCTATGAGACAATAATTAATCTTATCTCATGGCTCCCCTTGCAAAAATCAAACTCAAATGTTATTCAAAATGAAACATTTATTTAATCATAAAGTAAACTTTTGGTGACACAAATTAATAGTATCATTATCTTACCAAACATAATACAAAATAAATTAATATATGAGCCGTTTAATTTGAAAGTGGCCTAAGTCCATTTATACTTAAATTAAGTTATTCATTATCGATAATGCCTGAAGGCAGTGATGAAGGTAATTTTAATTAATTAGTATTTCACAAGGTAACCTTAGTTTTTGGACAAATGCATTAGTTGAATAATCAGATAATTTAATTAATGCAGTTAAACAAAATTTACACAAACTCTAAGATGTCTCAATTTAAGTATAAATGGACTTCAAAATAAACGTCTCATATAAGAAAACACATATATAAAGAGATCTAATTTTGAATATGAAAGGCAATTTTTAAATGTCAAAAACAAATACTAACTTATAAAAAGTATTATTAAGAAAGCTGCATTTAAATTGATCTTAATTAATTATTGATCCACATACATTTGATAAAATAAAAACTTCAGTGTGTGTTTAACAAACTTTTCTCAATAAAACAGCAAAACCCAAAATAGCCTGATCAATATGACATCTGAATGAATCAACACAACAATAACTACTTTCCTGGCTTTCATTAATTTTAAATAGTAAGTAATACTTATCCTTTGGGTAGTCATGGGAAACCGTAAAATTCCACATCCTATTGTCATAGTTAACATGCAACACAAATTTAAAGTAATCTCTGGTGATTACAAAGATGTTTAGATCAGTATGAAACTTGAATTGTTTGAACAAAAATATATTTGACCTTGAAATAATATTAGTTTCTTGATCACTCGAGTAAGAAGTAAAATATTTTGCTGCCAATTCTGGTAATTCACATGTATCTTTATTAAATTTACAACAATCTTCATGGCCTCTTAAATTTGGACCAGAAAAAAAAATTCCACAATTCCATTTACAGTAAAAATATAGAGAGTTATAAACGTTTGATTGGTCGCAGGGATATACGAATTCCCTGGCATAAGTTTTGCAGCAGCAAGGTCTTATAGCATAACAATCATCACAATGCGTGTGCTCACAAATACATCCATATAATTTAATGGATTTAGAATTTGGGAAAATATTTTCACAAAATTCACATATTCTTGGAAACTCTTCACCACAATTCTTAAAGAGTTTAGTACCACAAGAAGATAATTTAAAATCAGGATAAGTGCTTTTAAATTCTTTACTAAGGAACATTTTAGGATACTCATTATGCAAGCCAATAATTTCATTTGAACTATTTGTTTTAGCACAAATTGTATTATCTGTTATATAATTTGAAAAATTAACATCAGACATATCTAAAAAAAAGCTAATCTTAACTGCTTTCATATTCATAAAAAAGGGCAATTTAAAACATTCCAAGTTATTTTCAACAATTGAGCAGTTTCGTTTTTTGGTTACTAAAAATAGCTCATCTGAATTTCTATCAGTTCCCAAATAATATTTCAAGTGTTGTTTGATTTTGTGCACTCTGTCAGAAGGACCTAGACATGCAGCATTCACATAAAAACAGGAATCATTTAAATTACATCTCACATATAATATATAAATAAAATCATTTTCTCTGTACATATAGTACTTCTCAAATTCACATTCTTTATTCACAGTTAAAATTATTTCAGGTTTTTCCAGGACGGCATCAGCATGATCTTTTTTATAATGTCCAACGAAATTAAAAGAGGTTAACTTTAATGAGCATAATGGGCAAGTGTAGCATCTTGATAAACATTCCTTTTCATGAGCCGCAATTTCCGAATGAGCCAGCAAACGTGTGCATCCTTCATACCTAAATTAAATAAAATTAGTGAAAAGTGCAGTAGATATTTTGCACTTGAAACTCAAGTGAATCAAACTTAGGAAATTAAAAATTTTAAAAAAACCAACTTCAAAAACGTGTAGATGCCATCACCACATCTTAACCAAATTTATATGGAACTACCCTTGAGGTACCCCCTTACTAACAAAAAAAGAATCATATAAATCGGACAAGGTGGTAAAGCATTATCGCTAAACATACATAAAAAAATGAAGAGTTTGAGGATTTTCTCATGGACCCAATTATTAGATTTTGACCAAATTTATATGGGACCACCACTGGAGTACCCCCTTTCTAACAAAAAAAGAATCATATAAATCGGACAAGGTAGTAAAGCATTATCGCTAAACATACATAAAAAATATGAGGCTGAAGCTAGCAGACAAACTAGCAGACAAACCGCGCGGCGGTCCCCAAATGTTTTGATGTTGCTATTCGGCAAAATCTTTGGTTTAGGTGGACTTTAGTATCATGAAAGTTTAGAAATAAATAAATATTAGTGTATTTATTGAAAAAAATGGATTAATTCAATTTGAATTATTAATTAAAATAAGATAATCTTACACAAAGACGGGGAAGAAACAAACACATTTACAATGCGATTATAAATATAATTTTTATACCAAATATTCATTAAGTTTTTGTTAATTGAATAAACAAAAAATTATGGCCGAACAATGATTTAAAATATATTTTTTTGGTCTTTTTAAAGTCAGGTGTTTTGTCGTCAAACGACTATAAGAATTGAGTCCAAAAAAACACATTTAGCACGAGATTACAAATACAATTTTCATACCAATAATTTATTACACAGCTAGCTATAAAATAAATAAAAAATCATTAAATAGCAAGACCTCTAATTACATTTTTTAGATCTTTAAAAATGCGTGGTATCGCGGAAAAACATCATTCTACCAAAATATCAAAAACCAATATTTAGCACGAAATTCTAGATATAATTTTTAATACGAATGATTCAATAGATTAGTATAATTCAAAAACACAATAAATCATTACATAGCAAGACCTCCGAATATGTTTTTTAGGTCTTTACAATCGCGCGATTTCGCGGATAAACCTTACTTTATCAAAATGACAAAAACCAATATTTAGCACGAAAATTCAGATAAAATTTTTAGTATGAATGACTCCATACATTAGTATAATTCAAAAAAATAATAAATCATTACATAGCAAGACCTGTAAATACGTTATTTAGGTCTTTTGAAAAGAGCGGTTCCGCGGAATAACCTTACTTTATCAAAATGACAAAAACCAATATTTAGCACGAAAATCCAAGTATACTTTTTAGTATGAATGATTCAATACATTATTATAATTCAAAAAAATAATAAATCATTACATAGCAAGACCTCCAAATATGTTTTTTAGGTGTTTAAAATGGCGCGATTCCGCGGATAAAAATTACTTTATCAAAATGACAAAAACCAATATTTAGCACGAAAATCCAGGTATAATTTTTAGTATGAATGATTCAGTACATTATAATAATTCAAAAAAATAATAAATCATTACATAGTAAGACCTCCAAATATGTTTTTTAGGTCTTTAAAATGGCGCGATTCCGCGGATAAACATTACTTTATCAAAATGACAAAAACCAATATTTAGCACGAAAATCCAGGTATACTTTTTAGTATGAATGATTCAATACATTATTATAATTCAAAAAAATAATAAATCATTACATAGCAAGACCTCCAAATATGTTTTTTAGGTGTTTAAAATGGCGCGATTCCGCGGATAAACATTACTTTATCAAAATGACAAAAACCAATATTTAGCACGAAAATTCAGATAAAATTTTTAGTATGAATGACTCCATACATTACTATAATAAAAAAAAAATAATAAATCATTACATAGCAAGACCTGTAAATACGTTTTTTAAGTCTTTTGAAAAGCGCGGTTCCGCGGAATAACCTTGCTTTATCAAAATGACAAAAACCATTATTTAGCACGAAAATCCAGGTATACTTTTTAGTATGAATGATTCAATACATTATAATAATCCAAAAAAATAATAAATCATTACATAGCAAGACCTCCAAATATGTTTTTTAGGTCTTTAAAATCGCGCGATTTCGCGGATAAACCTTACTTTATCAAAATGGCAAAAACCAATATTTAGCACGAAAATCCAGGTATAATTTTTAGTATGAATGATTCAATACATTATAATAATTCAAAAAAATAATAAATCATTACATAGCAAGACCTCCAAATATGTTTTTTAGGTCTTTAAAATCGCGCGATTTCGCGGATAAACCTTATTTTATCAAAATGACAAAAACCAATATTTAGCACGAAAATTCAGATAAAATTTTTAGTATGAATGACTCCATACATAAGTATAATTCAAAAAAATAATAAATCATTACATAGCAAGACCTCCAAATACGTTTTTTAGGTCTTTAATATGGCGCGATTCTGCGGATAAACATTACTTTATCAAAATGACAAAAACCAATATTTAGCACGAAAATGCAGGTATAATTTTTAGTATGAATGATTCAATACATTATTATAATTAAAAAAAATAATAAATCATTACATAGCAAGTAAGGTTATTCCGCGGAACCGCGCTTTTCAAAAGACTTAAAAAACGTATTTACAGGTCTTGCTATGTAATGATTTATTATTTTTTTTAATTATTATAATGTACTGAATCATTCATACTAAAAATTATTCCTAGATTTTCGTGCTAAATATTGGTTTTTGTCATTTTGATAAAGTAATGTTTATCCGCGGAATCGCGCTATTTTAAAGACCTAAAAAACAAATTTGGAGGTCTTGCGATGTAATGATTTATTATTTTTTTGAATTATTATAATGTACTGAATCATTCATACCAAAAATTATACCTGGATTTTCGTGCTAAATATTGGTTTTTGTCATTTTGATAAAGTAATTTTTATTCGCGGAATCGCTCTTTTCAAAAGACCTAAAAAACGTATTTACAGGTCATGCTATGTAATGATTTATTATTTTTTTGAATTATACTAATGTAAGGAGTCATTCATATTAAAAATTTTATCTGAATTTTCGTGCTAAATATTGGTTTTTGTCATTTTTATAAAGTAAGGTTTATCCGCGAAATCGCGCCTTTTTAAAGACCTAAAAAACAAATTTGGAGGTCTTGCTATGTAATGATTTATTGTGTTTTTGAATTATACTAATCTATTGAATCATTCGTATTAAAAATTATATCTAGAATTTCGTGCTAAATATTGGTTTTTGATATTTTGGTAGAATAATGTTTTTCCGCGAAACCACGCATTTTTAAAGATCTAAAAAATGTAATTAGAGGTCTTGCTATTTAATGATTATTTATTTATTTTATAGCTAGTGGTGTACTAAATTATTGGTATGAAAATTGTATTTGTAATCTCGTGCTAAATGTGTTTTTTTGGACTCTTAATTCTTATAGTCGTTTGACGACAAAACACCTGACTTTAAAAAGACCAAAAAAATATATTTTAAATGATTGTTCGGCCATAATTTTTTGTTTATTCAATTAACAAAAACTTAATGAATATTTGGTATAAAAATTATATTTATAATCGCATTGTAAATGTGTTTGTTTCTTCCCCGTCTTTGTGTAAGATTATCTTATTTTAATTAATAATTCAAATTGACTTAATCCATTTTTTTCAATAAATACACTAATATTTATTTATTTCTAAACTTTCATGATACTAAACTCCACCTAAACCAAAGATTTTGCCGAATAACATCAAAACATTTGGGGACCGCCGCGCGGTTTGTCTGCTAGCTTCAGCCTCATTAAAAAATGAAGAGTGAGGATTTTCTCATGGACCCAATTAATAGATTTTGACCAAATTTATATGGGACCACCCCTGAAGTACCTTCTTTCCAACAAAAAAATAATCATTGAAATCGGACACCGTGTTAAAGAATTATTGCTGAACATACGCGACGAATTGAGAACCTCCTCCTTTTTTGAAGTCGGTTAAAAATTAGGCTTGGGGATTTAATTATATATAATAATTGTATTAATTTACCTGTTGATACATGGAAAAATTCCATTTCTAATAATATGTTTGTACATAGATACAACTCCGCCGTCTTCATTTTTGGAACATCGGCCGCATCTGATATCTCTATTTCTATAAATTTTTATCGGTTCAACTGATAAATAATGGTGACAAACCGAACAAACTAATTGTTTTAAAATATCTTCTGGTATAATAAACATTTTATTTTTAAGTAACAACTAAAAACGCGAAATATAATTAAATTTTAACAAATTGTCAGTAAAAACTAAAATGATAATGATTTGTTGACAAGTTGCTGTTAATCAGTATTGGCCCAATGAAGTGGAGAGGGGTAGAATGATAACTGTCAATGAAAAAGTCTGGACACTATGCACAATTTCGTTTTGCACATTTTGTAAACAAAATTCAGGGACGGTTTAACAACATTTTGTGCAACAATTATAAAATAGTGCATCGAAAAATAATTAACAAGTATAATTTAATACTAAATCGGAATAAAAGCATAAAAAATCATAAATATAAGCAAGATAACAAAGAATTGACGCCAAAAAAGCTTACAACAGCCAAAACACAAACAAAAAACAGAGCTGAACATGAACATAATCGCTGAATAAAGTCGATCCTGGAATTTGTTTACAGTGCTTTAGGGCAACCTCTCCTTATCATTTACGTGTGTAAGAGTGGAAGGCTGAATCACGCATAATTTCTACACTCGTGATGGATGCGCAGACGGTACCTTATCGTTCTACCCTCTCTACTTCTTTGTATTGGCCACATACTTTGATTTTCTTTTACTATTAGGCATTCCAAACAAATGAATTACCAGTGGGCAGGTTTGGTATATCTAAGGGTGGCGACATATGGTGTATTCTATCTACTTTACGTAAAATCATGAATAATGGATTACATTTAAATATTTTATGTCAAACACAATAAAAATAATATTTAAAAAACCCACCTATACATTTCTTCATAAATTGGTAGGCTTGGCGAGTACTACTTCGAATAAAAATAGCGTCCAAGTTGCAAGACTATGTCGCTACCCCCTTAAATATACAAGAATTTCCCACTGGCACCTATTGTTTGACAGGTCGTTGGAATGCCTAATACGGAGAATGGTCGCACTGCGCAGCTTTCTGAGTGCCTTTTAAAAGGAGATAGAAAACTTCGCCATTTTGAACCCTTATTACGTGTTGCCTACATCTTGGCGCAATATTTTTAATAGGTGCGTTTTAATCATCCACTTCTGCTTCGGAATTGTCTGTTTTCTTGTTTTAATCTGACAGGTTAAAACGACTAAACCGATAATTCCGGAAGCAGTAGCGGATGATTAAAACGCACCTGATATTTTGCTTGCTGCTGTCAGTGTCAGTGAATTAGGTATTCCAACGACCTGTTCAAATGGCTACCAGTGGGTAATGACAGTTTAGATATGGCAACCCTGTTGTCATGTTGTCATTAGGTTCTTTCGTTCGTCCCACTGGTGTATGAATGAACTACACCAACGTACACTAAACCTTTCGTTCGGCCTGGTGTAAAATCCACTAAACCTTCCTGTCGGCGATGTGGTGTCCACTGGTGGATATTTTCTCCACCAGCTATTTAGCAAGAGTGAATTACACTCGAAATGTGTATAAGGAATAAGAAGGGAAGTAAACTAAGGTAAATAAGGTGGTGTAACTGGTGTAATTTACACTGGTGGACACTGCACCAACAGCGAACGAAAGAACCTATTAACAGGGTCAATGATACATATATAGTTATATAGATTGATCAAAGCTGGTCGTTTACGAGCGGCCATATTGCCTGGCAAATATTTATTAATCTGAATCGGTTTAGCAAAAATGTGTTTTAAAACCAATTTTTAGCCTTTAGATATTTAAAAAAAATAATTGCTTACATTTTTACTTCAAGGCATAAGCTTATGTTTATTTTGAAAAATATGGATGATCAATCTATAGGTCTTTTCCTTTGCATCGAAAGTGTAGCACTGAGCTACGACACTTCTGAAAATATTGTTCCATCCATACAATTTGTATAAATGGAACGATATTTTCAGAAGTGGTGTAGCTCAGTGCTACACTTTCGATGCAAAGGAAAAGACCTTATGTAACTATTTCATTGACCTTGTCAAATCACTAGGCCTACAGGGTTGCCATAATTTTGCCATATCATAACCCGTCAGAACCCACTGGTAGCCATTCAGTTTGGAATGCCTAATATTATTTTTGAAGTCACAGTTTATTGCTAAATAATCAGTTAGCTCACTCGGACCAGTTGAAAGTTCCAAAATAACATCCACTCCAGGGATACAAATTCAGGATACGCAGAAGACTGCTGTTTTATTGTAGGCGGTTGTCATATATTCTATTATCCGAGTTGCACAGTGTATAAACTGAAACATTGAGATCTAAAGTGCCAACACAGAGTGAGCGATCTGATTCTTTAGCTGTAAACTGTGTCACAAAGTTCAAAATGGCCGCGCCCTATGTTGGGCGTGTCGGACCTCTCTCTTGCCTCGTATAGTAATCAAAGTATGTGGTATTTACACATACTTTGATTTTCTTTTACTATACGGAGAATGGTCGCACTGCGCAGCTTTCTGAGTGCCTTTTAAAAGGAGATAGAAAACTCCGCCATTTTGAACCCTTATTACGTGTTGCCTACATCTTGGCGCAATATTTTTAATAGGAGCGTTTTAATCAACCGCTTCTGCTTCGGAATTGTCGGTTTTCTTGTTTTAATCTGACAGGTTAAAACGACTAAACCGACAATTCCGGAAGCAGAAGCGGATGATTAAAACGCACCTGATATTTTGCTTGCTGCTGTCAGTGTCAGTGAATATTATTTTTTGAAGTCACAGTTTATTGCTAAATAATCAGTTAGCTCACTCGGACCAGTTGAAAGTTCCAAAATAACATCCACTCCAGGGATACAAATTCAGGGTACGCAGAAGACTGCTGTTTTATTGTAGGCGGTTGTCATATATTGTATTATCCGAGTTGCACAGTGTATAAACTGAAACATTGAGATCTAAAGTGCCAACGCAGAGTGAGCGATCTGATTCTTTAGCTGTAAACTGTGTCACAAAGTTCAAAATGGCCGCGCCCTATGTTGGGCGTGTCGGACCTCTCTTTTGCCTCGTATAGTGGTATTTATAAACGAAACTCACCTGAGTCGGACTTGGGTAGGTCGTCCCACAAAGCACATAGAGGTTCCACGTGAATGACCAAGGTCAAAACCGACAACTGACATTTTTTATGCTATTTGCTCCAAACTCTAGATGGGGCCACTGGTGAAATTATGATTTCTTACTCCATTTTTAAGCCTTATGGGAGAAAAACTTAACCAAAGACTCCAAAGATGTGACGTGTATTTATTTATGTTCTTGGTTAGTTTCATTTTTCCGTCTGATTTTAGTGATTTTTTGTTGGCTTTGGCTTTTGGTTTCTGTTTATAGTTTCGTGTTAGTTATTTGCAAAATTGTGATGTTTCGCTTTTTTATTTCCTACTGTGTTTTGCAATAATTTTGGTGCTACGTTGAAAACTTCGAGAAAAACTTCATTGATTCACCATAACCATGCATCTGCATCATAAAAAGACAAACGGGGACAACAACTAATTGATAATCAATTTATCACTGGACTAGATTCCGAAATCTGTATCACCATCTGTATTTGGAAGGAAAATACCTATTTATCATTGAATGAATAGTTAAAAGGATTCACCTTTTAATACAATACCTATATTACATTTGTCCTCAGTTAAAAAGACATTTATAAAATATATAACTTTAGTGTTAATAAAATGTAATATCCTAGTCTCTACTTCACATTTACATTATTGATAGGTATTTTAAAGATTTGAGATTATATATCTATTTGCTCCAAGTAAGTATTCGTTAAATATGTATTATTATTTGTATTTATTTTTATCTAATAATATTTATTTAATTTATTAATAAACATATTTTAAGAATGTTCTATTTTATTATTTATTGATATATCTTATATTTATTTAATAAAAATATGCAGAACCAACTCTCCACATTAGACCCCTTATAACAAATTAATTCTTCAAATTTGGTATAATCGACCTAAATTATTTTGTAAAATAAAAGTTTCAAACTTACTAGTGTTGAGTATGCAGCTCTGATTTTATCTAATTTTTTTATTTACACTTACTTGTTGACTATATTGTATAACTAGATGGTTAGATGTTTTTTATAAAAGGTTGTCAGTTTTTGATTAAATAAAATAAAAGTCAGAACCAATATATTTTATTCCAAAATATTCAAAAGGTTATGAGCCCAGGCCGACGCTAAGAATAAAGGAATATAAATGTTAAACATGGACAAGTTTCCAAAATTTGAAAAACTCCATGGAAAACATAATTTTCATTCGTGGAAAACCATGGCATGTGCGTATTTTGAGTTAACTAATTTAGAAAAATTAGTATTTGGCGAGGAAAAGGACCCTGCACTTCAAAAGAAGCCAGAAGAAAATGCCGCAGCTAAAGAATATATTGAACAATGCGAAAGTTGGAGATACAGACATTCTCTTGCTAAAGCATTCATTCTCTTTAATGTTGATTCAGAAATTGTACCCCAAATTACATGTTATCCTGACGCAGTATGTATGTGGAACGCATTAAACAACATTTTTGACAAGAAAAATGAGTATTCCTTGCATGCTTTGGTTAAGGCTATAGTTGGTATTAAGTGTGAATCTGTAAAAACTATTCCTGAGCATATTGGTAAATATAATGAACTTTGGGCAAGATTAATTGAAAGAACCGCAATCAGGTCTAACGAAACAGACAAAGAATCACTAGAAGCAGCATTCAGACCATTGGCGACCTCTTTAAAAGCGAAAGGATCACTATTTTTAACTACGTTACCAAGTGAAATCGATAACATTATAGATAATTTGACAACCAAAGATAATTTAACATACGATGATGTATGTGCCAGATTACTTGAACTTAATGTAGTAAATACGGGGTGTGCAGTAAATACAGAGTGTGAAGAAAATCAAGCATTTTTAAGTAACCAGAAAAAGAAAAAAATCCTTAAATATCAATCCTTAGAATGCTTATTCTGCAAAGAAAATAAAAGGTGGTATAAAGGTCACACTATTAATAATTGCAGAAATAAAAGAAAAAATGAACAAGCAAATAATACCTTCGCTACTTCTGATTCCGATGAAAACATAGCATATCCAGCTTTCACATACAAGAGCAGGAACTGGCAGTGGATTTTCGACACAGGAGCTACATCACACATGTCGGGAAATAGAGAATGTTTCAAGGAATTAAAACCATTTAATAGTATTATTCGGTTGGGAAATAATGATGTTATTCATGTATCTCACATTGGTAATGTTACCATTAAGGCGTTGTTGCCGTCCAATAAAATAAAGACAATCACTCTTTACGATGTATTATATTCAAAAGATTTAAAGTGTTCTCTTATGTCATGGGAAAAAATAAAATTTAAAGGAATATGTATGAAAGGCAACGAGGATGAGATAACTCTATGGAAAAATGCAAAAATAGTAGGTTGGGTAATTTCCTCTAACAAACAACAAGTCTTTCAAGAATATCATGAATTTGCTAATGCTTCTATCACAGAGTGGCATAGACGGTTGGGACATTTGCCTATTAACATGTTCGATGCTATAAAGAAAGTGGTTGCTGATCCTGAAGTACTTCCAAACGAACGACCAATTATAGAATGTGAACCCTGTATTAAATCCAAAATGACACGAGTTGTCCCAAAAGTTGAGGGTAATTCATGTGCAAGAATTTTGGAGAAAATTCATTCGGATGTTGCAGGACCTTTTTCTTCAAAATCTCTTGGTGGAAAACAATATTACGTAACATTAATTGATGAATTTTCTCGCTACACCGAAGTGTTTTTCATTTCTCACAAGAGTGAAGTACAAAATGTTATAAAAGAGTATATTTTAAAAATAGAAAGAATTACTGGATTAAAAGTGAGTTTCTTCAAATCTGATAATGGTGGCGAATACATGTCAAATTCCCTAAAGGAGTTTTTTAAGGGCAATGGAATCACAGTGGAAAATTCAATTCCACGAATTCATGAAACTAACGGATTAGCCGAACGTTTAAACAGAACTTTAACAACAATGGCGAGAACATGTTTGATAGATTCTAAGTTGCCACAGAGTCTTTGGGCAGAAGCAGTGGCATATTCCGCTTATACAAAAAACAGACTACCACACTCATTTCATAAACTCACACCTTTTGAAATGTTTTTTAAGGAACAACCATTTATATCTCATCTGAAAATCTTCGGTGAAAAAGCCTATTTGCATATCCCTAAAGAAGCACAAGCAGCTGGAAGTAAATTTTGTCCCAGATCGTTCGACGGTGTGATGGTGGGTTATGCTAAAAAAAATGGGTGGTATCGATTTTATGACGGCAAGAAAGTAATAATATCAAGGGATTATAAATTTCGTAGACAAGAAGAAGAAGTAGTATTTATTGAGAGTTTGCCAAGGAGTAATACTTGGAACGAAATAGAAGAAAGAGAAGATGCAAAAATAAACGATGATAATGAACAAAACCCAAATTCGGATTTAAATATTGAAGAAAATATAATTAGAGACGAAGATGACGAAAATAAAGTAATTTCGGAAGTATCCCCAGAAATAGTCCAACCAAGGCGTAGCTGCAGGACAAGTAAGTCTCCAGATTATTATGATGAATACTTGCACTACGCTAATGATGATCCAGTTTCGTATACGGAAGCAGTTACAGGACCAGAATCTCATAATTGGATCTTATCTATACAGGATGAACTAAAGTCTATGGAGGATAATCATGTATGGGAAATAGTCCAACAACCACCTAATGGAAGAGTAGTTGGATGCAAGTGGATTTTTAAGAAAAAAAGATCGGATAAAGGAGAAATTATAAAATACAAATCCAGACTAGTTGCACAGGGATTTACTCAAATTCCTGGTATTGACTTCGATGAGACTTATGCCCCGGTAATTCGTTATGAAACAATAAGAATATTGTTAGCTCATTGTATTCATAGAAAAATGATTGCAAGACAATTAGACATTAAAACCGCCTTTTTAAATGGTGATTTAGATTTTAATATTTTTATGAAAATACCAGAAGGCATAATTGCTCAGCCAGGGAGAGTGTGCTGTTTAAAAAAGAGTATTTATGGCTTAAAACAATCTCCCAGGCAGTGGAATCAAAAATTAGTTACTGTTTTAAAAACTATTAATTTAAGCCAATCTAAGGCAGATCCTTGTTTGTTCGTTTCAGAGGATGGTGCCCAAATAATTGCTATTTATGTCGACGACCTTCTAATCCTAGGATCCACTGAAAATCATGTTGAAATCGTGAAAAAAACTTTGAAGCAATATTTTGGTGTAACTCATCTAGGCATACCTAATTTTCTACTTTCCCTACAAATATCTTGGGAAAAAGACTGTGTTTTTCTATCCCAAAAACAGTACATAACAAGGATTTTAGAAAAATATGGTATGAAAAATTGTAAACCTGTTTCAACACCAATGGATATTGGAACAAAACCTCAGAAGGCCAAAGAAACTGATCCTAGGACTAACAAAGAAGTCTATCAATCTACCCAGCTAGCACAAAAACATCCCATCTACGTTAATAAGCTGCAATTTTAGGCTCTTTAAGCTCGCATGCAATGTACCGTAAACGTAACCCTATTATCCCTGCAACTACCGAATGTCCGCAACTGCAAGACTTTTATAGCACATCTCGTAGAAGTTATAAAGTGAAGTTCGGAAAACATCACACTAGCACTTTTACGGTACTTACCCCGAAAGTTGCTCTGAAACGTTCTATTGATGTTATAATGTGAATTAGATCTACAGCATTATACAGTGTGTCCACGGATGGGCTTAACTATACTTGTGAAAATATTTATTTTAAATTAAAAAAGTAATTCTTCATAATTTCTTGCTTGTTAAATAAATTCGATTCACATTGAGAAATTATGAAAAATAACTTTTTCTTTAATTTAAAATAAATATTTTTACAAGTATAATTAAGTCCATCCATGGACACACATTGTGTAATGTAATACAGAGAGGCTGAAATTGAGGCTATAGTAAAATCTCAATCGAGACATGAAAATTTCAAATAAAACAAAATATTTATATAAATTTATTATTAAAATGTTCTTGAAATCAAGTACCAATAGCACAAAAGTAGAGGTAGGTGTAGGCGTGTTCTTTTATTCAGTGCTGTATCCAGCGCTTGCAGCAAACCGTTCGTAAATTAAGTGATGGAAAGACGATTGTATGTGTCAATCATTCTTTTTTCCAGCGGTGAGTTCACCAATGAGCCAAGGCATCCATCGGCTTTAAAAGCCGATGGATATGTGATAGACGAATGGTGAGGATAATCAATCATTTAAGTTAACCTAAAATATAAGAGTTCAAATATAAAACGACTGCAGAATAGATAAATTACATCAATCACTGATAGAACAATTATTGAATAAAAGAACACACCTTATATCACAAACACAAGTACACATGTGGGATAGAAGAAGCTACCTAGAAAGCACTGAACGATTGGACAAAATTAGCTAAATAGTATAATAAGGTACCAATATTGCAAAGGTTCACTAAAACCTTAAATGGTGAACAATGATAAAGCTAGATTGGTGAAAAATAATAAACAAATACAACAATGACTAGGTACATATTATTATATTAGATTACTAGAGGATAGCTAAGTTAGCTGATTTCTTACCTAAGACGCAGAGATATATCTTTTTTAAATCAAGCCTTTTAACTTTTTTTGCATATATATTTATAAAGTGCTATAATGTAACCTAAATATGACAATTTATTAGAAGAGAATAAATTATATTTTTATATAAAAAGATTTTACTTCTCAATACATTGAATAAAAAAGAAATTGATAACTTGTTTACCTATTATTAATTAAAGGAAATTATATAGAAATTAAAAAATATGCCTTACTTTGTTGTTTTAAATAAAACAACCAATGTTAGTGTATTGAAATTTGTTTGAATTTTACAAATTTTATGCTTGATTTCCAAAGTAGATATTACGATGGCTCAATCAAAAAACGCCACAAGTCAAAAAACAAAGCAATTACATTTTTGGTTCAATGGATGCAAAATATCATTACGGTTTTACTTTAAATACCACCACAAACAAAAATATCCTTAAAGATAAATCATTTAAAATGTAGCCACAAACTGTGTCTAAAACTGCCTCAATTCGAGTTATTTTCTTCAAAAACACCCAAATTTTTTACAACTATGCAACAACTCACTTTTATAATCGTAATCATTTTATTTAACAGCAAAATATCGAAGCTTTTAAATAAAATATAAAGAGTATGTCAAAAACAAAATAATGATAATAGAGACTTACAAAATTTCAAAATGAAATTTCTCGAAATAATAGTAATTTAGTTGTGGCAGTATTTGATTGAGCCATCGATATGTAGATTTTATAAAAAACAACTGGTGTTTTTTAGCAAGATATTCTATTATACTTGAGATTATCATCTATGATTTCTTTCAACTTTTCTGCTGGGTTTTCACTTGAAATGATGGTTGCATTTCCAGGCAATCTAGCCTGTTGAAGAAAATGAACTGCTTGAATTCTGATATACCTGACATATCATGTACCTATAGATTCACTTTTTATAAAACTTCAGGTGTTATATTCTTCTTTACACTTCTGTAGTATTTACTTTTGCTTCTAAAATTCCTAGAATGTCGAAGGAAACCTAAAAAATAATATTTTTAAAATGTATTTTTAGTTCGATAAAGTATAATTACCTTTTATAAGTATTTGGTGTAAAATGTTGCCGGACATTCGGTTAAATGTTTATCTTCTGGTTTACAACGATTGATCTGCAATTCTTTGTATTTATTGTAGTTTTTTTTATTTGGTGTCATCGGCATCGACTGCTAAAGATACTTAATGAATGAAATAATAAATTTACATCAGGCATTGTAATCTGAAACAAAGACAATGGTTTAGAAAATATTTATCTATTTTATAGAGGACCCTTACCAAATCTATTCGAATGTATAAATAATAATTATTTATAAAATAAATTCTGGATGTCGAAAAATAAACCATTAAAAAAGACAATTGACAAGAAAAACTGACAAGTGACAATTGACATAAAACTAAACGTTCTGAAATCAGATTTGTAATGTTTACGGTAGGTTAACTAGGTAAATAACAAATAGAAGTTTTGCGAGGTTTTGATTTCCCTCAACAACTTCTCATGAACGTTGCATTTACGTTGTATAGTAATGTTATTACGTTCCCTTAATGCAACATCGCCGAAAGGCTTGGCAACGTTATGTGCTAGCTGGGATTGGCAGTCTTTTATATTTGGCTTTGGGAACAAGGCCGGATATCGCATATTCCGTAAACATCCTCTCTCAGTTTAGTTCAAATCCAACAAATGAACATTCCAATATGATTCAACACATATTTCGCTACCTAAAAGGAACTGTGGATATCAATTTGAAGTACGAACAGACAATAAATCCAAAACTTTATATGTATAGTGATGCTTCATATGCAGATTCATTGGACACTAGAAGATCAACGAGTGGGTATGTAGGATTTTATGGAAATGCTGCTGTTACATGGACCACCAAAAAGCAACAAAGTGTAGCTGTTTCCACAACGGAATCTGAATATATGGCCCTGTCTTTATCAAGTCGACAACTAATCTGGATGGCCCATGTGCTTAAATATTTAAAACGTAAGCATAGGCCTATGATATTGTGTGATAATCAAGCCTCTATACATATAGCATCCAACCCAGTTTTACACCAGCGAAGCAAGCATATAGATGTTCATTACCATTATGTAAGAGAGAGGTTCATGGACAATACAATAGATATCCAGTATGTCTCAACTAAAGAAAATATAGCAGATATGCTAACGAAGCCAATTGGCAAAGAACTTTATAAATATTTTCTCAAGAAATTTACAAAAATCATCACTGAGGGAGAGTGTTGAGTATGCAGCTCTGATTTTATCTAATTTTTTTATTTACACTTACTTGTTGACTATATTGTATAACTAGATGGTTAGATGTTTTTTATAAAAGGTTGTCAGTTTTTGATTAAATAAAATAAAAGTCAGAACCAATATATTTTATTCCAAAATATTCAAAAACTAGTTCCATACTTTATTTTATAAAATAATTTATGTGGAAATCATTTAAAATTTAATTTAAAACTACTACCTACTCCTAAAAATTACAATTTGAATTTACCGCCATCTGTCAATTGTCATTTTAGTTCCAGCTCCAAACACAAGGTGGCGCTAATTTGGTTTAAAAGTTTAACATTGGCGTGGGGTCTCTAGAAGATACATGCTTTGTGGGTCGTCCTTGAACTAAAATCGAAGTTCGATTACAACGTCTCTAAAGTTCTAGGTGGTTCTGGTGTTTGACCGGAATTTAGAGATGGATATTAGCAAATATGTAACTGTTATGCACATTTACGGATTTGTTACTACAAAACTCAGCTGAGCCGAACTTGGGTAGGTCGTCGCACAAAGCACGTATCTTCTAGAGACCCCACGCCAATGTTAAACTTTTAAACCAAATTAGCGCCACCTTGTGTTTGGAGCTGGAACTAAAATGACAATTGACAGATGGCGGTAAATTCAAATTGTAATTTTTAGGAGTAGGTAGTAGTTTTAAATTAATTTTAAATGATTTCCACATAAATTATTTTATAAAATAAAGAATGGAACTAGTAAGTTCGAAACTTTTATTTTACAAAATAATTTAGGTCGATTATACCAAATTTGAGGAATTAATTTGTTATAAGCAGGGGTCTGATGTGGAGAGTTGGTTCTGCATATTATTATTAAATAAATATAAGATATATCAATAAATAATAAAATAGAACATTCTTAAAATATGTTTATTAATAACTTAAATAAATATTATTAGATAAAAATAAATACAAATAATAATACATATTTAACGAATACTTACTTGCAGCAAATAGGTATACAATCTCAAATCTTTAAAATACCTATCAATAATTTAAATGTGAAGTAGAGACTAGGATATTACATTTTATTAACACTAAAATAATATATTTTATAAATGTCTTTTAAACCGAGGACAAATGTAATATAGGTATTGTATTAAAAGGTGAATCCTTTTAACTATTCATTCAATGATAAATTGGTATTTTCCTTCCAAATACAGATGGTGGTATTACTCCACTGCTTTGTATATTACTCTCTTATGTGAAAAATGATTTCGGAATCTAGTCCAATGATAAATTGATTATCAATTAGTTGTTATACCCGTTTGTCTTTTTATGATGCAAATGCATGGTGAATCAATGAAGTTTTTCTCGAAGTTTTCAACGTAGCACCCACAGGTAGCACCAAAATTATTGCAAAACACAGTAGGATAGGAAATAGAAAAGCAAAACATCACAATTTTGCAAATAACTAAGACGAAACTATAAACAGAAACCAAAAGCCAAAGCCAACGCCAACAAAAAATCACTAAAATCAGACGGAAAAATGAGATTAACCAAAAACATAAATAAATATACGTCACATCTTTGGAGTCTTTGGTTAAGTTTTTCTCTCATAAAGCTTAAAAATGGAGTAAGAAATCAGAATTTTACCAGTAGCCCCATCTAGAGTTTGGAGCAAATAGCATAAAAAATGTCAGTTGTCGGTTTTGACCTTGGTCATTCACGTGGAACCTCTATGTGCTTTGTGGGTCGTCGTGGAATGAAAATCGAAGTTCGGATATATCGCGTGAATTTAGAGATGGGTAGTAACAAATCCGTAAATGTACATAACAGTTACAGATTTGCTAATATCCATCTCTAAACTCCATTCTAACACCAGAACCATCTAAAACTTCAGAGACGTTATAACCGAACTTCGATTTTAGTTCAAGGACGACTTTACCCAAGTCCGACTCACGTAAGTTCTGTTTATAAATACGGGCCTTCCTATTCAAACGCAGCATATAATATTCCTTTTTTTTACAGGTAATTGACTTTTACAATTATTATACAGTAACATGGTTTATTGACTGTTTGACTAGTTTTAAAAGGCTAGAGATCATAGAAAACAAAAAGAAGAATGAAGTAAATTAATTAAACTGTCAAGTAAGAAAATTAATTATATACAAATATCTATAAAATGAAAATCTTTTTCTAATTCTATTGAAACATTTATTAATTAATTAAAAATGTTGCCAGATATTGGGGTATTTGGTACAGGTCCAGTAGTGAAAGTATTAGTTCCCATTCTACGAGAAAATGGATTTAAAATAGAAGCTATTTGGAGTCAAACCAGACAAAATGCACAAGAAACCGCAAAAGAATTGAAAATACCATTTTTTACTGATAATATAGATGAAGTTTTGTTACGAAAAGATGTAGATCTAATATTCGTTTTATGTCCTCCTAATTTACATGCTCAAATATCTGTTAAAGCACTAGGTATAGGAAAGCATGTGGTTTGTGACAAACCTGCTGGATTAAATCAAGTAGATGCCCTAAAAATGGTTGGAGCAGGCCAGTATTATCCTTCTTTAATATCTTTGATTAATCATTCTTTTCGTTTCCTACCAGCCTTCATTCAAATGAAAAAAGCTCTTAAAGATAATTATCTGCAATCTTCTATTACTCTTGTTGATATACGGATTCAAAGTGGGTGTCTTTTCAATGATTCAGATACTTTCGACTGGAAATGTGATGATACAATGGGCGGAGGAACCTTAAATTTAATTGGAAGCCACGTGGTTGATTTAATAACATTTCTAACTGGGCAAAGAGCTATAAAAGTACATGGTGTTGTGCGTACTTTCACAAAGAATACCGCAAACATTAATGGCATTCGCAGTATATCTGCTCCAGATTTTTGTACATTTCAGATGGAACTTCAAAATGGCATTTTAGTAACTGCTACTATAAATAGTCATACTGCAGGTACAAACTTTAACCAAGACGTTATGATTTGCAGTAGTACAGGTCATTTAGTCGTAAGAGGTGGAGACTTATTTGGTAGGAAAAATAAAGGCAATGAAGAAGTTTTGTATTTGGATGTAGAAGATTTAAAATGTCCTGTACCCAATTCAATTCTACCAAAAACCTTCATAAAAGGGCTTTGTAAGATGGTATCTGCTTTAAGGGAAGCCTTTTTGCCTAATAATGAGAAGGAAGGTTGGATTAAAGAACCAGTTCAGTCTGCTGCTACTTTTGAGGATGGATTATATGTCCAAGCTGTTTTGAGTGCTATCAGAGAGTCATCTCATACCCGGCAATGGGTGAAAGTTAAAGTTTTGACAGAGCAACCCGATAAAAATGAACTCTTGAGTGCCGTTGTTAGGAGAACTGCTATTACTATTTCATAAACATATTTATTTCATAATTTTGTATTATTTGGGGCTTCCGCCAGGGTTTATTTACTTAAAGATTATTTATTTTTGTAAAATATTGGGTAATTAATGAATGGAAGAAACTGCTGTGAATTATTTAATTTTAAAATATTTGTTAATGATGCTATAAATGTTTGTTAAGTTTTCAGATAAAATTTTAGTTTTAGGTTTGCAATATCGCATTTTTTGTGTATCGACAATGGATGTCATTTTTTGGATAAAGTCTGAATTTCTTTCTTAATATTTTTCAAAAATGTTTTGGAGGAAGTCCTGTAACTTTTTATATTTTTTATATCTTTATGTATTCTTATTTTTTTAAGGTTTTTTTAAAATAGATTTTTATACAAATATTAGTAGTTTCTTTTTATATTGTTGGTAAAACATGGAAAAATTATTCTTTATAAAACATTCATTATCATCTCCGCACTTTGCTGGTTTGTATTTTTCTCCTCAGCTTTGTCTGTTAGGTGCCAATTTTTAAAATAATTTCGGTTTTATCCTCAAAACATGATCATACTGTTTCACAAAAAGGGTACAGGGGGGCTATTTTTAAAGTATGGGAGCACTCATTTCTCTCAAGATTCTCATCAGAAATGTCATACGTCAATGTGGAAACGCTGTATTTAAAGACATCGAGGATTAAAATTCTTAGGAGAAATTTAATTATCTCTAAATAAATCGAGAGAAACAGTCAGTGAGTTCACACTGGCCCTAAGAGCCCTAAAAATACGGTTTTACGTTGACGTATGACATTTCTCTTGATGGAAATGAATTCTCTCGACTTTGAAAATAGCCCCCCAGGGCCATCCAATATATTTTTGAGAAATTTATATATAATCTCAAAATCGAACATTTGTTTTTAAATGTTTTTTAGTGTTGTTTATGTATTTATACTTTTGTTGAATCAAGAATATTCTTACATCTTTTTTGAATGATTTCCTTAACCAATCGTTTTGCAGTATTTATGAACCAGTATTTAATTTTGTCGGATCACAACTATACAGTGTGTTCCATCTCAGACGAGCCACCCCATAGTAATTGGAAGAATTTCCTGAAACACGTCGGATGATTTTCTTTGGGGGACATCTTTTCACGTATATTTGAGGCTTAAACCAGCAACCCCCTATGAGGGGGAGCTTCAACCCCTCAAAATGGAATAGGGAAAAAGGGTTGAGTGATACATCATTTGTAAGGTCTTGAAAGCCTCTTTACAACGGTGTATGAAAAAATCACATTCTTAAAAAAAATCATATCATCCATATATAAACAAGACGACGAAAAGCGGGTCATATTGCTTGGCTTGCCAAGTGCTCACCAGGCAGAATCGGTCTGGCCCAAATGAGTTTAAATCTCATATTTCATCAAAGTAGGAATTTAATTAAAAACAAATTATCTGTATGTTTATTTCAAGACAGGAGCTTGCGTTAGATATTTTAAAAAAGGATTTTGAGTCATAACGTCTAGTTTCCCAATTTTCAAAACATTTTAAGAGATCTAACCAATTTTGAAGATAGATATAAACAATTTTACACTCATGTGTATATAATTAACTTTAGATTACGACCACTGTATAGTGGCACTATTCGGACACTTGATTATTCTTTTAAAATTTATTTCGCATTATAAAAGCAGATATTATGCAAAAATTGAATGAGCTTTTTAAAGATTTTACTAAAAGTTAGTAGCTTTTTCACATTCTAAAATTTGTTCCCTTTAGACAATTAAGGATTATTTTGGCGGTGAATGTGAATGATTTGATGAATAATAATAAGATTCAACCAGTGGAAATCTGATCAACATCATAGTAAAATGAACTAGGTACAAAGTGCAATCTTAGTTGACGTCAAGATCCGTTTAGCATCGGTAAGGGGGAAAGAAAGATTCTGACTTACAATCACAAAAAAAACGTACAACTAAGCTTAGTCGATGTAAGTTAGCTCAGATTAGTGGTAAAAAGAAAGCGACTATTAATAAAAAGAAAAGTAATCCAGCTAAAACAAGAATTATAGCTACTGTCTTTAAATAATGATATGTTGCCAGTACTAGTAGAATGTTAAGTGTTGAGTTATCTTCTTCATGCAATGGATGTACGTATGCATAATTTAAAACGTTTGGTTAAATATTATTATGTTTAATGTGTTTTTGCAGTTAATGAACATATATCTACTACTGAAGCAGATAATGAAGATTTGTGTGCTGCTGAAGAGCTTTGCTTAATTTACAAAACTTCGTTTAAAAGCAGAAAATTGGGATCGATTGATCAACACAAGTGAAGAGTGGTGATTTAGTTGATCCGTTTTCAAACAAATTGTCAGTGCTAAAGAACTATCTACTTTTATAGGATTGCAATCCTTCCAGTTATTAGCCACCATTGTGGAATTCGTTGTTTCTAAAGAATAGGAAAAAGGAGATCAGTTATGTCTGTAAAGGATCAAGTTATATTTACGTTTATGAAGTTGAAAACTGATATGCAAGATATAATGTCTTATCCATTTTATTTGGAGTGAATGAAACTTTTTATCATTAAATTTTTTAACATTTTTTAATAAAACTGGTAGAAGTTCTTAGTATGGTATAATTCGGCCTTCAAAACAAGAAATATTAAAATATGTGTCTCTATGTAAGTAAGAGTACTACTTGATTGTACCGAAATCCCAATACAGCAAGCCAAATGTCTTTGTTGTAGGCTAAAAAATTACTCTGACTACAAAAAGAGGCATACTATTAAAATATTGACTGGAGTGTCACCTACTGGTCTCATTACTTACAAAAGTGAAGCATATGGTGGTAGAACTTCAGAAATAGACATTTTTTAACAAAGTTCAATACTTGAAGTGTGTGAATCATTTCTCGATAGTAAAATGTTTAACAAAGGTTTTCTTATTGGAAACATAACAGAAGCTGAAGGTATACAAATTATACAGCCTCCTTTCCTCAATAAAAAAAATTAGTTCAGCCATCAAGAGGCTTTACTTAATGCCAAAATTGCCAGAGCTAGAAT
Organism: Psylliodes chrysocephalus; assembly: GCA_927349885.1. Classification (NCBI taxonomy): domain Eukaryota; kingdom Metazoa; phylum Arthropoda; class Insecta; order Coleoptera; family Chrysomelidae; genus Psylliodes; species Psylliodes chrysocephalus. Next base: position 21,055,455 of record OV651828.1, read on the forward strand.
TCACATAGAAAGAACCTATCAAATAATAAAACTGTTTCTGTATTGGTACTTATGTCCGTTTTTCTTCTATTTATATTGAGTTTTTATTATACGATACTTCTCTGTATCTAAATTTTAAAATGTACTTGTAAAGCCCAGATAGCTCTAACTCGGGCCTTTGAATATAATAATATTTATGTAATTGTATTTACAATAAATACTTTATTATTAATATTATTATTATTATTATAATTAATTATAATTCATAAAATTATTATAAACGTATTTACCATGTACATACTTGTATTGATACTTGCGTGAAAAATGAAATGTTACTTTTTATATTTCTGTAGTTGGTCTTACAACCCTTTATAGAGCAATTCACCATTTAAATTTAAAAACAAAACAAGTTTTTATACTCAAATAATAAAAAAATAATTAAAAACAGAACATAAGTATAATTAAAACTAAATAAAATAAACAATTCAACAAAATGTCCGACTGAGTAATGACAATGAGAACAAAATCTCAACTAGACTAAACTTTCTTTAAAACCTGTCCTGTGAAAGGTTTGTTTACCAGTGAGCACTCAAAATTGAGACAAAACACAAACATTGCATGCACTAGACAAAGAGAAAACATCTCCCAGTTCGACCCGCTTTTCATCGTTTTATTTACGTATGGATAAGCAGTCTATTTAAACTATATTATAATATGTCATTGTACGGAAGCGTAGAAGGGCCACATTTTTTAATTTTTTTTTTTATTCTAAAATTCCGTGTTCGTACACGGAATTCCTTGTTCAAACACGGAATTTCCGTGTTCAAACACAGAAATCCAAAATTCCGTGTTCGAACAAGGAATTTCCGTGTTAAAACAAAGAATTCCGTATTCAAACACGGAATTCCGTGTACGAACACGGAATTCCGTGTTTGAACACGGAAATTCCGTGTTCGAATACGGAATTTTAGATTTCCGTGTTCGAATAAGGAATTCCGTGTTTGAACACGGAAATTCCGTGTTCTAACAAGGAATTCCGTGGTCGAACACATAATTTTATATTCGAGCTACAGTATTTATTGGTATATGTACGGCAGCGTAGAAGCGTAGATGCGAATATTTTGGTATAAGTATATTTTTCATCAGGTGTCATCATTTTTCGAAATATGACGCCATCACTAGTTTTTTAAGTAGCACCACCATTTTTTGATAATACCATTTAATAGAAATACAAGCAACAACATTTTTAACCGGTCCTCCATTTCTTTACTTTTTTCGAGATATAACTAATAATTGGATTTAGAAAACACCGCCTCACTTTATCCCTCTTTTATCTAGGCTAGAGAGGCAATGAGAGTAAATTTAAAACACTATACAGGGTGTTATTTTAAATCGATTTAAATGAAATTTGGGCATCAGGGACTAGAGCCTAAGACATAAGACTGACCTGGAAATAAAATTAATGGAAAAATATTACTATGCAGGGGACAAAGAGGGCAAGACTTTTGATACTACTTCCTTGAGAAAATAGGATTGGAAGGGTCGCTATAGGCATTGAGACATTTCCTTAGTGCAGTGGCGACAGAAGGGGGCACAATAGATCTTTTAGATCGCAGTGTATTAACACCCCATTATCAACATAACATACTACTTCCGTCTCTTTTTTAAAAAATCGGCAAATGTAAAAATCTGAGGATATTCAAAGAATCTGTATTTACCCATCCCTCACAAAGATCCTCAAGTCACCCAAAAGCAACCTGTAAATACTTTATTTAAATTTATAGTTCGAAAATAAAATTCCGTGTTCGAACAAGGAATTCCGTGTTCGAACACGGAATTCTTTGTTTGAACACGGAATTTTAGATTTCTGTGTTCGAACAAGGAATTCCATGTTTGAACAGGGAATTCCGTGTTCGAATACAGAATTCCGTGTTCGAATACGGAATTCTTTGTTTGAACACGGAAATTCCGTGTTTGAACACGGAATTTGAGATTTCCGTGTTTTAACAAGAAATTCCGTGTTTGAACAAGGAATTCCGTGTTCGAATACGGAATTCTGTGTTTGAATACGGAATTCCGTGCACGAACAAGGAATTCCGTGTTCAAACACGGAATTTTAAAAATAAAAAAAAAATTAAAAGTGTGGCCCTTCTACGCTGCCGTACATTGCGTGGAACCTCTATGTGCTTTGTGTTACCACCGGTGTGAAGTTAGCAGTAAGTTTTTAGCAGTAAAAATAACCGAGAACACCCGATCGGAAAAATAGTGGCGTCCGACATACAACTATTTTAATAATCTTGTCAATATGTATTTTACATTAATATCGGACAAATAATTAATATACATACCGTTGAAAATGTCTGATTTTGAGATTATATCTAAATTTCTCAAAAAATATATTTAATGGAAGACGGCCATAATTCGTGAAATGCAATACTGGTGCCATCTAGCAACAGATAGTCACACTATCGAGTTGCACATATTACTTATAGAGGCCGAAACTTGATTTTAATTTAACGCACTTTTCTCTCACGCTCATGGAGAAACGATTATTACTCACGTTCAGGCCTCGCAACGAAATCGAGACAGGCGTAACAAAAAAGCTACAAAAAAGTTACAAAAAATGAGCCGGGTCCGGGCTGGTGCCGCTACAAATATCCGCTAAGCTAGCGGATCCGCGCTTTTCTCAGGTTCAGTACAAGCTACAAACGGGAGACTAGCGTAACAAAAAAGCTACCAAAAAGTTACGAAAAACCAGCTGGGTCTGAATCTGTGCCGCTACTATGGAATTTATGGAAATTCAAGCTAGCGGATCCGCTGTTTTTTCGGATTTGGGCTAAGCTACAAATTTGCAAATAGTGTAACAAAAAAGCTACAAAAAAGCTACAAAAAACCCGCCAGGTCTTGAATGGTGCCGCCACAGAGTGCCCGCTAGCTTGATATAGCTTATAAAATATAACTTTAGTGTTAATAAAATGTTATATCCTAGTTTCTACTTCACATTTCAATATATTTGAGATTGTATACCACCTATTTACTCCAAGTAAGTATTCGTTAAATATGTATTATTATTTGTATTTATTTTGTTTTAATAATATTTATTTAAGTTATTAATAAACATATTTTAAGAATGTTCTATTTATTATTTATTGATATATCCATTGTATTTAAATAAATCTATCTAAATACAATGATATATCTTATATTTTATTTAATAATAATAATATACAGAACCAACTCTCCAAATTAGACCCATTATAACAAATTAATTCCTTAAATTTGGCATATCGACCTAAATTATTTTATAAAATAAAAGTTTCGAACTTACTAGTTCCATACTTTATTTTATAAAATAATTTATGTGGAAATCATTTAAAATTTAGAACTATTACCTACTACTAAAAATTATAATTTGAATTTACCGCCATCTGTCAATTGTCATTTTAGTTCCTGCTCCAAACTCAAGGTAGCGCTAATTTGGTTTAAAAGTCTACCATTGGCGTGGGGTCTCTAGAAGATACGTGCTTTGTGGTACAGACTATTCAAAAAACATCTTCAATTTATCCTACTAATAAATAAATGCGAAAGTTTGGATATATGGATGGATGTTTGTTGTTCAATCACGCAAGAACGGCTGAACGGATCTGGATGAAATTATAGCACAGAGCCTACTTTTTATCCCGTAAAGATATACAGTTCCCGTGGCCATTTTTTTTTGATAGATCTGACTTTACCAAGAGATTTGGTCCTATTAACTCAAATCATATAAAATTTGACTTGGTCACTTTTGGCAGTAAGCCCACGATATTATATAATGTAACACCCTACTACTACGACAACTTGATAATACACATGTGTATATAAAGTTGCCTACGCTTGGATACCATTCATTCGATCATGTATTAGGATAGATACGCCTTACTCGTGGAAGTAGTGGGTTTAATGCACATATTTTGATTACTATACGGTGCAAGAGAGGGGTCCGACACGCCCAACATAGGGCGCGACCATTTTGATGCCTTTACCACAGTTAATAGCTAAAGAATCAGTTCGCTCACTCTGCGTCGGCACTTTTTAATCTCAATGTTCCAGCCCAGTTCCAGTTTATACACTGCGCAACTTGGATAATACAATATATGACAACCGCCTATAATAAAACAGCAGTCTTCTGCGCATCCTGAATTTGTATCCCTGGAGTGGATGTTATTTTGAAACTTTCAACTGATCTGAGTGAGCTAACTGATTCTTTAGCAATAAACTGTGACTCCAAAAATAACGCACTAGTTCAGTGATGATGTAATTATGGTTCCACTGTCAATTAAAGTGACAGTAGATTTTTGAGTGCGTTTTGTTCGTTCTGTTTACCTAAATTATATAGTTTTTTTTTCACTTTTATAAATATATTCCTAAAGTAAGTAGTTAGCATGTATCAAATATACAATCGTTTAGTTACCAATTACATACCTTTAAACTATTTTTTATGACCTGTAAACAACTAAACAATATTTTGAAATAAATAAAAACAGTAAAAACGTATATGTCAAATTTATTGATGTTTTTGTTAAAAGTTTGGTTAGAATTAAATGTCAGTGGAACCAAAATGACATCACACTGAACTAGCGCATTATTCACTGACACTGCCCAGACAACACACCAAATCCCACAGATATCCACAGAATTTCTTTTGTGGATATTCAATATATCCACAGGATATCAGAAATATTCCGTGGATCTAATATGGATATCCAAATGTCCGTCTATATCCAGAATATAGAAGATATCATATGGATATCCAGCAAAAATATCTAATGAGTATCTTCCAGACAATACAAGAAATCCCAGAGATATCCACATAATATATTCTGTGGATATCCAATATCCAATTCGATCGAAATGTGCGTCCTAATCACTCCATTAGAGACTGGAGTCGAGTATTTTTATTTATTGCTGAAGAGTCCTAATAAGGATGACTTTCTCCTTAGTGGGCAAAATCAAAGGCAGAGTGTTTGAAAATATTTTTTAACTCTGCTAATTTCTTTCGACGTTATTCAATAATCATTGGTTAATTTATGAACCTCTACTAAAGATACCCATAAAATATTTTGCTGAATATCCAAATATCTTCTATATCCTGGGATATAGACGGACATTTGGTTGGAATATCCATATTGGATATATTGAATATCCACAAAATATATTCTGTGGATATCTCTGTGATTTCTTGTATTTTCTGGAAGATACCCATTAGATATTTTGCTGAATATCCATTAGGATATCTTCTATATCCTGGATATAGACGGACATTTGGATATCCATATTAGATCCACAGAATACACCGGTGTATGTTATATCTCTGGGTGCCTATTCTTGAAATCGGGGAGTGAGAAATATTGAGAGAAAATTCTCACTTTCTACTCCTTTGTAAAAATTCGTATTCTTGAAATCAAATTCACCAAAATTGGTGGAGAATTTTCTCTCAAAACTTTCTCCTACTTTTAGGTAGAGAGAATGAAAATAACGAGAGAATTCAATTCACAAGCATGCGCAGTGCTTGTCAGAAATTAAATAAATAAAAATCAAAATATTACTATAACCTCATTGATGTTGTTAGTAGTTTTCAGGTATATTTATACATTTGCGCTATTTACTTTCCCTTTAAAATGGATTTAGACGCGAAAATAATAAGAATAATTTTTATACAATACGGATACATTTTAGACAAATTGACAAAATGGAGCAACAACTTCTTTAGTTATAAAAGGTAGTAGTGTAAAACTATCCCCGTACACTATAATACTCCCCTTTTCCAATAGTAATAACATCTTTTAAATTTGTTTGAACTTTGACTCGTGTTTTTAAAATGATTAATTATTTAGGAAAGTAATAGGTAGGTACCTACCTCCTACAATCGTAGAGTTTTTAAGTGTAAATAAAGACGTTTTAAAACGAAAACTAAACATTTAGAAAAATATTACTTGAATTATTGCCAAGATATTTGAATTTTTAGTTTGATAATTATTTAAAACAGTTAATATTATTTTTAATCAACAATAGTATTTTAAAATGTGTATACGTGAAAAAGTCGAAATTCCGTTGTCGATAAAAAGAAATCATAATAACCTAAATTCTTAAAATGCCAGAAGTGACATTTGCTGTCA
>OV651828.1:21062091-21372091 GCA_927349885.1 Psylliodes chrysocephalus
CAATAAATGAGTTAATATTTTTTTTATAGATGTGTACTTATTACTTCTTATTACATCAACATAATACTTATAAATCCTCAAGTCAGACTTGCAATAAAAGGAAGGCGAAGTAATTTAGGGTTGGGACGGGAGTTTGAGAAAGAGAGGGAGCTGGTACTTAAATTTAGGGTTAAAAGGAGAGGTTTGTGGGGGGTTCATATTGACAGCGCAGAGTTTTTATTATTAAACCCCTGCATATTGGTCAAATAAGCGTTTACATGGAAAATGGAGAAATGATCAGTACATGTGTATATACTGATCCAAATTTAAAATTTCGGTGCTCACTAAACGCAAAATTTGATGTCTTACAACTTTTGTCTTACGAGTTTCTTGCAATCTTCACAAAAGTTGTTAAAAATTGGCTTTTTCGACTGACGATAGCGACCTTATTAATCCAACTTGAAAGTTAGGGAGGTTTTTCGATGCAAAATTTTATGCTCTTTAACTATGAATATAACGACATTTCCCGTACGATGTATCATTTCCATGATAAGAGCGGAAAACCATAAAAACTCCGAAAATTTTGAAGATTTTGTGTATTTTGACCTGAAGCGGCACTGATACGAGGCAGCAAACTTCAGATTCCTGTTCAACGCCCCAAAAAGCATATAATTCCGTTAAAAAACTATCTACCGCTTTCATGTTTCCGAAAAACTACCATTTGATCAGGCTATAATATCATTGAATTTTTTTGGTAAGTTTCACGTTCACGTTGTCTCCCATAACAATGGAGGAAGGTATAACAATTTCACCAGTAGCCCCATCTAGTGTTTGGAGTAAATAGCACAAGAAATGTTGGTTTTGACCCTGGTCATTCACGTGGAACATATTGTTACGCAGGTTTTTGGTATCACAATTTATTTCAACTGAACTTTAATAATAACAATGCAACTAATAACATTAACGTGTAACGTCTATCATAAAACTGAAAGCTGACGTCAGGATCCTCGGCTTATATAGCTTGCTTGACCCTTCTCGAACCTTCTCGAAATGCCTAGAATTTTCTTGACAAATAATGACGTTTCCATACATTTCTGGACAATTCTATCTTCTTTTACTCGTACTTTTACTTATGATGATCGCAGCACACTATACAGGGTGGCTCACGCTCAACGGGACGGAGCTTTATGAAATATAACAAATTCGTTTGGGAGGAATACGTAGGTTACAGACGGCTACAATTTAAAATTTGTTAGATGTATACAGGATGTCCCACATAAGAGAAAATATACAAAGTTATATTATTTTTAATGGAACAACCTGTTTTTTATTTTAGAATTAAAAACTACATCAAAAATAATGTCAGTTAACTAAAGGTTCCCTATTACTATTATTATTAGTTTTCGATTTATTTGAATTTTTAAGGAAAAAAAGTCTCCCAGAAATTAATTGTTTACTCTTGTTTGAATAATTTTTAATGAACTAATTTTTTTCATTTACTTCAATAGATGGGAGCAGTATTAAAATCAAACAAAATAATATAAATAAACATGTAAGTGTAAGTAATACGAGTATTGTTTACTTTTCGGAACATTTATATTACAATAATTGTTTTTATTTATTTCGGGTTTACTACCTGTGGCTCATCTACATTTTATAAAGTATTTTTTTTATTTAAGACAGGACTAGATGATAAAGGTGTGTTTATTAATGGATATAACAAATAGTGCTTAAACAAGAAACTTTATTGTTTGTTACAAGTAAATTTAAATCGTAAAGTTTTATTTTGGTTGTAAAAATATTTATGATCTTTTTATTTCAGAATCAAACATCAAGTAGGTACCGGAACAACTTTTTAAATTGAGTCAAATTATGATCTTCAAAAAATATTTGAACAAGAACAATCATCATTATATTATGTTTTTGGTACATAGTTTTGTAATGTGCAAATAAGTTGTAAACTGAGAAGATTAAGAAATAATAAAATAATCTAGCTATTCTTCATCTTCTTAGGATCAATGTTGAATATTCATAAAATAAAGATATAAAGATATTTTACTATTACTTTACCAAAATATCATGTTTTTTAATGAAATCCTACTCAATCCGAAGTACATTTTTGAAAAAAAACTAATCTTGACTCTCAATATTCAGGCAGTTTTGGAAGACATAATTGTCTTTTTTTAACTATTGTTTAATTGTATAAATGTTTAAACTTTTATTTTAAATGTACAACTCCAGTTAATCAGTAGTCTATATTGAATTGTTAAAAATAATTTTTAATAGACATTAAATTATTGATCCATAGTTACTTTTAAGGAGGAATTACATCTATGTTCAATGAATTATGGACTTATGGCATGCTGACTATAGACCTTTCATTTTTTTAAATAATATATTTAATTTCTTGGCTCATTTGTAAAAGTACATAGGAGAGTGGGGACACATTTGACATATTTTTTCATAATAATTATAATGTGTATTGTAAAAAAAACTATTTGTTACTGATATACACATATTTTCAAGTAAAAAAAAACAAAAATATGACTACTTAATTTAGTAATTACTGAAATTAACATCAAACTCAAAATATTTAATTTTCAAAATAAAGTAGCTTTCTAATAATAATATTTATTTGTCAATTATATATAAACATTTAAAAAATATAACTATAGGGACTGCATTATCTCACTGTGTTCTGTATAGGTACATCACGAAGAAAAAAAACCTTTTTTGAAACATAAAAAACCTTTCATTGATTTATATGGATCATTAGATTATATTTAATTCACACAAAAAATTGTAAGATACATAAATGTACAAAAGTAGATTATTTTGAAAATAAATACATAATAAATAAATAAGCGATGACAAAATAACACAAACACACAAGAAAACTTAGCTGAAAGTTTTAACATAACTAATTACTGTTAAAATAATTTAGCTTTTTAAAGGGAGTTTATATCATGAGGTAATTGATTAATTTGAACTCTGCCTTCCTACTTGTTATAACACAAAAATTAATAGAATTCGCAGCTCTTGTATGGTACTGATGTATGTAAGAAATAGGAGTAAGTTGACAATTCAATACATTATTTACTATTTTAAAAATAAAAGTCATTGCCTGCACATAGAAACTGTTCCATATTCAACCAGTTCAACGTAGTCAACATAAGCTGAATACATGGGCGTCGTTTGGGGGGGCAAGGGGGGGCAGTTGCCCCCGCTGGCTTTTACGGCTTAATCAACAACGCATAAGATATGCATTACGAACAACAATCTCATAGAAATAATATTCAGGCTAATATAGTTGAAGAATATTATAGGTTAAATATATTTATTGCATATCTGGGTTCCGCTTTTCCGAAGACTTTGTTATTTTTTCCTTAAGCATGTTACATCCCAAAAACATAAAAAATACTTTTTCCACTACCGATAACGGTGGAAAAATTTGGAATCGACAATTTTGAAGCTGAATACCAAACTGGAATACGAAAGAGCTTTCTGCACACAATGAGCTCTCCATTGATGATATAGCGTCCAAATATTGTGAATTTTATTCAGACATACGAAATGGTTTAAAAAATATTTATGGCTCTTCCAAAAAACGACAGAGTTAATCGAAAGAACGTTTGGAATGCTAAGGCATGTTAAAACATGGCTGCGGTCTATTCGATCAGTGAAAAGTCATGGTAGGGGAAGCGCAAGCTGCGGATAATTCGAGTATTTTAGGGCAATATTTTGTAATTTTGGCGTATTAAATACACGTATACATTTTACTTTTTATTATAAAAATAAGTAAAAACAATAAAATGAGTGACCGGAGTTGCTATGTTGCAAATTATACTAGCAAAAAGACTGTAAATTATATGAATATTCAGTAGCAAAATCGAAATTAAATAAAAGAAATAAATGGACAGCTGTATAATAAGAATAAAAAACCTTTATTTTTGTAATAATTAAACAATAAATTCTTTTTTTATGATATTCTTTAACATCTCTTAAATCTTAAGTAAATGATTAGATTTCTGCCTTATTTTATATGGCTGACATGCAATATTGTGACTTATTGATAGGAAACCAGTTTTATTCATTAATGTCTTGGGTTCTTTCGAACTAAAAATGAATAAAATATAAATTACAATCGCAAATATACCAATTATTTTTGTTATTACGTTTTAATTCTACGTTATTATATAATGGTAATATTTTTATTTTGACATTATTTAACCTATTCTTCAATGACAACTTATTATACTTAGGCAAGATCTCTATTTACGAGAAAATGTAAATGCCTGCCTATGTTTTATTATTGATTTTTATTGACTTTTTTTAGCTAAAGTAATAAAAATATATAATAATTTTTTCACTTGTTTTAAAATTAAAATTAACATATACAGGGTGTACCAATAAAAACTCCCAGGCCGGATATTTTGGTAATAGAGATATTTAAATTCTGTAAAAGCCAGCTCATAGAGCGCCAGAAGTACTTCAGTTTTAGATATAAATTAATTTTAAATAGGTCAATATGTAGATGGCGCTGCGCTCTATATTTTTTGTTCGATGGGAGGATCTTTCTTATATAGCGCATCTTATAAAACATAATTTTTTAAGCATATTTTGTTCTATAAACTAATTCGATAAATCTAGCCATTTTTGACATACAGAGTGAGTCACTCAAAACAGTTACATCCTGTTTTTCGGCATTATTTATTGAATTTTTAGAAAATGCTAAAGCAGGACGATTTTTATTTTAAATTGAACACATTTTTACAATACATACATCTGTCATGTGTCATCCCCCTCCCTTCCACTTCTCCAACCCCTTAATTTTAAATAAGGAATGTACCATGTACAGCACATCGTTAAAAAGGGAATTTTATGGGAAAGTCAAAAATATGACTTTTTAGTGCGATACTTTTAATTTTAGCGCCCTCTATCGGGATAAAAAAAACCTGTAACGGGATATAAAGTGTGATACTTCATTTGAAAGCTAATTTAATTACTAATTCAATGCATCACATAACATTAATATAAATATTTTCATATAGCACTTGAAACAAAATAAAGTTAGCAAAAATCTTTAAAATAATGCATGACTAATTTTCAAACTATTGCAAGGGCAATATGGAGGATATTTAATTAATGTTATGTGGTGCATTGAATTAGTAATTAAATTTGCTTTCAAATAAGGTGTCACACTTTATATTACATACAGTTTTTTTATCCCGATAGAGGGCGGTACAATTAAACGTATCGAAATAAACAATCATATTTTTAAATTCCCCATAAAAATTCCTTTTTAATGATGTATTACACATTGTAGTGTCACACTCTATAATACGTAGTAGTTTTTCATCCCGCTAGAGGGCGATACAATTTAAGTAACGCAATATACAGAAATATTTCTGAATTCCCCATTAAATTACCTTTTCAATGATGTACCTACATGGTACATTAACTATTTAAAATTAAGGTGTTGGAGAAGTGCAAGGAAGGGGGTTGACATATGACAGATGTCTGTATTGTAAAAATGTTTTTAATTTGGAATAAAAATCGACCTGTTTGAGCATTTTCTTAAAATCCAATGATTAATGCTGAAAAACAGGATGAAACTGTTTTGAGTGACCCACTCTGTATATCAAAAATTACTAGATTTATCGAATTAGTTCATAAGACAAAATCTGCTTAAAATTGCATTTTTTACACGATGCGCTACACAAAAAAGATCCTCCCATCGAAAACAAATTATTGAGCGCAGCGCCATCTATATATTGACCTATTTAAAATCAATTTAGATGTAAAACTAAAGCTCTCTTAGTGCTCTGTGAACTGGCTTTTACAGAATTAAAATATCTCTATTACTTACCAAAATATCCGGCCTGGGAGTTTTTATTGGTACACCCTGTATATTTCTTAATTACGAACTCTATTAAAAATTGTATTGTCAGTATACGCAAATATCGTCCTTTAGTTCATAAAATAGTTGGCGTTGCTGTCACGCACGGAGTAAATAATGAATGAAAATAGGCTGACTGAAAAATAAATTATATTTTGCGTTATCGATGTTTTTAGTAGAGATTTGCCTTTTCCTAGTGTTTTTTTTTGTATTCATTGACATATTTGAGTGAGTTTTTTTATGTTTTTGTTTTTTATAAATTTTTATTTTTAATATTATGTTCATATTTTTCTTTTATATTACACCTTCTGTTTGTTTTTTAAAAATGTGCTTCAAGTTTCTTGTTTGTTTTTTTAATTTTAGTTTTTGTCTTTTTTGTTTGGTTATTTTATTTATTAGAGACTTGTTATGATAACTTAAGTATCAGTTCTGTCAAATGGGTCAGTGACATTGTTAGGGTTACTACTAAAGTTCCACTCCCCTTATCTTCACAGTTCTGTTTGAAAGACTGGAACAAACACTTTCTTATGATTGATTCAATTATTCTGTGACGTCCTGGCTTACTTCCGGTTTTTCCGGAAATAACGAAAATCAAATTTTTTTATTGTTAAATGGAAACCCTCTCTTTTAATGTAAATTTATTAATTTTTGTATAATAATAATGTATTGAAAATTTTCTGTCAGCTGTCAAAATGGCCGCCATATTGGATAATATTTTTTCTAAACATGTCATTATTAATTCGTTCATGGAAAAAAATATAGTAATGTACGATCTTTATAAAATCTTTGTAAGCTTCAACATTTCCATTGAGACCCATTTACCGTATACCAGTGGCGTATCTAAGCATTTTTATTATTAGCAAACCGTTTAATAATTCCATCCGCTTTTATCTTCGTTGTTAATTGAGATATTGGAATAAAAACTTTTTTGGTTAAAAGCTTAGAACAAATACTGTCATATACTAGATTCATTTGGTGTATGACGTCATGGCTTACTTCTGGTTTTTCGGAAATAACAGAAAATATCAATTTATTTTTAATTTTTAAATAGAAACCCCCTTTTTTATTGAAAATTTGAATTTCGGGAACATTTATGGAAAAGAATCATGTGTTGAAAATTTTCTGTCAGCTGTCAAAATGACCATCATATTGTAAAATACATGATTTTAATATGTAACAGAAAATTTTCAATACACGCCCCAAAAATGTCTAAGAAATTCAAATTTTCAATAAAAAAATGGTTTTCATTTAAAAATAAAAAATAAATTGCGATTTTCTGTTATTTCTGGAAAAGCTGTAAGTAAGCCATGACGTCACAGAAAAATTAAATCCATCATAAAAAAATGTTCTTTTATTTTTCATTTCCTTTGTTTTCCAACAAATAAACATTCTAAAATTTTTTCAAAATTTTGCCCCCCTCTATAGAATTGTGTAACGACGCCCATGGCTGAATACCCTCTGGCTACATCCTAAAATAGCTCTCGTTGCCTTATACTGAGAAAGTTGTAACCTCTCAAAAGTAAAGTTACTACATCTTGTGTGTATATTATACGGAGTGGCCCGAAAGTCTGGAAACGGCCAATTATCTCGTAAATTACTAGTCCTAATTGTACAAAATTTGGGGTTCACCTATTTTGGGATACGGAGATTTAAGATTTGATATTTTCAATGTTGCCAGATTTGCCGTTTCTCTTATATTATAAGTCATTTTGGTTTTTCAAATTCATCACCCTGTATATTCAGTCATTATTGGAATCTCCTATTCAATACGAGTTCAAGCATATGTAACACTTATGATTTTATGTTGTCTGGAAGGTCTCAAATAAATAAAACATTCATGAAGAAATGTGGTATACACATTCTATTATCGATAAAGGTACTGTCAACTCACAAATGGAGCATATTTTAAACACTTGATAAAGTAACCATTATGTTAAAAATGTTGTAACCTTTCAATTGTTACGTCTAATGTAGTTAAAAATAATTTGTATTAACAAATTTATTGAGACAATTCGGCGTTGCCAGACTTTTCTGTTTCATTTATTTAAGACTTTTCAGACTACATAAAATCATAAGTGTTATATATGGTTGAACTCGTATTGAATAGGAGATTCCAATAATGACTGAATATACAGGGTAATGAATTTGAAAAACCAAAGTGACTAATAATATAAGAGAAACGTCAAATCTGGCAACATTGCAAATATCAAATCTAGTATCTCCGTGTCCCAAAATAGGTGTACCCCAATTTTTGTAAAATTAGGACTAGCAATTTACGAGATAATTGGCCGTTTCCAGACTTTTGGGCCACTCTGTATATTGGAATTACTTGTATCCTAAAGATATCACTTGAGCATAGTTTAAACCATGGTGAATTGTAGATATTCAACCAAAACTTCTTGGGTTAGTTTATAAAATCCCGTTTACTACCATATTTTGATTTTTTTACATTCTATTACCTCTATTTCTATAGTTTTAATTAATAGTAAACATTGGTGAATCTTTTGGAAGTCTGAAAGATGTAATTTTATTATTGAAGTAAAATTTATTTGTGCTTTCTTTATAAGTGTCCCTAAAATTTCCTTTTTAATGGAGTGCCATACTAAACATTTTGCTATTTAAAAACAATTATGTGGTAGTTGTCACGTTGAGGGGATTACAGGGAATGTATAATAGTTTATTCATCAAAAAATATATAGTTATAAAAATACAAATGGTAGCTTAAAAATTAAAAGTAATTGAATGAATAAAGGTATAGGCGAAAAAAGCTTAGACTCCAGCGCCTCTACCGGTCACTTTTTCGTCCTCCGCTGGGCCATTTATAGTTTGTTTACATTTGTTTTCATATGACATGCCATAGGTTTTTCGTAAGATTAGGTGTTGAATTTTTCGTTTTTAAAGCGTGTAAAGGATTTTGTTAGTTTTAGTGTTGGTTATATATGTATTAATTAAACATTTTTATAGATAGTGGCAGTGTATTTATTTAGCAAAAGTATGTTTACCTTATATTACATTAACCCATAATCTAAATACATAATACTATTTTATCTTCCAAAGGTAACTTCCTAGACGGTACTGCATTAAATTTTAATCTATGTAATTTAGAGCTGTCCCCTACAGACAAAAACTATTAATACGGAAACACAAAAAACGACTAAATACTATCCTCTATAAAAATAATCGTTTTCAGAGAAATGCAATGAACATACTCTCATGTACGGACTCACAGGCTTTCCAATTTTTAATTTTCTTATCCATTCCTCCCTCCGATCAACAGCTTCTCGTTTCCCTAATTTTGTTTCTACCAAAACACGTTGTCCTTTTTTGGGAAATGTATGAAAACTAAGTTCTTTATTTAGTTTTACCCAAGAGGGACACATGGGAACACAACAGTGATGGTTCATTTTGATAAAATAAACAATAATTTTATCAATTAAACGTCTTTAAAACACCATATACAAACAGAAACCGTAAGATTAACCTATATTATGCTTGAATCACATGAGTAAACAAAACATTAATGGCCCACTGGAAGGTTTCAAATTAAAACTGTAGGTGGCGTATCGCTTATTTTGTCAAGCCTATACTCGATAAGTGAGTACTCACTTGTTTCGATTATAATACATGAAACTTAAAAAAAAAGTACAATAAATTATTATTTAAAAACATTAATGTTGTAAAGATAAAAAAACACAAGATTAAAATATACAAATAACTAAAACTAAATTAACTAAAATTAGAATAAATAAAATAGGATAAATATATAAATATATAAGAGAAATTTAATTGATCCATTTTTATAATTAGAAGATTAAAGTGAATTTAAGGGAAAACGTGACAACCAAAATCTATATTATTGAGTGTTAAAAAAACAATTAATTCAAAAAACTAAAGCTGAGACTAGAAACAGACGCAAGTTAAGTATTTCTACATTCTATTATATCTTTAAATTTTTGTCGTGGATTTTCTAAAATAAATTTTTTAAGGCTTTTTTTCATTTTAATTTTACAATTAATTGTTTTTATTGATTCTGGTAGTTCATTATGTATCTTAGAAGCAAGATAGGTATAAGATCGTTGACTAAGTGATTTACTTACTTGTGGCACGATATGGAGATTTCTATTGCGAGTTTGATAGGAGTGAGAAGGTAAGTTAGCATGTTTAGTATTAAGTTGATATTTTTGAGCCATGCAGTAGAAGTATATTTGCCTAAGATCCATGATTTGACTTTCGGCATATAATAGGTCACTTGAGTATCGATATTCTTTCGACAACATAAGTTTTAAAAATCTTTTTTGTATTATCTCAAGCGTTTGGATATGGCACCTTAGTGCGCTTCCCCAAGCTAGAATACCATATCTAAGATGGCTTTCGACTAAGGCATAATACAAAGTTGTTAAACAGCTAACTGAAAGATATCTTTTCAGAAAATTAAACTTATATAAGATACGCTGCAGTTTTTTTACGGTATAATTTATATGCTATTCCCATTTCAGATGACTGTCAATAAATATGCCAAGGTATTTTATTTGTGTTAAAGGTTGAAGAGCAAGATGATTTTTATTTATAGAAATGTCAAGTTGATGAAATTTGGGAAGACAGCTGATGTTGCAGCTGAAAGGTACGTATCTAGTCTTGTCTAAATTTACAGTAAGTACTTTGTTGTCGAGCCAAGTCTTAATATTGAGAAAATCTCTTTCAGCCATGCCTTTGAGTTCATCCCAATCAGGTGCTTCGTAGAAGATTGCAGTATCATCTGCAAATCCCACAATTCTGCCCTTATTAGAAATTGAAAACAGACCATTTATATAAATGTTGAATAAAATTGGACCTAGAACACTGCCCTGGGGCACCCCGTATTTTATTGGCTTTCGATCACTTTCCTCTCCACTTACTTTTACAGACTGATATCTGCTGGTAAGGTAGCTTTCAAATAGTCTTAAGGTTTTTCCTCTAATACCAATATCTTCTAGAGATTGTAGGAGAAGGTAATGATCAACTGTATCGAAAGCTTTACTTAAGTCTAGGAATATGCACAAAGACGGCCTGCTTTGTTCAAGTGCACTGTGTATGTGAGATACTAAATCTAATATAGCATCTTCTGTTGACATTTTTTCCCTAAATCCGTACTGTTTAGGAGACAATAGTTTATATTTATTTGTAGAATTTTATGTCATAAAATGCTTTGATTAAAATAAAAATTAAGGTGTTTGAGCATTTTTTACGATTTTCTAAAATAACGACAAAAATAATTTTATTCCATAAGTGGTTTCCACACTGTATAAAGGTTCACCAACATTTCTGATTAGGGCAAAGCGTATCAGTTTTGATCATTAATCCTCGACATTAGAAATACATTTTTTGACCAAACTAATAAGGACATTTAATTTTATATATTTTTTTTATAATTCTTGGTAACTGAAATGACCACCTCTAATAATGTAGAGACCCTCAGATACTAGCACAAAAATTTAATTGGTCATAAGCATGAACCTGACAAAGTTCAAAACCGTTTTCGTCTTTGTTTCATAATTGGGCAATCTTAGAAAGGTTAAATCTGTTTGAAATTAGTCATTCGCTTAGAAAGATATCATAGAAATAGGAACGAACCCTTTCAAAGATTCTATTCGTCAGATTAACTCCGTTTGACTAAACATTCGGACTCTTTGAAATGCTGTGGTAGAGAACAGACATGCTGATTAAAACGAATAAACATGCAACTTTTTAAAATATGTTTACAAAATAACATAATACACTTTTTTAAATTGTTGGTTTTTGTTTTTTAATTATTAGTAAATCATATTAAAGCTTGTTTACTAGTTACTATTTACTCTAAAAAGCAAGTAATATTTTAGTAGTCTTCTTTTGATTGCATAAACATATAAAGAAAGTAGGTATTATACGAACTGAAATTATAGGGCCCTTTAATAACAGTAGATAATATTACTATGTTATTTTATTGTATAATCATGTTTGCTATAGGCGATTTTAAATCAGATACTACCTATGTCTTGAACATAATTGACTACACTGATATAAATCAAAAACAATGACGTCATATTGAATATTGTCTTGAAATGGTCAAGTTTAACATGACTATGAAGACTAGAGATAAGGAGGCGAATCGGCATACACGAAATACGGTCCCAAAAAACGCATGATAATTGAGCTTCTATAATTAACCGCATGGGCGCTGGTACTGCATACCTCTGAGCAATTACTAATAGAGGGAGCGTGAAAACGAGGTTGTAGGCGATTGTTGTGTTAGCAACATCTGTGGAGGAAGCGGGCACAAGGGGGAAGGTAAACATCCTTCTTGTTCAGTGGCGTATCATTTATCTATATAACACACATTGTCCAAACGTTTTAATTGTAAAAAAAAACTAAAAAAAATTGCTAATTTTACTATTTTTAAAATGAATACCGTCTTATATGTGTTTAATGCAGGAAATGAAACAAAATCACTGTAAAGGTCTAATTTTGTCAATTGAAGAACAAAACCTTAAAATCAATTTTATTATAAATAAATACAGGAGCGACTAGTTTCGGCCTTACAGGAACATCTTCAGGCATGTAATACAATAATATTTAATTATTATAATAAGTTGGTCAATTACGAATAACATTAAATAATATAAACCACAAAAATGGATCCATATTGTAGCGTTACAGCATTATAGAATTAAAGCTGTGAAAATAAAAGAGTAGTGCAAACGTAACTAAAAATAAGAAAACTGAGTACGGAATCTACAAGAGAAGAGGTGAGAATGAGCAATTATGAATGTATTTAAATTGCTCGGCATAACAAATAAAACTGATAATGCAGTGGTATAGTACCCGTCAAAGAAGGTCTGGATAAGTTAAGGAGGACGGCGATTTCTCTGTAAATCTGGAGAATTTAAGGATGGAGGGAAGACGAATCTTGCTGGTTCAGGTGTAGATGGCTAGAAAAAGGAGCATGTAGATGAAAGCTCCAGTAAATATCGTCACTTTCGTCTAATTTTTTATTCTCACTCACCGTTTCGGCTTTATTTTCGAAATTCATTTTTAAAAGAAAATAAAAGTAATCATTTATACAAGCATATAATAAAACAACATGAATTCATTATATTTAATGAGCTAATAAACGTTTGTTTCACTGAAAAAAACATATATGTGAATATAAAAAATATATAAATAGATAAGATTAATATCAAAATTAATTTGAAGATGTAACAGATAATAAAATGAAATAAATTAATACAAGTACAAATAGAAAGTTAATAACATACCTTCTAAAAGTAACACATTTTAAGTAGATGAAAGTTTAAAGAGTTTATTCCTGAACATAACTAATCTAACGTTTTCCCTCTTTTTCATATTATGAGGGTTTTGTAGTTGAAATGAAAATTATAATTTATTTTGGTCCTAATAAAAATTTAAACATAGGTTATCAAAGAGTAAATAATAGTACATTATATACCTAGGGTGAGAAGTGAGCTATTATTTACCGAGCACTTTTATATCCTGAGGCGCGTAGCGCCGAGGGATATAATGTGCGAGGTAAATAATAGCTTTCTCAGCCGAGGTATATATAGAATTTTTTTTACTACTAACATTAATGTATTAGCAATTTTAATTTTGACATAAGTAATTTCCTAACAATTTGTTAAATATTTCGAAATATCAAGCAGACTGGAGCGTGTTTCTAATCAGACTGGCTTTATTTATGTAAAAATTTGGCATGTGTCAAATTTTGGTATGATTCTAGGAAATATCCCATTGCATTTTTGATATTTTAATGACATGGATTTATTGTTATTAATTATTAATTTTTAAAGCCGGTGTTGAATTTCCTAGTTAATATATATTTTTACTATTAACACTGATATATATTATCATATTTGATTTGATTAGATTTTAATAAACCCAGCTTTAGTTATTTCCTACTTATTTTTCAAATATTTCAAAATATCAAGTAGTCTGGGAGTTTAGTTGTCAAATTAACAAAATGAAACTAATGAAATTTAGTTTCATTATTTACCTAGGTTTTTTTTTATTATCATTATTTACCTAGGAAGAGAAATATTACTTCTCATTAGAGGAATGGAGTAAATAATGGTGATTTCTCATGTTAGTAGTAAAAAAAATACATAATAGAACTTCATAATCTTAAATCGTTATCAAAAATTATTAATGGTAAAACTTCAAACAATAATTAGATTCTTAAACAAATTTCTAGTTTTTGTTTTGCAAAAGACTTTTTTGCCTTCTTCGGTTGCCTCTGTCACTTTTCTTTTAGTAGTTTCGAGGAGAATTTTCCTATGGAAACCAGTAGAACCATCAATTGGTTAGTAAAACTTTGATATTTTGGGTCTGGTAAGTCTTGTTAAACTTTCTTCTTAGGAAGCTGTAACCTTATGGAGAATAAAAATTTAATGTTAGATCAGAAGCTCTTAATTGAGAATTATATTTGCAAAGGCCGTTTTAATAATATTTTCAAAAGTTCTTGGAATCGTTGTTAACAGAAACCTGCAAAAAAATATATCATTTTATTCCTAAAATATAAGATATCACACAATGCACATTCATATATCATTGTGCTAGAAAAATACTAGGTAGGTACTGAGACAATTTAAAAATATTATTTCGAGAAACTCAACTTTTAATGTCATCATTGTACTTAACTTTTTTATTGTTAAATTATTAAAAATGTCATTTTGTGTAGTTCGTTGTGATTTGTATAATATATATTATAAAAACCTATCGTCAACGTTAATGTGCCAAGTTTTTTTAATAATTATGTCCTTGTTATAGTAAAACACATTTAAACACGTTTTTAAAGATTTCTGGATTTCTGCTTTAAATTACCGTACAAATGAACTGACTAATTGTGTGTTTAAGTAAAGGTATATCTCTTTTTTGTTATAACAGTCTTTGTATATTGTTCTAACTTTTTAGATAATCAGAGAAAACAGTAAGACATCTTAATATATCCTATTTCACCAACAAAAATGTAGAATAATTGATCTCACATCAAACGAAAAAAGTCATTTCAGGATGTCCTAAAAGGTTTTAACTTAAAAACTAAATAAAATGTACATTGCAACTGTGTTTAAATAAATGAATGTTTTTATACCTGACTATAGCACCAGACAAACATTTTTTTAGATCATAATGATCTGCATAACTCAAAATAGTCAAAATCCACATTATTTAAGTTATTCTAGTATTGTTTTAGCATAACGATGTAAACTCCAATAATAAATATTCACATTTTTTTGGGACGTTTTTAAGGAAATTAAAAAAAACATGAATAATGTGATATTCTTGTTTAGTTTTGTACTATGTACTATAGTTCATTAGGTAGTGATTTAGAAGCAAATTATGTTCTATTTATAGAATAAAAAATCACTCATAATATCTAAATATTTATACCTATTTATATTTTGGACAGGAAGACTATTTTATGTTTTTGGCTCTGAATAGTTTTCTTAAGAATTTTAAAACCTTCCTTAGCTCTTTTGGGATATTCTTAGAAGTTCATTTTGTTTAAACCTAAAACAAATTAAGTACAAAAAATGAAAATTTAAACAATACAAAAAATTAGTCTTTTAGATTAGTTAAAAAAAGTGACAACAAAAAAATGGCTATGCCTTTTTCCTTAAACATTCTTTTTGAAAGAAACTTAAGTTTCTCTACTTACTTGCTGTTTTAGTATTTTAGTAGCAGATGAATATAGTGTAGAAGTAGTGACAGGATTGATTATTATACTTCTTTCGTCGAAATTGCATTTTTCTTTAATATTTTCCTCCCCTGAGGTCTATAATAAAAATGTTCATTAGCATAAAAAGGTATTCAGGTGGTCACTTGTTGAATTCTTAAATTTTGGAACCATGTATTTCTTTCTCATATCAAGAAAAGGAAACTTAAAAAAAATAACAATAAACTTTACAAAGATGTGATATTAAAATAATAATAAGTAATTAACCTCTCTGTTAAACCTTTACTATAATCATTATGATACAGATGAAGATGAACTTAGCTGGGATTTATTCCCTCTTAATTTTACTTTTTCGAAAATAAGAAAGTTCAATTGCAAATTAAAGGTGATTACCTAATGCACCGCCTCTGGTAATTAAGTTGTATTTGTACTTACCTATGATATAATCTTGAAGAAGCATTTTCAACAGGTCTTTTACACATAAAGCATGTTTTCACCATATTATTACAGATAATAAGTCTTTAATATACATTTAAAACCCTTACAAGGCTATAAATAATTACATTTTTCGTAAAATACAAATCAATAATTGACATGTGTCAGATAGTGTCAGAACGAGGTCACAACCTCACTGTCAAACTTAGCAACGCTGATTAAATAAGCCAATTAGATGTTGCTAACAAAATTTAGCGCGGGGAATGTATACTCCCTCTAGTAGTAATTGCTCGGAGGGTCCGACACGCCCAACATAGGGCGCGGCCATTTTGAACCCTATGACACAGTTTATAGCTAAGGAATCAGATCGCTCACTCTACGTCGGCACTTTTTATCTCAATGTTCCAGTTTATACACTGCGCAACTCAGATAATACAATATATGACAACCGCCTATAATAAAACAGCAGTCTTCTGCGTATCCTGAATTTGTATCCCTGGAGTGGATGTTATTTTGGAACTTTCAACTGGTCCGAGTGAGCTAACTGATTCTTTAGCAATAAACTGTGACTCCAAAAATATTATTCACTGACACTGACAGCAGCAAGCAAAATATCAGGTGCTGTTTAATCATCCGCTTCTGCTTCCGGAATTGTCAATTCAGTCGTTCTAACCTGTCAGATTAAAAGAAGAAAACCGACAATTCCGAAGCAGAAGCGAACGATTAAAATGCACCCATTAAAAATATTGCGCCAAGATGTAGGCAACACGTAATAAGGGTTCAAAATGGCGGAGTTTTCTATCTCCTTTTAAAAGGCACTCAGAAAGCTGCGCAGTGCGACCATTCTCCGTATAGTGAAAGAAAATCAAAGTATGTGGTTTTACGGTGTTTACGATTTTGGTACATTAAAAAAATAGGGCTTCTATCTTCAACGGCCTTTGACTTACATTTCTCCTAGTCAAATCTAAAGTTTTCATCTTCTGTTTTTTGTGAAATTTATAAAAATCCAGTGTTGTCAGATTACTAAACCAGATTATCTAATCCGTAGCCGGTGCATAGAAAATAACCACTGGTCATTTAAACGAGATTTGCAAATCTAGATTAAATTTTAAAACGGTGCATATGGGCGTTAAAAACAGAGTTACGATACACCTATTATATTAAAGGTATGCTGACTTTCGATTTAAAATTCGTCCAAACCGCGCATGACGTAATGCGGGACGAACTTTCAAGTTATTTTGTCATTTTTCGATTGAATAGTGTAAAATAATTGAATAATTTATTTGTTTTTGTGTTAGTAGTGACTATATCTTCCTATATATAACAGGGAAGAACTAAATTAATATTTAAAATGCCGGGCTGCGCGGTGGAGATATTTCACAAAATATGGGTAAATTCTTATCGAAGTTGCCCTATCCACTTTGAGGAATATAGTTGTGAAATTCCTCTTAAACATAGGCGCAAGAAAAGGAAACTGAATTTCACAAGGTGCACGGGCCTCATTAAGCAAAGAAAATAAATCGGTTTTTAAAAATTTTAGCAGATAAAACAGTAGTGTCCTGTCCCAATACAACGGTCCTTTTGAAATAATGCCATGCATGAGCAGGACACGAACATATATAAGAATAAGATAAATGAACAGAAAAATTAGTTTTGAGTATTTTCAAAGTAAACTTGACAGAAAAATTTTTAATTTACCAAAATAAAAAGTAATGTTTTTGTGTACTTACTTTTTATAAATAAATAATTCGTTTCTGCACACTTATTTTTATTTTACATAATAAGAAAAGAGATTGTAAGAGAACTACCACGCTCAGAAAGTACAAATTTGAGTCAAACTTGTATTTTTAGTCTATATCTTTTACTTATCTTATAGCCAGGTTATGGATTTTGTCACAACATACCTATATTATGAGAAAAATTAATATTGTTATTAGTATTATTTCCCTTAAACCTTCATATTTGTAAACGAATATATTACAAAATAACCAATAAAGCTTAAGTAACTGCATAAAATCTAAAATTGGCAAAATACCGAATTTTAAACACTCTCTTATTTAATACTTATAATTCTATGTCCCACGTGACGTCACCATCAGTCAGCTGCATGCCCAGGAACATACCGTTAGAGCTCTTTCACACGAAGATACTGTATGCGAGATAGGCGTATCCGAGATTCAGGCTGAACATACATTCAAATGGACCTTTTCACACGGTACGGACGACGCATACAGTATCACGATACGGAATTTTTGTATCCCGACACTTTCAGCCGCGGAGGCTGAATGCGTATACCGCATACCGAATTACTATTACGATATATGGACCTTTTCAGACATGGATACTTTTGCAACGGAAATTATATCATAGGCGCAGGATTTTTCAATGGTAGGTAGGTATCCTGAGTGCATTTAGTTTGATAGCTTAATTTTTTGAGAAAGGATTAAATTAGATGCACGAAGAGTTTTTTTTTTAAATTATTTCACGAATAAAAAATTAGCCTAAACTACAGAATTTTTATATTCCTTACCGTCTTTTCTACGCATGTTGTATGCCCAGTCTTTTAATATTAAAGTTTATGTACTCTACAGATACATTTGCGTGTCAAACTCGTATATTTTTCTTGATAAAACAACATGAATTGGTTCCAAATTGATTGGTGAGTTTTGACGTATTAATTGGAATATTATTTCATTATCTACCGTATCTATTAAAAATATCACAGGTATTACTTTTTCTTAATATACAGTGTTATACATAAAGTGCGATTCGTAAGGGATTTTTCTTTCTAAATGATGTAGATACATTTTGACTTTGCCATTTTTTGTTGCTTCAAAAATGATAACCAATAACATGCAAATGGAAAAACACGTGACTTTTGTAAATGTCAAAATTGACTTTTTTTGTAAAAAAAAGCAAAAACCTATGCCTGAAAGTTACTTATTTTTTACCCATATACCAATTTTCAACTTTTTTTTATTTTTTCTACCAATTCATTTTAAGGTTATTAGAATTTACGCTAACCTGCATAAATTAATCTGTTTACGAGATGCGCTTCTTTTAAATATTTTTTTTTGTTTTTTGTATTCAATTTGCCTAAATTCCAGTAACCCAAAACTGCATTGGTAGAAAATAAAAACTTGACAGGGGCTATATGGGTAAAAAATTAAAAAATAAGCAACTTTTTGTTGAGCAATTTTTCGACATTGCCATTTTTGCAACTTTTAGTAAAAATGTCATTTTAGACTTTAGACATTCAAAAAGGTCACGTGTTTATCCATTTGCATGTCATTCGTTATCATTTTTAAGGCAATAGAAGATGGAAAAGTCAAAATTTATCTACAGCATTTACAAAAAAGCCTATACGATGTGCATTTTATGTGGGTCACTGTATTATATACCTCAGTATAAAGCACTTTTCTAGATCCTTAATTCAAACCTAGGCACGCCACTGTGACCATTTTAGTACTGATTGTAGAGATGCGTGAATTCGATACAGCAGCCCAACTTTTCGACCGCGATTCTGTATCTCGGATACGCGTATCTGGCATACAGTGTCCCTGTGTAAAAGAGCTCTTTAGAGCATACCGCATACCGCATACCGAATTACTATTACGATATATGGACCTTTTCAGACATAGATACTTTTGCAACGGAGATTATGTCATAGGCGCAGGATATTTTTCAAGGGTATCCTAAGTGCATCTAGTTTAATCGATTAAACTGTATGAGAAAACATTATTTAAAACATTTTAGTACAAAGTAACATTTTAAAAATTATGTCAGGTTAACTATTAACGGGCTATATGGGTAAACATTTTCATAATAAGCAACTTTTTATTAAGCAATTTATGAAATTAATACCATTTTTTGCAATTTTTAGAAAAAAAAAATGTTATTTTGGACATTTAAAAAGATCACGTGATTGTCAATTTGCATGTCATTCGTTATCATTTTTAAAGCAACAGAAGATGGCAAAGTCAAAATTAATCTACAGCATTTAGAAAAAAATCTCATACGATGCTTATTTTATGTGTGTCACTGTATTATATACTTCAGTATAATACACTCTTCTAGATCCATAATTCAAAAATATATGCACGGCAATGCTCCTATTTTAGTACTGATTGAAGAGATGCGTGAATTCGATACAGCAGCCCAACTTTTCGGCTGCGATTCTGTATCTCGGATACGCGTATCTCGCATACAGTATCCTCGTGTGAAAGAGCTCTTAGACCTCTTTCAGACGAGGATACTGTATGCGAAATACGCGTATCTGAGATACAGAATCGCGGTCACATTTTTCGAAAATCAGTAAATTATGGCAAATTATACGAATGTAAAAATGGTGACAATGCATTACGTGTATGGCCTCGCAGATGGTAATGCAACAGAAGCCAGACACATTTATCAGGAAAGATATCCTAATTTTGCCTTGCCAGATAGCCGAATCTTTTCAAATATTCACCGCCGACTCAGCGAAACTGTTAGTTTCAATAAAGGTACTTCGGAAGGTAGACTTCCAACTGTCATAACCCCTGAAATTGAGGAAGCGGTACTGCAAGAAATCGACGAACATCCTGAGACGAGTACGATGAAGATCTTTAGAGCTCTTAATATTTGTCACCAAATTGTTTGGCGTATATACAGGGTGTCTGTAAAAGGTCTTTACAAAAACATACCACATATTCCTTAGACCAAAATAAGTCGATTTAAGTAAAATTACCTTAGTACAAAGTTGCTTCGTTTGGGCTCCAGAGGGCCTTGAAGTTACAATTTTTAAATCGTTTTCCCATATAAATTTAAAACGGCATATGCGATTTTGCTGAAATTTGGTATATTGGTAGAGTTTTATGTGGCAAATAAATGGTATTAAAATTTTGTCCGATAATAATACATAGGCGTAGAACTTGATTTTTTAAATAATTTCACCTTTAAAAATTCTACGCCAATGGAAGAAAAAGAGTTTGAGTATGAAATTTAGATTGCGCAACTCATTTACTTTAAAAAAGGTACTCTTCATAAGACTCGATTACTCTCATGGTTTTCGCTAAATTTCTGTTTTAATAATTTAGTGTATAGTTTTTACAAAAACATTTATTTACAATATAATCAAAATAGAGATTTTACAAAAATTGTTCAAAATGTTCACCATTTTCACGAATACAAAGATTTATACGTCGAAGAAAATTAAAATGTGTCTTTTCCATAACTTCTTCATCACCTCTAAGATTGTTTATTGCATCTTGAATACGTTGCCAGAGTTTTTCCTCATTTTCTACAGGTTCCCTGTAAACTGTGGATTTTAGATGTCCCCATGAAAAGTAATCCATCGATGTTAGGTCTGGGGAACGTGGTGGCCAGTTTACAGGTGCGTCATTACCTCTGCCTATCCATTTGTGTGGATATTGTTCATTCAAATGGTTTCTAACGTTTAAAGAAAAATGTGGTGAAGCTCCATCTTGCATAAACCACATATCTCTCCGAAGTTGGAGAGGTAAATCTTCTAACAATTCTGGTAAAGTATTTTGTAGAAAATCCAAATAATTTTCTCCAGTTAATCTTCGTGGAAGTATGACAGGACCAACAATGAAATTACCAATTATTCCAGCCCACACATTAATTTTGAATTCGTGCTGAAAATGGTTTACCTTTATTGCATGCGGATTTTCAATGGCATAAACATGTTCGTTATGGATATTAGTTATACCTCTTCTTGTAAAACCCGCTTCATCGGTAAAGAGAACCTTCTTGACAAAGTTTGGATCTCTTTCTCTTTGCATATTAACAAATCGACAAAAACCCAAACGAATTTGAGGATCATTGACTAATAATTCTTGTATTGGCTTCTTATGGTATGGATATAGCAATTGTTCTCTAAGCACTTTATGAACGACATCTTTACTTACTCCTACTTCCCTTCCAATTCGTCTGGTGCCTAATTCTGGATCTTCTTCAACACGTTCTAAAATATCTTCTTTAACTTCAGGAATCCCTACAAAACGTTCTCTTCCATTATCAACAGTGTTGGGAGCAAAGAAACCGGTCTCCCGAAGACGCGTCTCAACAGCAGCAAAAGTTGGGTGGCTAGGTACACGACGATTTGGAAACCTTTCAGAGTACACCCTGACACTCTCTCGAGCATTTCCTTTACAAAATCCTAATGTCAGTAACATATCGGTATATTCTGCATTGGTATATTGTACAGCCATATTAATAAACCACGCATTTGTTTTTTTAATTATTGAGTCAGATAGAACACTTTCAATCGTTAACAAGAGATTAGGTGTTAAAACTTGACAATATTTTTATTTAGATGAAACTATGGAAACCAACAATAAATGTTTTTGTATACGTATTGCAGGCAAATAATTAATATTCCTCAAAAAATCGTACATGGCAAGAATCGAGTATTTTTGTTAAAAGTCTCGATTAGAGGTGTTGAAGAAGATATGAAAAAAGTACATTTTTATGTTTTTCATCGTATAAAATTTTGTCTGATAATAATACATAGGCGTAGAACTTGATTTTTTAAATAATTGCACCTTTAAAAATTCTATGCCAATGGCAGAAAAGGGGTTTGAGTATGAAATTTGGATTGGGTACTCATTTACTACAAAAAAGTACCCTTGATAACACTCGATTTACTCTCATGGTTTTGACAATGTTTGTATTTTAATAATTATTCTTTATGTTCTAAAATTACTAAAATGCAAATTTCGTCAAAACCATGAGAGTAATCGAGTCTTATCAAGAGTACCTTTTTTAAAGTAAATGAGTTGCGCAATCTAAATTTCATACTCAAACTCCTTTTCTTCCATTGGCGTAGAATTTATAAAGGTGCAATTATTTAAAAAATCGGACAAAATTTTAATACCATTTTTTTGCCACATAAAACTCTACCAATATACCAAATTTCAGCAAAATCGCATATGCCGTTTTAAATTTATATGGGAAAAATGATTTAAAAATTGTAACTTCAAGGACCTCTGGAGCCCAAACGAAGCAACTTTGTACTAAGGTAATTTTACTTTAAATCGACTTATTTTGGTCTAAGGAACATGTGGTATGTTTTTGTAAAGACCTTTTACAGACACACTGTATTTTGATTGACTTTTTGTTATACGCATACCATATTCTAAGAGTACAGGCATTACTCCCCAGGGATTTCCCACAACGTGTGAACAGAGTATTACACTAAATCCGTAGTTTGCGTCACAAATTTTGTTCACACGAATCAAATTTTTCTTGAAATGCCATTCAAAATTTTCAGTTAATGTATGGGCAGGAATTATTATTATTCATCTAATAAGCCCATGTTTCCTACCAGAACGCCTTGATGGCCAATCTTATTTGCATTTTCTCGAAGAAGAACTACTTTGGTTGCTTGAAGATGTGCCAATTGCGTTAAGAGGAGTATTTACTTGGCTTTAGAGCAGAGCATGCAAGGGTTTCGTAGTACCCCACTTTTAAAGTTTATTTTTGACATATTTTAAAAGAAAAAAATATGTGCCTGTAGGTAAAGGTTAAATCTATGCTCCCCTGGAAACACTTTTTCAAAATTTCAATTTGTTTTTTCTAAAAAAAAACACAAAACTCGACTTTTTTGATCCATTTTCTCAATTTTTTTTAGAAAAAACTAAATTGAATTTTGAAAAAGTGGTTCCAGAGGAGCATAGATTTAACCTTTATCTACAAGTACATATTTTTTTCTTTTAAAAATACTTAAAAACAAACTTTAAAAGTGGGGTACTACGAAACCCTTACATTGCAAGATTTTTCGTCTGGCAAGTGGCGCCTCTGTTAGATTTTTAAGAAATTAATATTTGAGAATGAAAACAATTTACAAAATATTTTGCTGATGTTTTACGAGGGATAATTAAAGTTTACATATTTGTAGGTACACCTTATTGTTTTACGTAAATCATTTCTGTAATACTAATATAGACATATTTATATAATATGCAATGGGTTTTATAGTACACCCATTTTACGGATTATTTTTTATTTTTTGAAAAATTATGTAAGTACAGGTAAAGGAGTCACTTTTTGAACATTTGAATCGGTTTATTTTGAGAAAATGTAAGAAGATATCTTTCTATCGAAAAAAAAAAATACAAATAAAAATGCTAGAAGATGTATGTTGACAAGGGGGGTAGCTATGTGTGAGTTGAGGTAATTTTAAGGTGAAGGGTGAGAAAAAGTCCTTTATATCTCACAAGGAAAGTCAATGTTTAATTGTTTAACAAAACATTGAGTGCGACCGGTTTCGAAGTGTCATCACTTCATCTTCAGGCTCGCCATACTCTCCATCCACTAGGGAATACTACAAAAACAAGTTTCATCAATTTTGGGTTGAAATAAATTGTATAATGAACCGATTTACACGTAATAAAAAGTTAAAAATATTTGAAAAAACAAATATTAGTCAATTATAGTAAAAATTTAAAATATTTAAGACTATACAAAAACAAATTACATACATTAAACAATGTATGTTTTTAATTTTTACAGGAACATTTATTTTTCTCAATAAAAATTAAAAAAATACGTTAAAAGCTTTTTCGTCTAGAGGGCGACACCAACAAAATGTATATCCTTTTCTACTGTTTACAAGTGATAAACGTACGTAAGTGATTTCGATTTATTTTGTTTTATGTCTGTACACTTTGTTATTTTTACATACAGTAATTTCGGTCAATTATTTTAAATTAATTTTATCATTTATTTATTAAAAAAATATATCCGAAATTAAAAGGTATACAATGAGATTTGAATTATAAATTAACTTTCATATTGCACGGGAATTTTTTTTAATGAATACATCTTCGAGTTAAGAATAATTAATTCCAGCATGTTAACAACTCTTTAAGCTGTTAAAATAATGTATATTTTTTCGAACTTAGTAAATAATTTTTTTTTGCTTTCGAGCGTGGGCTTTGATCTCTCACACTCTTTGATGCGTGTTGCAAAAGAAGATTTTCTAAAAAGTTTGATAATTGATAATGTCTATAGATGAGCAAAAAATGAATGTGACAAGAGATCAAGCTGATTGTGGATTGTAGCAAAATGTAAGACGAAAACGAGTCACTGTTTCAAAATTTGGAGACATTTGTAAAAAAAGGAAAGGCATTTTTTAAACAATCTCATAATCTTTTATTTTTTGCTAAAGCCTTTTAATATGACATGTACAATAAATTCAGAGGAAAATAAGATTTGGAAATTTATTAGCAAGAAAAAGTTTTTGTATGTGGACTTTTATTGATTCCGAATTTGATTATGTTTCTGCCAGTCCAGATGGAATTTAAAACAAAAAAACTCTATGATAGAGTTAAAATGTCCATATATGGTCAACAGTTTCTTCATAATATTTTATTAGCAAAGGATATGGACAGAAGCATTAGGTAATTATGCCGAAATATTTAAGTTTGATCTGACAGCCTCTCACATGTCTCTAACAGTAAATGGGTATCTCGGCACCTCTACAAATAAGAGTTTATTGGGAAATATTTTAGAGCAATATGACCCACAAAGACTTACCTTGCACGTAGGTGATCTTGCAAAACTTGTCATATTTTTGATGGGACAGCAATAGCTCAAGGTTTGGGAAAGTCCAAAAGTTGCATATCATTTAAAGAATATGCTAATATATTTGTAAAGATTATTTTCAAAAATAAATTTAATGCTCAAAGGATAGATGCGGTATTTAATCATTATAAAGAAAATTCTATCAAAAATACACGTCAAAAGAGATGATCCCAGAAATCAATTGATATAGAAATTGACCGACCCAATATTCCACTTACAGAATAATGAAACTTGTTCATTCATTCGATATTTAATAAAAGACGTTTAACACATTTTCTGTCAGAGCAACTTCTTGAAAATTTGTATCTAGTGATGGATTCGCGAGTATCAATAAATATGGGACGAATTTTGAACCACCAAAAGACGATTTCTTAAATTTAAATCTTGAAGAAGCTGATACTCGTATCTTATTGCACATATTATCACCCAGAAATTCGGCGAATTCACGCTGCATTATTGATTGCAACGATACAGATGTTCTAGTCTTATTAATTTATTTTAAGTAGTTTTGAACAAAAAAGATATGGTTCATAATAGGGCGAGGAGGATAAAAAAACTTCTAAAAGATTTGCCTTTGTTTCATTCTGTGACAGGTCTTAATAAATCCAACCAATTGTCTGGCATTGTAAAAAAAACCTGTTGGAAAACCTACCTTGAACACCATCACCTTTTGGATGGATTTGGCAGTGATTCCCTACGAATCAGTCTTCAGTCAATGGCAATTGTCATTGACTGAAGACGCCCTAAGATTACATTGTTTAAGATGTTTTTACCAGCTAAGTATTTGGCTAAGCTCTTTAAAGACCCAGATGCAGCTTCCTAATGTTGAAAAGTGTGAATGGAAAGTAGATCAAGATTGAAGCCTGATACCCACTTAAGATTATGCTTGACCTGCTACCAGAAATAACAGAACTTATCATGCAAATGCAAAAAAGGTGCTATACACCGATAATTTTCATGTATGTACAATATTTTAACAATATTATTCTATTCTAGACTATGGAAGCAAAATTTGCGAATGCAGAAAAAAATATTGGCTACATCGGTTAATAGACCTGTATGGCACAGAAAAACTGCATAAATAGTTTGATCATAGCCGCTAATGTTTTGGAAAATGTAGATTATTGTGGTGAATCTGATTTTGATTAGTTTGAGTCCAGGGGTAGTGTTCTCGAGTCACGAATATAAATTCGCATGCGAGATTTATGATTTGTCTCACTTGGTTTTCGTTCAACAAAGTGAGACACATTGTAAAACACGTATGCGAATGTCGATATTCGTGATTCGAGAATACTACCCCTGTACTTATATATTTTAATATTATTAATTTATGCTTTATATACTTCTAATTATTGAATTTTTTTATTAAGAATTTATTGTATTCTGCAAAGCGATAGCCTTACTGTTTATAACCTATACTTATATATACTGTGCTTATACCTTCCATAAATAGTTTATATTTTATTTTTTTATTTTCCTCAAAAAAAATCATGAAGTAATACACCATATAAAACATTATTCGCCTTCATAGCAGATAAATCAATGATACCTATATAAAATAATGTAAGAGAGTCAAACAGATTGCATACATTTCATCCCTGAGAGAGACGCATACAGTCAAGAGACTGCTTTCTTTCCTGTAAAACCATGACATCAGTAATTGTTTATTGTTTATTAATTTCATAGCAAAATATAAGGAAAGCACTATTACCTTGTCAATACACAGGCGAAACTTTTATGAAGAATATTTTTTTTTCGTTTAGGCCTTCGTTTCTCGTCAAATGAAAGGTATATTTCTAAAAGAAGATTTTTTAACCAAATTTGTCGACAGCTAAAATAAGTTTTAATCTACACCATACTTATATTGTAAAATACATAGGTAATATTATTTTGTGCTATTGTGGAATATTTTTCGGTTCCTTTGTCTTCAACTTCGCGCGTTAAAGTTTAGAATATGCATCCCTCGTATCTACATGCAATTGTTAAAATAATGAATGAATGCTGATTTTGTTTGGTCTCGGAAGTAATTTTGTAGTATTTAGGCTCCACCCTTAAGTTGTAATTTTTATACCTACTAAACTACCGTTGCCCCGCAGGTCTTTTAGTTTGTAATGTAAATTTTCCTCTTAAGGAATCAAATGTGGTTCATGCACGATGGAGCTCCTGCTTATTTCAGTTTGGTTGTTTGAAATCATTTAAATACAGTTTATCCTGATCGTTGGATAGGTCGCAGAG
The DNA here is from genome assembly GCA_927349885.1 of Psylliodes chrysocephalus. Classification (NCBI taxonomy): domain Eukaryota; kingdom Metazoa; phylum Arthropoda; class Insecta; order Coleoptera; family Chrysomelidae; genus Psylliodes; species Psylliodes chrysocephalus. Next base: position 21,089,931 of record OV651828.1, read on the forward strand.
GACCTCAGCAATGGCCAGCAAGATCCCCCGATCTTAATAGTTTGGATTTCTTTTTATGGGGACACCATAAAACTCTAGTAATGTTAATAATTAGATGTTAGTATTGTTAATAATAGTTAACAAATTTAAGCCGTTCATGTGAACATTCTGAAATCCCCGCTAAAATTATAATGCTATAATTATTATTAACCCTTGATTTTGTTTTATGTTTTCCTAATAAAAAGTTACTAATTTTTGAATTAATTAACATTTAATATGAAATGAACTCAATAGCTTAAAAGTAGAAAAAAGCGATTTCTACGCAACAGTCACCGCTCAGACATTTAACGATTTGACCCTGAAGTAAAACGATTTTTATTTTTTTAAGCGCGAAAATCATGACTCGGGTGAAAGAAAATCAAGAAATCAAATTTGTTCAGAAATAAATGAGGATTCCAAAAATAATTTTTATTTCAAGAATAGGCAGTGGCGTACCATTTTTTTCTCCAATAATATTCAATGTAAAACCCGTACGGACGCCACTGCTAAAAATAATAAAATTGTTTTTACATAATTTTGATTCATAGAAGACGTGTGCTAAATTTTATAAAGATATCTACAATAGTATCACAGTTATTAAAAAAAAAAACTATTTTTTTTTAATTTTATCGCCCTGTATCTCAAAAATTAGGAGGTTTAGGACATACGTCCATGTGAAGATTTTTTCCTCAAAATGGGCACAAGAATTACCCTCTTAAATATTAGCATGTCATTAAGGAACACCCTGTATATCTTTATTCTAGTTTGTATCTGGGTAATGTAATGTATTGTGATGGGACTGATCTTATAAAATAAACATTTTAGTTCACTTAGTTTATTTGCCAATTAAAAGATATTTAAAAAATATATTATTTTATTTGACATGTCTGACAAATTGTGAAAATGATAAAACTTACAATAAAAACCGAAAAACGGTAGGTAAAGTTTTATATAATATTTATTGCACATAACCTGACATAAAAGTAATCTGAAAATATAAAGATAATCTAGCTGACTATGAATAACTAATTATGTTTAAAAATGGTTTTTAACGTATTTAAAACAAAACAAATATTCCAATAACTAAAATATTCACTTATTGTTGTAGTGCTTTAAGGGTATAATAGCACCTCAGTTCAATTTTAAACATCGATAAATCGAAAATGCTCTAATGAAATGGGCTGAAATTTTAAAATCATATATTGTAGGAAGTTGTCGAAGGCCCCAATTTTTTATTTTCTGAAAAGTACTTTTTGTTTCTGAGGAAAAAATTCGGTGACCTCATAAAATTGGAATTTTAGCAAAAGGATATGTCATGTCCTAGATAATGTCACAATAAATACGCTATAAAAATTTTATTTCTTAATATCAAACGGTATTTAAAAAACACTTGTTCAAAATTTTGTATTTATATGCCTCTGGGTACTGCTGCTTCCTTGCGGATATTGTCGGTAACTTCACTCGGTACACTCGGAAGAAGCATACCGTCGGCTGAAAGTGTTAACCTGCTTAGTCCATTTTGACCATTTTACAGGAGAGGTAAAAAACAATTTTTAAGGTTATTCTTGATAATTTTTTTAAAAATAACTAGGAAAATGCTTAAGGGGTATAACAAAAGTGTTTTGGTACTAAAAAACGTAAAATATATTAGAATAAAGAGTTTTTTTGGTAATATTTGGGAGATAGCTGTTTTTCGTTTATTAAAATCGGTTTGTAAATGGACTTGACAGGGGTAATAAAACAAACAACATCTGTAGTCATTTAGACGGGCCAACAAAATAAAGAAAAATAATAGCGTTATTTCTTGTTTTATTTATTGTTTAAGGCTTTGGCACGTTTAATTAAACACAGGTATAAATATTTTATACAAAATAATTATTTTATTTTTTCAAGGGAAAAAGAACAAAGTAAAAAATTATACATAAAGAAATTCGTCATAAAATTGATAATAGTCAATTGGAAAAGCACAAAATTATACATGAGGAAGGTCTTCATAAAATTGATGATAGTCAATTGGCAAAGTTTCTTTGATAGATTGAAGGTCTTCATATTTTTTACCTGTTATTTTCCGTCTCTCTAAGTAGAGCTCTTTTAACTCTTCCCACGAGCATGAAATAATGTTTGTATTTTTCCGTTGTGGAATAGGTTCCCATTGATCAGAAAAACTAGTTTTATAATAAATATGACCTTCAGGGGTGTACCTCAGAGCACGAATGATTGTTACCTTCAAATTACATGTAATCGCTACATTCAATAAAACATTAGACATAACAGAGTTTCTGTTTTGGTATCCACAACCATCCGTGTATATTATAATTGTAATCCTTTCATTAGTATCTTCTAACGGAGGAATATTTGGCAAAATTTTCTGTTCTACAAAATACATCCAAATACTTGCAAATTCTTCGGCACCAACACCTTCTTCATATTCGTTCCATACAAAACAATAAGCATCGGACTTTATCAAATTGTAGAAACACAAATTATGTACTTGCAGCTTTATTTTGTAGTATAGTGTGAAAACTTTTGATTTAGGGGCCATCAAATCTGCCGTGAACAAGTATTTTCCCTCCTTTTTATCTTTTTCCTTTTCTTTCCTCGCTTCCGTTTTCTTCTGTATGTGACTATTAAATTCGTCTTCTGAAACTTGCCCAACCCTATAACCTACACACTTCTCACACTTATCTTTTTTAGGGTGAAAAAGAGCCATATTTTTTCCTCAAAAGTTTTGGAGAACGTTGCTATTGAAAGAGCCTCTTTTTTCATTGATTTACACCAGTCTTGGACATAAAATTCATAAAGACTTTGTTTGGAATGCCATTCAGCCAGAAGATATTTTTTTTGAGAAGTAGCTCTACAATAATGTGACTCCATAACTGGTAGAGAATCTAAAAATTGGTTTAGGCATATATTATACGTTGATCTTTAAAAACTTGATTTTTACTAGATGACTTTTGCCATGTTCCAAAAGAACTTTTCCAACGAAGAATTGTCCACCGTCCAATTCCAACAGTATTAAAGAACATGGTCCTGCACATCCTATGACTTTTTTCTTGAACTCTCAAAAAATATTGCAAGGATTGTCCTCTTTTGGTTTCATTTTCTTTTTTTCGGTTTCGGTGCCTTTGAGTTGGCACGAATTTAACTTGATTATCTATAAACACTTTCTTTTCACCCCATGCCGTAGCCCAAAATGACTTGAAAACTTGCTGCCTTTCTTGTTCACTGATGGAAGCACACTTCATTATATCTTTTACAGTTGTTTTACAATTGCATCTATCATTCATAACCCGAGCTTCTTTAGGCTTATTATAGTTCCATTTTCCATCTTCTTTTACTCTACCTAAATAACTTTTGCCACTTTCTCGTAGTTTTTTATTTTTCTCCGCAAACCATTTTGATTCGTAAACTTGAAAACGTTTTGTACGTTTTTTGCTTTTTTTGGATAATATTCGTTTGAAGACGAACTTGAATCGGTATCGGAATATGGAACTAAATAATTATTTGCTTCATTATCATCAGAAATATCTGAAAATGTAAATTCTATTGTGTAAATTTGGGATTGAATTTGCTCCTCCGGGTTGTTTATTTCTGATATTAGTGTGGCTGCATTATCATTATTATTGGGTGCATCAGCCGTTACGTGTTTTACCTGCTGGTTAATGTCAAAGTATTTTCATTCTTCAAGACTCTCTGATTGTAGTACGATCTGATCTTCAAAAGAATCAGATATAATTATTTTGTTTAATGGAACAGAAATTTGGAGGGATTCCAAATCACAGTTTTTATTGGTAAAAGAGGAATCAATAATGTCTATTTCAACGTTTTCAACTACTTCAAAATTGCTGCTGGGTTGGTTGGCTTCTGCGGTATATTGAAATATTTTAACAGGATCTATATTTGAATTTAAATTTTTATCTAAATTTTTACGTTCATTTTCTGTGTATTATCATTAAACTCAGAATCGTTCTTTGACTTTGCCATTGCCATTTCTACCAATCGCCTATTACGTGACGTCATCTGAAATGGAAATCCTTAGCTTAATATACTGTAAAAATAAAGGTTGTTTTGAAGTTATAGAACCCCCATAATTATAAAACAATAAAATAAAAAAAAAAACATTATTTGTTTAATACTAAAGAATATTAAGCTGCTATATTCCACAGCTACCGGAAACCCTGCTTAGTCCCTCTAGTTAAACAAACAGATTGTAACCTTAAAATGTTGACCCATTTCACATTTAAAATCAGTCAAAATGTTTTATAATCTATAAAAGTTACTTACCTTTATTTTTATCACTTAGATAATTGCAAAAAACGGGAAAAAATGGCAAAATCACAGAGAAACAACACGCGTACTCCTATGCACGTCGTGTTTCTTGAACTTGGCTGTTTTTCCGTGTTAAGAATTAGTCGACTAGACTTAGCTGTTATTCATATCATGCAATATTTTAGGTTTTTAGTAATAAAAGTGACTTGGATGTTTAACTCATCGAAAGAGTAAATAATGTAGAATTTTTAGAAGTAAAAACCTCAATTTACCTAAAAATGGACTTAGCAGGTTAACACTTTAGGCGGACGATACACCTTCATCCGATTTTGAAATGCAGGCGATTGCGAAATGCAGGCGACGCAAATTAGTATTGTTTTAGATTTTGATTTTGAGGTGTTTTGTGTTTTGTATAGTAGGTTGTTTTTTTTATAGTTAGTTAATTTTATTAGTGGTGTCGCGATGGGCAACAGAAGAAATAATCGACGTAAAAGTTGTTCTATAAAAGGTAGATGGTAAGTCAAATATTTAAATTATTGAGGTAAAAAAATAATGGAAAATTATTTGTACATTTTAGTTTGGTCGACTCTCGATGGAATAAAAGTTGTGAAAATATAGAAAATGTTCCTGGAAGTTCCCAACAAACTGAGGATGCAAACATTGAAATTGTGTGTGAAAATATTTCTATTAAAAAAAAATTGAAATTCAGGGGCGGAGAATTGTGGACGTTGCCTACTTTTGGGAACAAATTAAACATTTTAAACATATGCCATTTTTCAACTGTTCAATTAGTGACTGTGAAATGACTGGTGAAGAAAAAGTTGGATTTTCTTTAAAATTTACAATAGAATGTAAAATGTGCGGCAGTAAAGATTTCCTTAAAACAGATAAAGCCTTAGAAGTGATGGACGTAAATATATCTGCAGTCTTAGGTGAGCGTAAATATACAGGTTGATTTAAAATTTGTAGGTCCCTTTGTTTTTAATAATATAATGAATAGGATTAAATAACTGTCAAAACTAAACACTAGCAAAAAAGCGACATTACCTGAAAAAACTTACCTTACATACGTACTTTTTACTTTCCTATCTGTATACAGATAAGGAAAGTATAGTAATCATGTTTTTTTTTTCGACCACGAGTTTTCGACGGATTTTTAAGTTTTGACTATTTTCGCGATGATGTCTATGTCTGTGTTTGTATGTGTCTGTATACTCGATAACTCATGAAGACAAAAACACCAAATTTTAAACTTAAGCTTTAATCCACCCTGCGGTGAATTAATTAGATTTTAGGCATAGTCTAAACATCTGAGGGGTACTTTATAGGGGGTCGTTTTTCTACTTTATTGAATATATCTATTATTTACGCTTAATTTTTTTTTTTTTGATAAAAGCTGTTTGTAAAATTTTTCTCTATATTTTTTGTTATATTATACATAATTTTCCTAAAATGGCCCGTATTTGAGGACGAGTAAAAATTTTAAACTCAAAAACGGATAAAAAGAAGAACACCAAATTTTAAGCTGACTAAATTTTCGAAGTATTTGGGGGTACTTTATGGAGGCCGTTTTTTTACTTTAACGAATATCTGTTATTTATGATCTTACGGAGGAAGAAGTTTTACATCGAAAACAAAAACTGGTAGATTTATTGCTAAAATCTAAAATAGAAATTCAAGAAATAGAAATTAACACTAGAGGCCAGAGTTCAAATCCACTGTGGAAGCAGGAGAGAGCTTTCCGAATTACTGCTTCCAATTTTGGGCGTGTTTGTAAAATGAAAGAATCAACAAATCCCGAAAAATTAGTTAAAAACATTTTATACACTACTTTTAAGGGTAATGAGGCAACACGTTACGGACAAGAGCATGAACCAGTAGCCATTCAAGATTTCGAGGACATAACGGGTTATACTGTTAGTAGTTGTGGCTTCTTTATTGGAAAGGAAAATGAATATTTTTTGGGTGCAAGTCCTGACGGTTTAATCGAGAATGATCCAGATTCTATTTTGGAGATTAAATGTCCTCATGTTTTAAAAAATGCAACATTAGAAGATGCCGTAAAAAATAAAAAAGTTACTTTCCTTTTATTTAATGAAATCAAAGGAGAATTTGAACTTAAAAAAAATCATGATTATCATTATCAGATTCAAGGGCAACTACATATAACAGGAAAAAATATTGTTATTTTGTAGTGTGGTCTCCCCTTTAATCTCCATATATTGAAGTAATTGAAAAAGATGATAATTTCTATTTTAAAAATATGAAATCTAAATTATCATCTTTTTATTTTTCTTCTATGGCTATGGAAGTAATAAAAAATATAAAATACCTATATATTTCTTACCTTAATTTCAATATTTTATTTTGTATCATAATTATTTCATAATTTTGCGGCATATGGTAATTTTTTTATCAGGCACTAATTTTAGAAAAAGAAGCATTATTCATAAAAAGCTGTGCATGTCCTGAAACCGAAAATACAACCATCTAATATCAAATTTTATCAACCGTCTACGAGGTTTGTCAAAAAATATGATTTTACTTAAGATTAATGTGGCGTATGCAACATGGTTTATGTTGGTAAAATTGTCAGGGCACATGCCCAGAATTAGTCGTATGTAAACGCTTTGTAAATAGTAAACATATGCTAAGCATTCTAAAGGAGTCAGAAATATGTTCCAAATGACTTAATAAGCAATAGATACAAAATAAGTTAAAATTTAAAACATTCTTAAATGATCATCTAAACACGTACCAAAACATTTTAACATAATTTCAAAATATTGGTTCATACACCTCATTTATATTCTCAAAAATATAGATCAAATAAAACTAATCACCCTTTAGTCAAAATTCACAATATTAAAACAAATACATAGTAATTTAAATTTTTATCAATTAGTTATGTAAACATGAAAACTGTGTAGAAAGAACTTTTATTTGTTGTTTGGTGTTCGGAATGTACCTCTCACTCACCTGGTGTTAACTGCACGCAGGCCTACTTTTACATTCGGATATATCTACTTATACCTAGTAAAGGGTCTTGGTCTATCTCTCTCCAAACTCTTGCAAGAGAGAAGCCGATCTAAAACTTGCGAGGTGCTATTGTCCCCTTTTTTAAACAGTATGATATTGATAATAATAACTACACTTAATATAAACCCAAATAAAAAAAACAAACAGCGATATCATTAGCGCTTGTACAAAGTTTTGAACTTAAACACGTTCAAATTATTGGAAAAATTAAACACCCTTTTTAAATTACCACAAGTCACCACTGAATAAAAAAATATTATTTTGAATTTTTTCTATTTTTAATCATTTTATATTTCGTCTATAAATTTTGGAAATAAATAAATAATTGGATTTAAAAAAAAAATAAAATAGAGACATTGTTTTATCGTCAACATCGTATATTATATTAAACCAGAAAGAAACTTAAAAACTAAGAATGACATTAATATAAAACAAAAAAATATCTACCTTTTTAAAGTGGCGGCTCTCTATCGTCAGGTGGCATGCCTGTTGGTCCTGAGAAATTCTCGTCCTTTTCGTCCTGCTTGTCAGAAATGAAGCTCTTGGTCGGTGTTATCACTTTCAACACGCGCCAACCACTAACGTATTGTAGTTTTAACTCTTGCGTTGAAGAAGTTGCCTCTGGAGGCAGTTCTTCCTGCTAGCACTTGCGCCCCAACTCGGCCGATACTCTTTATCATTGGCGCTATCAAAAATGAATCGTCCCATTTACAGTTGGTTGGAAAGTAAAAACATGTAGGGTGTTACATTAATAATAATAAAATTTATTCATTATAAAAAAAGTGTGAAGAATTTCTTGTACAATTTAAATTGTGCAGTATCATACAATAAATTGTTTGAAAAATCGAAATTTTTATAATAAATAATATATAATAATAATAATAATAATATTAATAAAAAAACCATTGAAAAAAAATATGTGTAAACAAATATTAAAATAAAGCCAAAAATGTCGATAAATGCCTAGACACTTGTTTCGGTTAAAATACAAAATATATAAATAAAATGATATAAATCTTACAATTTACAACTACATAAAATTTACAACAGAATGTACACACATATAAAAAAAATAGTAAAATTTACAAATACATATTAAAATATAATAATTATTTAAAAAAAGAAGAAAAGGGCAACGTAACACTAAATTATTATTAATATTTTTTAGTTTTTAAAAAGATTATTAATAATAGACCTATTAATATCAATAAAAAAGTGTTTTAGATATCTTTTGAAGCCACAAATAATTCTAATAGTTTTTAAAGTTTCTGGTATAGCGTTGTATAATTTTGGTGCTATAAACAGATAAGAACTCTAGGCACAATATTTGTTCATAAATGGAAGAACAAAGTGATGTTTCTGGCGAGTGTAATACTGGTGAGATGGAAGTGGAGCTTGTGGTTTATGTTTATCTAACACACGAACACAAATAGTATAATTGCCTTATATCCATTATTTTTATTTCAGCATACAATAGATCTGATGAATACCTCGAGTTTTTGGATAAAATTAATTTTAAAAATCTTCTTTGGATTACTTCTAAACCAGAAAGGCGAGTTTTAAGAGCTGTAAGAGCAAGGAGCCCATAATGAAGATGACTTTCTACCAATGCAAAGTATAACATTTTTAAAAAACTTTCAGGTAAATAATCTTTTAATTTTCTAAATTTTAATATATTTCGTAATTTACTTATTACATAAGATATGTGCATGTCCCATTTCATATTGTTATCGAAAATTACACCTAAATATTTTTTTTTTCAGGTAATATGAAAAGCGAGTTGGTAATATTGAGACAATTGAAAGGAGGACTACCAAAGGAATAACAGCTGAAAGGCAAGTAATTAACAGTTAGCAGTTTGTAGTCTAACCATTTTTTTATTTCTAAAAAGTCTATCTCCGCTTTCTCTTTTAGTTTTTTCCTATTATCTGCCCTATATAGAATATAGCAGTATCATCTGCGAAGCCAATAACGGTTCCACTAGATTATAAAGAAAATAAGTCATTAATATATATGTTGAACAAAAAAGGACCAAGTACAGATCCTTGCGGTACCCTATATTCAACAACTCTTGCACTGCTGAGTACATCATCGATTCTTACAGTTTGTTGTCTATTGGTAAGGTAACTTTTAAAAAGATTTAAATGATTATTTCGTATACCAATATCTTCCAAGCACTGCAGGAGAAGATGATGACTAACCGTGTCAAACGCTTTTGAAAGATCCAGATATACATATACACAAACAAGGCTTGCTTTCATTAAGTGATTCACTTACTTCTGAAGTTAAGACAGTAACAGCGTCTTGTGTGGATGTTTTTTCCTCTAAAACCAAACTGTTGTTTTGAGAGTATTTCATATTTGTTTAGGTATGTAGCTAATCTGATTTTAATTAATTTTCCAAAAACTTTTGAGAAGTGGGTAATTAACAATATGGGTCGGTAATTGCTGATTTTTGTTACATCTCCCTTTTTATGTAATGGAGTAACAATTGATTGTTTAAAAGCTAATGGGTATATCGAGTGTTCTATACATTTATATAAAATATGTGTTAATGGTTCTAAAATATAATTATAGATTAATTTAATAGTTTCATCCTTTATGTTATCAATCCCAACGGCTTTCCCATTTTTTAAATCAAATATAATATTTTTTATCTCATCCTGTTCTATTGGCGCAAACACAAATGAATTAATAATAGATTTTTTAGTAACTTTGAAACTTTCATCCTTTTTATTTGGTTTGCTAATTTTTTGCCAATTTCGCTAAAACTTTTATTAAATTCTTAGGGCAAATTTAATTTTTTCGTGTAACAAATCATTTGTATCTACACTCTTTATTTTATCAATGTTATGTTTCTTTTTATTTGTATTACTAATTTGATTTACGACCTTCCATAAATTTTGCGAGTCATTTTGTTTTCCATAATATGTACATTTAGCTTTTTCTATTACAGAGGTAAGTTTGTTTCTGTATTTATTATAATTACGTTTTAAAGTGAGGTTATTGGGATATTTTTGTAGGTCACTATGCATTTTATTTTTTTGATTAATATAATTTAGAAGTAGTTATCCAAGGACATATTTTATCGTTTTTTCTATGTAGTAGTATTTTCTCTGTGCATTCGTTTAAATTTGTTGTAATTTTATTTTAATGAAGTAAGAAGTAAACAAAAAATTTGTAAATTTTTTGTTTCCCAGAAAACCCTCTAAAAAAAAAATTTGATTACTCTGATAGGTAACTACTTGACATAATTATGGAAATGGAAATATAGAATAAACGTTTGATAAACGTAAAGAAACCAATGATTTTTCATTTTAAAAGTCTGAATCAGAAGAATGGATCAATCAGTTAGTTTAATTTACTCAATGAGAAATTTTACCTAATAAATGGTATGTACATTTTAATAGTTTATATAAAGTTATGTTTGCCTGTAATTATCAATCGTGTTACCCTCTACCTAGATTGTTTATTGCATACAAACCTGAAATCTTTTATTTTAATGACATTTTTTTATTGTCTTGTTTGTATAATTTAGTATTTTCAAAAATATTAGATATATTGGTAATTTGGATCAGTGCAAGTATTAAATAAAAGTAAGGCTGTTGGTAAATTAGTTTACAGTATGTCTCGAAAAGAGCAATAAGTATCAAACATAAATTTTAATTTTGATTAGGCACTTAACAAGTCACATCCCATATATCTACATGCTCTGGATAATCAATCCCGTAAGTACATATCAAAACATTAATCTATAATAATAATTTGAAAATACAGATGAAGCCCATTTACCTATTTAGATAAAATTACTATTATTCTGTTATTTATTAAAACACATTATTTTTTAGTAAACATGGACATGCAAAAGTCTACAATAAGGATAGGACAGTAGCGAGAGCAAGAATACTTTGGAATGTGCTGTGAAATACACCTAGAAAGGGTAAATTAGGTGTGATAGCATTTTACCATGTGAAACTCACTATTTTAGTTCACATATTTCGGTAAATGTTCAATTATGTGTTGCTATTTTAAACTTTTAGTATCCTTTGATAAAAGAAGTTAAATATTATTGTTGACATTTTTAAACTGTTTATTATACCTTATACATTTTGTTTTTCTACTCTTCATACAGTATTCTGTGAAGAGTATTGGTTTACTTTGTCCATCTGTCCGATGTCATGTTTTTTGTCGGCTCGATAAGTCAGAAACGAGAAATGATATCAACTTGAAAATTTTAAGCAAAAATCAAAGCTCTATAAGGGGATAAAGTCTATTGATTTTTAACAAATCTGATTAAAAATAGGGGGTATACTGTTATTTTAATTGGTATTGCAAAGGTGGAAATAGTTTTATTATCGCCATAGCATTTCCTCTTAATTTTATCTCAATGATAATAACCGATTGCAGCTAAACAAAAGTTGACCTGCGCTTACACCATTTTTATCTAAAAAGGATGATTTTCGCATATTTAAAATTATGGTGGATGAAAATAAGTAATTCACCAAAAATGTTAACACAAAAAAATGAATATACTTCTTTTAAAAACATATTCCCACAATGTTTTTAAAATTTTAACTGTAACACCAAAACATATGAAGGGCTTAGCAAAAACAACACTTGTCAAAAAATCAATATTTTCAGGATTAAAAAACCTAATATCTTAAACACGAAAAGCTGTTTTATCAGAACATGCTATATTTCGATAGGCTTTTAGGGGTGATATGAGTTGTTTTTGTCGGAAATAAAATTACCTACCGATAACTGTGGATTATCTGAGAGCAGTGTTGCCTATATCTCAAAAATTAAATTTTCTGACATGTGCTGTTTTTGCTATAAACCCTTCATATGTAGTGCTATCTAAAAAATATAATTTGACCGATTATACCAAAAAAGTTTTATTTACAAATAATTTCGATTTTATGTTATATCGTCCTAATCCGTTAATAATTTTTCCCAAAACCCGATAAGTATACATAAAAATTCATAAGAGTAGGAGCGAAAACAAATTTATCATTAAGACAACCAGAAGCAACTTCATTAGCGTATGCTCAGGGGTTTAACAAGGTACATGCGATGAAATTTTTTGTTCTTTTAAGAGGCCAAAACTAAAAAAACTTATCGTATATACTGTAATGATTCTAATTTGTCGTTCATTACATTACAATTTACCAAACTCATTTTATTAAAACTTACCTCGACTAGCCTTTAATGTCCTTCTAAAAGTCGTAAATCAATAGAGCAGATCGTCTTTATCCCAGGGGAGGTTCAAGTTGACAATTTTAACTGAAGAGATAATTATTTAAATTTATCAACTTTTAATTTAAATTAAAGTTGAAGGTAGTTGCTATGTGTGAGTTATATGTTCAAAAAAGAGGTAAATAAAACAAGGGTGTGCCTTAAGATCTCACAAGAGTAATTTAATACGACCGGTTTCGAGTAGATCAGATCCTCATCATCAGGTATGGTCTAAAATAGAGAGGTAAAACGAATGAGCTCATTAAGACAAAATTTGTCTTAATGTCTGTCCGTTCGTGAAATAATTTAATAATTTTAATTAATAGTTTTAGACCTACTTGTGTTTTGACATCAACTTTTTGTTGCAACTACTGTTTTTATGCATTTCTTAAAAACTACTCGCATACTTGTTTTTTCACACCGACCCTGTGATAATCTCTAAGCTTAGTCTTAAATAGATGAGTAATACGGGTGAGTTCTTGATATTTGACAACTTTCATTATTTTTAAACCCACTTTATTAGTTATGAGCTCATTCGTTTTTACCTCTCTATTTTAGACCATACCTGATGATGAGGATCTGATCTCCTCGAAACCGGTCGTATTTAATTACTCTTGTGAGATCTTAATGACCACCCTTGTTTTATTTACCTCTTTTTTAATTTTAGTTAAATTTAGTTTAATTTAGTTTAATTTAGTTTAATTTAGTTTAATTTAGTTTAATTTAGTTTAATTTAGTTTAATTTAGTTTAATTTAGTTTAATTTAGTTTAATTTAGTTTAATTTAGTTTAATTTAGTTTAATTTAGTTTAATTTAGTTTAATTTAGTTTAATTTAGTTTAATTTAGTTTAATTTAGTTTAATTTAGTTTAATTTAGTTTAATTTAGTTTAATTTAGTTTAATTTAGTTTAATTTAGTTTAATTTAGTTTAATTTAGTTTAATTTAGTTTAATTTAGTTTAATTTAGTTTAATTTAGTTTAATTTAGTTTAATTTAGTTTAATTTAGTTTAATTTAGTTTAATTTAGTTTAATTTAGTTTAATTTAGTTTAATTTAGTTTAATTTAGTTTAATTTAGTTTAATTTAGTTTAATTTAGTTTAATTTAGTTTAATTTAGTTTAATTTAGTTTAATTTAGTTTAATTTAGTTTAATTTAGTTTAATTTAGTTTAATTTAGTTTAATTTAGTTTAATTTAGTTTAATTTAGTTTAATTTAGTTTAATTTAGTTTAATTTAGTTTAATTTAGTTTAATTTAGTTTAATTTAGTTTAATTTAGTTTAATTTAGTTTAATTTAGTTTAATTTAGTTTAATTTAGTTTAATTTAGTTTAATTTAGTTTAATTTAGTTTAATTTAGTTTAATTTAGTTTAATTTAGTTTAATTTAGTTTAATTTAGTTTAATTTAGTTTAATTTAGTTTAATTTAGTTTAATTTAGTTTAATTTAGTTTAATTTAGTTTAATTTAGTTTAATTTAGTTTAATTTAGTTTAATTTAGTTTAATTTAGTTTAATTTAGTTTAATTTAGTTTAATTTAGTTTAATTTAGTTTAATTTAGTTTAATTTAGTTTAATTTAGTTTAATTTAGTTTAATTTAGTTTAATTTAGTTTAATTTAGTTTAATTTAGTTTAATTTAGTTTAATTTAGTTTAATTTAGTTTAATTTAGTTTAATTTAGTTTAATTTAGTTTAATTTAGTTTAATTTAGTTTAATTTAGTTTAATTTAGTTTAATTTAGTTTAATTTAGTTTAATTTAGTTTAATTTAGTTTAATTTAGTTTAATTTAGTTTAATTTAGTTTAATTTAGTTTAATTTAGTTTAATTTAGTTTAATTTAGTTTAATTTAGTTTAATTTAGTTTAATTTAGTTTAATTTAGTTTAATTTAGTTTAATTTAGTTTAATTTAGTTTAATTTAGTTTAATTTAGTTTAATTTAGTTTAATTTAGTTTAATTTAGTTTAATTTAGTTTAATTTAGTTTAATTTAGTTTAATTTAGTTTAATTTAGTTTAATTTAGTTTAATTTAGTTTAATTTAGTTTAATTTAGTTTAATTTAGTTTAATTTAGTTTAATTTAGTTTAATTTAGTTTAATTTAGTTTAATTTAGTTTAATTTAGTTTAATTTAGTTTAATTTAGTTTAATTTAGTTTAATTTAGTTTAATTTAGTTTAATTTAGTTTAATTTAGTTTAATTTAGTTTAATTTAGTTTAATTTAGTTTAATTTAGTTTAATTTAGTTTAATTTAGTTTAATTTAGTTTAATTTAGTTTAATTTAGTTTAATTTAGTTTAATTTAGTTTAATTTAGTTTAATTTAGTTTAATTTAGTTTAATTTAGTTTAATTTAGTTTAATTTAGTTTAATTTAGTTTAATTTAGTTTAATTTAGTTTAATTTAGTTTAATTTAGTTTAATTTAGTTTAATTTAGTTTAATTTAGTTTAATTTAGTTTAATTTAGTTTAATTTAGTTTAATTTAGTTTAATTTAGTTTAATTTAGTTTAATTTAGTTTAATTTAGTTTAATTTAGTTTAATTTAGTTTAATTTAGTTTAATTTAGTTTAATTTAGTTTAATTTAGTTTAATTTAGTTTAATTTAGTTTAATTTAGTTTAATTTAGTTTAATTTAGTTTAATTTAGTTTAATTTAGTTTAATTTAGTTTAATTTAGTTTAATTTAGTTTAATTTTTAATTTAGTTTAATTTAGTTTAATTTAGTTTAATTTAGTTTAATTTAGTTTAATTTAGTTTAATTTAGTTTAATTTAGTTTAATTTAATTTAGTTTAATTTAGTTTAATTTAGTTTAATTTAGTTTAATTTAGTTTAATTTAGTTTAATTTAGTTTAATTTAGTTTAATTTAGTTTAATTTAGTTTAATTTAGTTTAATTTAGTTTAATTTAGTTAAATTTAGTTAAATTTAGTTTAATTTAGTTTAATTTAGTTTAATTTAGTTTAATTTAGTTTAATTTAGTTTAATTTAGTTTAATTTAGTTAAATTTAGTTTTTAGTTTAATTTAGTTTAATTTAGTTTAATTTAGTTTAATTTAGTTTAATTTAGTTTAATTTAGTTTAATTTAGTTTAATTTAGTTTAATTTAGTTTAATTTAGTTTAATTTAGTTTAATTTAGTTTAATTTAGTTTAATTTAGTTTAATTTAGTTTAATTTAGTTTAATTTAGTTTAATTTAGTTTAATTTAGTTTAATTTAGTTTAATTTAGTTTAATTTAGTTTAAATTTAGTTTAATTTAGTTTAATTTAGTTTAATTTAGTTTAATTTAGTTTAATTTAGTTTAATTTAGTTTAATTTAGTTTAAATTTAGTTTAATTTAGTTTAATTTAGTTTAATTTAGTTTAATTTAGTTTAATTTAGTTTAATTTAGTTTAATTTAGTTTAATTTAGTTTAATTTAGTTTAATTTAGTTTAATTTAGTTTAATTTAGTTTAATTTAGTTTAATTTAGTTTAATTTAGTTTAATTTAGTTTAATTTAGTTTAATTTAGTTTAATTTAGTTTAATTTAGTTTAATTTAGTTTAATTTAGTTTAATTTAGTTTAATTTAGTTTAATTTAGTTTAATTTAGTTTAATTTAGTTTAATTTAGTTTAATTTAGTTTAATTTAGTTTAATTTAGTTTAATTTAGTTTAATTTAGTTTAATTTAGTTTAATTTAGTTTAATTTAGTTTAATTTAGTTTAATTTAGTTTAATTTAGTTTAATTTAGTTTAATTTAGTTTAATTTAGTTTAATTTAGTTTAATTTAGTTTAATTTAGTTTAATTTAGTTTAATTTAGTTTAATTTAGTTTAATTTAGTTTAATTTAGTTTAATTTAGTTTAATTTAGTTTAATTTAGTTTAATTTAGTTTAATTTAGTTTAATTTAGTTTAATTTAGTTTAATTTAGTTTAATTTAGTTTAATTTAGTTTAATTTAGTTTAATTTAGTTTAATTTAGTTTAATTTAGTTTAATTTAGTTTAATTTAGTTTAATTTAGTTTAATTTAGTTTAATTTAGTTTAATTTAGTTTAATTTAGTTTAATTTAGTTTAATTTAGTTTAATTTAGTTTAATTTAGTTTAATTTAGTTTAATTTAGTTTAATTTAGTTTAATTTAGTTTAATTTAGTTTAATTTAGTTTAATTTAGTTTAATTTAGTTTAATTTAGTTTAATTTAGTTTAATTTAGTTTAATTTAGTTTAATTTAGTTTAATTTAGTTTAATTTAGTTTAATTTAGTTTAATTTAGTTTAATTTAGTTTAATTTAGTTTAATTTAGTTTAATTTAGTTTAATTTAGTTTAATTTAGTTTAATTTAGTTTAATTTAGTTTAATTTAGTTTAATTTAGTTTAATTAGTTTAGTTTAATTTAGTTTAATTTAGTTTAATTTAGTTTAATTTAGTTTAATTTAGTTTAATTTAGTTTAATTTAGTTTAATTTAGTTTAATTTAGTTTAATTTAGTTTAATTTAGTTTAATTTAGTTTAATTTAGTTTAATTTAGTTTAATTTAGTTTAATTTAGTTTAATTTAGTTTAATTTAGTTTAATTTAGTTTAATTTAGTTTAATTTAGTTTAATTTAGTTTAATTTAGTTTAATTTAGTTTAATTTAGTTTAATTTAGTTTAATAGTTTATAAATTCTGCCAAAAATCCAATCTTCTATTTCAAAATTGTATGATCACCCTGTATATTTAAGTAAGCAAACTAATAAAATATTTTAACAACAAACCTTACAAATTTATTTAATTCAAATTGTACAATGTTCAAAATGAAACCATAGTTCAAATAATTTTCTAACTTCTAATATATAACTATTATATCAATAAACATTCACTCCAAAACCATCACACTTTAGAAAAAAAAAACTAATGGTTATTTAAAGTAAAAAAAAAAATAAATACCGCCGTCACTTCCTTTTACTCTTGGAAGGCGTAGTTTTTGAGATCTACCCTTCCTAGCTTGACGACTGTCACCACTGACAAATATGTGTTTAAAATTATTATGGCTAGTATTTATTTCTTTCTATCTAAAATTTAATTAAGGAACCTCTATGCTATTATTTACAAATATCGAAGTGATTCTTCCACTTCGAACTGCACTTCCTAACAGTTTCTCACAATTATTCAAATGTATTTGGTACTCACAGCTCTGTCTTCAATCCAGATTTTCTGCAATTAATAGCAGACTGGAGACTGGGGCTCTGCGAATGTCACTATTTGATCCTGGTTTACGTTTCACACCGATTGTGCCGCAAGCTTGTTCAATGGTTTCTGTACAAAGTTGTTACCTTCATATACAAGTAGGTACAAGTATCATCCAATTTGCTTACTTAAACACCTTCTGAATAATATTACTTTAAACCGGTTTTTTTTTATTTTATACTTAAAAACGATTACATTTTAGTAAATCAAAAACCCAAAAGACAAATTAGCCTTCACCTTCTTTCCAAAACCGTCATTCCCCCTTCATGCTGTTTATTTTCCTTTCTTTTGTAACCACAACAAAAACCAATAAAAACTCCGAATGGTTTATAACAATAAAATTTTATGTTTTAAGCTGGATATCTGGCTGAATTTAACTACTTTTACTCGTTTTACTCCATATATAACAACTTTATCACTTTTACAATGATTTTAAACCAAACATTGAGTTTACTGTAATTATTTTCCTTTATATGACACCAATCAAAATAATATTCCCAACTTGTGACAACTTTGTCATTTGTATCTCCGAGCAATTACTACTAGAGGGAGTCTTCCCCCCTTCCCCGCGCTAAATTTTGTTAGCAACATCTACTCCCCCCGAGGGGGGAAATACCTCTTCTGTAATTGGCTTATTTAATCAGCGTTGCCAAGTTTGACAGTGAGGTTGTGACCTCGTTCTGACACTTTCTGACACATGTCAATTATTGATTTGTATTTTACGAAAAATATAATTATTTATATCCTTGTAAGGGTTTTAAATGTATATTGAAGATTTATAATCTGTAATAATATGGTGAAAACATGCTTTATGTGTAAAAGACCTGTTGAAAATGCTTCTTCAAGATTATATCATAGGTAAGTACAAATACAACTTAATTACCAGAGGCGGTGCATTAGGTAATCACCTTTAATTTGCAATTGAACTTTCTTATTTTCGAAAAAGTAAAATTAAGAGGGAATAAATCCCAGCTAAGTTCGTCTTCATATGTATCATAATGATTATAGTAAAGGTTTAACAGAGAGGTTAATTACTTATTATTATTTTAATATCACATCTTTGTAAAGTCTATTATTTTTTTTAGGTTTCCTTTTCTTGATATGAGAAAGAAATACATGGTTCCAAAATTTAAGAATTCAACAAGACCTCAGGGGAGGAAAATATTAAAGAAAAATGCAATTTCGACGAAAGAAGTATAATAATCAATCCTGTCACTACTTCTACACTATATTCATCTGCTACTAAAATACTAAAACAGCAAGTAAGTAGAGAACCTTAAGTTTCTTTCAAAAAGAATGTTTAAGGAAAAAGGCATAGCCATTTTTTTGTTGACACTTTTTTTTAACTAATCTAAAAGACTAATTTTGTGTATTGTTTAAATTTTCATTTTTTGTACTTAATTTGTTTTAGGTTTAAACAAAATGAACTTCTAAGAATATCCCAAAAGAGCTAAGGAAGGTTTTAAAATTCTTAAGAAAACTATTCAGAGCCAAAAACATAAAATAGTCTTCCTGTCCAAAATATAAATAGGTATAAATATTTAGATATTATGAGTGATTTTTTATTCTATAAATAGAACATAATTTGCTTCTAAATCACTACCTAATGAACTATATTAAATAGTACAAAACTAAACAAGAATATCACATTATTCATGTTTTTTTTTAATTTCCTTAAAAACGTCCCAAAAAATGTGTTTATTTATTATTGGAGTTTACATCGTTATGCTAAAACAATACTAGAATAACTTAAATAATGTGGATTTTGACTATTTTGAGTTATGCAGATCATTATGATCTAAAAAAATGTTTGTCTAGTGCTATAGTCAGGTATAAAAACATTCATTTATTTAAACACAGTTGCAATATACATTTTATTTAGTTTTTAAGTTAAAACCTATTAGGACATCCTAAAATGACTTTTTTCGTTTGATGTGAGATTAATTATTCTACATTTTTGTTTGGTAAAATAGTATATATTAAGATGTCTTACTGTTTTCTCTGATTATCTAAAAAGTTAGAACAATATACAAAGACTGTTATAACAAAAAAGATATATACCTTTACTTAAACACACAATTAGTCAGTTCAATTGTACGATAATTTAAAGCAGAAATCCAGAAAACTTCAAAAATGTGTTTAAATGTGTTTTTACTATAACAAGGACATAATTAATAAAAAAACTTGGCACATTAACATTGACGATAGGTTTTTATAATATATATTATACAAATCACAACGAACTACACAAAATGACATTATTAATAATTTAGCAATAAAATAGTTAAGTACAATGATGACATTAAAAGTTGAGTTTCTCGAAATACTTTTTTTAAATTGTCTCAGTACCTACCTAGTATTTTTCTAGCGCAATGATGTTATATGAATGTTCATTGTGTGATATCTTATATTTTAGGAATAAAATGATATATTTTTTTGCAGGTTTCTGTTAACAACGATTTCAAGAACTTTTGAAAATATTATTAAAACGGCCTTTGCAAATATAATTCTCAATTAAGAGCTTTTGATCTAACATTAAATTTTTATTCTCCATAAGGTTACAACTTCCTAAGAAGAAAGTTTAACAAGACTTACCAGACCCAAAATATCAAAATTTTATCGACCAATTGATGGTTCTACTGGTTTTCATAGGAAAATTCTCCTCGAAACTACTAAAAGAAAAGTGGCAGAGGCAACCGAAGAAGGCAAAAAAGTCTTTTGCAAAACAAAAACTAGAAATTTGTTTAAGAATCTAATTATTATTTGAAGTTTTACCATTAATAATTTTTGATAACGATTTAAGATTATGAAGTTTTATTATGTATTTTACTCTTTGTTTAAATTTTTATTAGGACCAAAATAAATTATAATTTTCATTTCAACTACAAAAACTCTCATAATATTAAAAAGGGGAAAAACGTTAGATTAGTTATGTTCAGGAATAAACACTTTAAACATTTATCTACTTAAAATGTGTTACTTTTAGATGGTATGTTATTAACTTTCTATTTGTACCTACTTGTATTAATTTATTTCATTTTATTATCTGTTGTATTTTCAAATTGATTTTGATATTAATCTTATCTATTTATATATTTTCTTTATTCACATATATGTTTTTTTCATTGAAACAAACGTTTATTAGCTTATTAAATATAATGAATTCATGTTGTTTTATTATATGCTTGTATGAATGATTACTTTTATTTCCTTTTAAAAATGAATTTCAAAGATAAAGCCGAAACGATGAGTGAGAATTAAAAATTAGACGAAAGTGACGATATTTACTGGAGCTTTCATCTACACGCTCCTTTTTCTAGCCATCTACACCTGAGCCAGCAAAATTGGTCTTCCCTCCATCCTTACATTCTCCAGATTTACAGAGAAAACGCCGTCCTCTTTAACATATCCAGACCTTCTTTGACGGAGACTATACCACTACTTTACATTATCACAGCTTTATTTCTTATCCCGAGCAATTTAAATGTATTTGTAATTGCTCATTCTCACCTTTTCTCTTGTAGATTCCGTACTCAGTTTTCTTATTTTTAGTTGTGTTTGCACTGCCCTTTTATTTTCACAGCTTTAATTCTATAATGCTGTAACGCTACAATATGGATCCATTTTTGTGGTTTATACTACTTAATATTATTCGTAAGTGACCAACCTATTATAATAATTAAAGAATATTGTATTACAGGCCTGAAGATGTTCCTGTAAGGCCGAAACTAGTCGCTCCTGTATTTATTTATAATAAAATTGATTTTAAGATTTTATTCTTCAATTGAAAAAATTAGACCTTTACAGTGATTTTGTTTCATTTCCTACATTAGACACATATAAAAAATAGTAAAATTAGCAAATTTTTTAGTTTGTTTTTACAATTAAAACGTTAGGACAATGTGTGTTCGAACTAAAAGTACAAAAATCCTACTAGCTCTGAATGGAAGAAATCAAGTGGGAGCAATTAGATTTACAAGATGGGACACCACAAAGCACTGCTTTTGGTTTAAACATTTTCTACATTTTACGAACCCTTCTGTCACAATCAGGTGATTTGAATACTGTCATAGGCCTTCCTCTACACTGCAGCTTTAGGCTACATTCTGGATGTTGGCTTCATAGAACCTTTCAATAAATACGTTTTTGCAATACAAAAATGTTTTAGAAATAAACCAGGGAGGCCTTTTGGTGAAACTTATACTGAATTAGCTAAGCAAACATTGGACCGCCATATTTTAAGTATATTAACTTCCTGTTTGCTTAAAATACAAATCTCACCCCTGGAAAAACCGTGACATCTCAAATTTTATGATTTTCATTGTAAATACATCAGCAATTATAAAAAAAATACTGAAATTTCTCAGGAAACCATGACAAAATTTGTACTTCTAATATTTACCCAGATATAATAATAGTTTATTCATCAAAAAATATATAGTTATAAAAATACAAATGGTAGCTTAAAAATTAAAAGTAATTGAATGAATAAAGGTATACTCGATAAGTGAGTACTCACTTGTTTCGATTATAATACATGAAACTTAAAAAAAAAAGTACAATAAATTATTATTTAAAAACATTAATGTTGTAAAGATAAAAAAACACAAGATTAAAATATACAAATAACTAAAACTAAATTAACTAAAATTAGAATAAATAAAATAGGATAAATATATAAATATATAAGAGAAATTTAATTGATCCATTTTTATAACTAGAAGATTAAAATGAATTTAAGGGAAAACGTGACAACCAAAATCTATATTATTGAGTGTTAAAAAAACAATTAATTCAAAAAACTAAAGCTGAGACTAGAAACAGACGCAAGTTAAGTATTTCTACATTCTATTATATCTTTAAATTTTTGTCGTGGATTTTCTAAAATAAATTTTTTAAGGCTTTTTTTCATTTTAATTTTACATTTAATTGTTTTTATTGATTCTGGTAGTTCAATATGTATCTTAGGAGCAAGATAGGTATAAGATCGTTGACTAAGTGATTTACTTACTTGTGGCACGATATGGAGATTTCTATTGCGAGTTTGATAGGACTGAGAAGGTAAGTTAGCATGTTTAGTATTAAGTTGATATTTTTGAGCCATGCAGTAGAAGTATATTTGCCTAAGATCCATGATTTGACTTTCGGCATATAATAGGTCACTTGAGTATCGATATTCTTTCGACAACATAAGTTTTAAAAATCTTTTTTGTATTATCTCAAGCGTTTGGATATGGCACCTTAGTGCGCTTCCCCAAGCTAGAATACCATATCTAAGATGGCTTTCGACTAAGGCATAATACAAAGTTGTTAAACAGCTAACTGAAAGATATCTTTTCAGAAAATTAAACTTATATAAGATACGCTGCAGTTTTTTTATGGTATAATTTATATGGTATTCCCATTTCAGATGACTGTCAATAAATATGCCAAGGTATTTTATTTGTGTTAAAGGTTGAAGAGCAAGATGATTTTTATTTATAGAAATGTCAAGTTGATGAAATTTGGGAAGACAGCTGATGTTGCAGCTGAAAGGTACGTATCTAGTCTTGTCTAAATTTACAGTAAGTACTTTGTTGTCGAGCCAAGTCTTAATATTGAGAAAATCTCTTTCAGCCATGCGTTTGAGTTCATCCCATTCAGGTGCTTCGTAGAAGATTGCAGTATCATCTGCAAATCCCACAATTCTGCCCTTACTAGAAATTGAAAACAGACCATTTATATAAATGTTGAATAAAATTGGACCTAGAACACTGCCCTGGGGCACCCCGTATTTTATTGGCTTTCGATCACTTTCCTCTCCACTTACTTTTACAGACTGATATCTGCTGGTAAGGTAGCTTTCAAATAGTCTTAAGGTTTTTCCTCTAATACCAATATCTTCTAGAGATTGTAGGAGAAGGTAATGATCAACTGTATCGAAAGCTTTACTTAAGTCTAGGAATATGCACAAAGACGGCCTGCTTTGTTCAAGTGCATTGTGTATGTGAGATACTAAATCTAATATAGCATCTTCTGTTGACATTTTTTCCCTAAATCCGTACTGTTTAGGAGACAATAGTTTATATTTATTTAAAAAAGAACTCAGCCTGTTTTTTATTAATTTTTCGAATATCTTCGATAGATGAGTGAGTAGGGAAATAGGTCTATAGTTACTAAAGAGAGTGCTATCTCCTTTCTTAAACACTGGAGTAACAATAGAGGTTTTAAATGCTGAGGGGTAAATGGCCTTGTCAATACACTGGTTTAGTATATATGATATCGGTTCAGCAATAAAAGTTGCAATAGTTTTTAGGACTTCTGAGCAAATCTCATCAGTACCTGGTGCTTTTTTATTTTTTAAATCTTTAATAATTGCAATAATTTCTGACGGATTTGTTTCAAAGAATACTATTGAGTTCTGCAGTGTAAACCTATCATTTGATTGTTTTTCATCGTCTCTTTCAATTTTTTCGGCTAAGTTCTTTCCTACATTGATAAACTGATTGTTGAATTCATTACAGATACTTTTAAGATCAGTTAATAGTTCTCCATCTTCTGCTGTAATTGCCTCAATTTTTTTATGCGATTTCTTATGACCACTTAGAGTTTTCACCACTCGCCACAGTTCACTAGAATTACCAGCTTTAGATGCAATTTGTTGCTTGTAGAACTCATATTTGGTTTTTTGAATTGTAGCTGTTACTTTATTTCTACTGTTTTTATAGATATATTTCAAAACAACGTTATTTGGATCCCTTTGTAATTGTTTGAATAGTTTGTTTTTCTCATTGATTATTTTTAATAGCGAATCTGTGACCCATGGTGCGATCTTCGTATTTTTCCTGTTTACTCGCCTGGACAAGGTACATTGTTTTATAATATTTGTCAAGTTGTTAATAAACATATTGATTGCAGATTCTGGATCTTCTGCCTGATATATTTGATTCCAAGATGTCTCTATTGTAACATCATGTAATTTTTTATAATTTATATTATGTTTTATGTATTTTTGTTGTTTATTATTTGCATAATTGTCATTTATAATAATTTGTAAGATGGTAGTATAGTGATCAGTTATGTCATTTTCAATTACAATTGGTAAAATATTGTCAATATCACATACCGTTTTAATAAAAATGTGATCTAGACACGACTTACTTCTGTTTTGTACTCTAGTAGGTTTGTTTATAGTAGAGATGTATCCATGTTCAGACATAACATTCAAATATTCAAAAACTGTTTGAGTTTCCGCTAGCAAGTCTATATTAATATCTCCAGAAAATATATGGTATATTTCATTTTTATTTTTTAATTTTTCAAAATATTCCTGAAGAGATAATACAAACATATCGGCGTTAGACCCACAAGGCCTATAGCACGCGGTGACAGCAATGAACTTGTGCCGAAGCTTAATACGGATCAGTATAAATTTAAAATTGTGTATATCTATAATCTCCTGTTCATAAATATAACAATCTTTTATATATATTAAAAGGCCATCATTTTGATTATATTCGCCCTCGTTGTATATGTGGTTATACCCTGGGATGTTAAAAATATCTGTATTTAGTAACCGTCTAGTTTCAGTTAGTACTATACAATCTATATCACTATCTAGATGTAAAAATATTTTAAATTCGTCTAAGTTTTTCCCTACACTGCGAATATTATTATTTATAATTGTAAAATTGTTATTTTTTTCATTAATTTTTAGAATTTGTTTGCATTCGTTTTCGTTTTTTAGGCTGAATGTTTCAATCTGCGTCACATCAAATTCTCTTATATATTGGTTCATTGTTAAATAAAATAAATTGTATTACTACGTATGTACTAAATATAGGTATATACTTAAAGGATAGAAAACAATAAATTCGACACAAACAACACTAGATAAAATGTCTGTTCTTTGATTAGATGAAAGACAAGTACATTAATGATTTGAATCAGTTTCTTGAAAAATAAAAAGAAAAATAAAAATGTAAGAGCGTGTTTAATTATTTAATTAATTATTTATTTTTTTCTTAGGTTATTGACTTGTTGAAACTGCTTTGGCTTTCTTGGAGTTACCCCTGATGCTGAGCCGTGTCTGGTATGGTAACGTTTAATTTTGTCTTCCTCTATGTTTTGTGTTTTCACAACCTCTATTTTTTTGATAACTACAGGCTCCTTTTCCGTTGTACTATGGTTTTCGACTACTACTAACTGTTTAGTTTGGAGTTGGTTGGTAATTGGAGTGGGCGTAGCTGGTTCACTAGGAATTTCTCTAGCTTTTGGAGGAGAGAAAATGTCCTCCTCTTCTTCTACATCCTCCTCTTTAAGTAATTCTCCTACTGTAAACGTTTCTCCTTCTACAATTAGCTTATTACCTTTGATAATAGCACGCTTTTGTTGACTTCTAGCTTCTTTCATGAATTTTATGAGTACCTTTTTATCCTCTAGGTCTTTAGGTATTAGGTCTTTAGGTATTAGGTCTTTAGGTATTAGGTCTTCAGCAATAAATATTCGTAGATTTTTTAATAGTTTTGCGCTTTTTAGAATTTCTAGACGTTTCAAATTAGAGTGAAATTTTACTAATATTGGTCTAGTATTATCGCGATTTTTTCCCAATCTATATATATCAATTATATCAAACCTTTCAATTTCGACTTTTAATTGATCCTTCAATAATTTCGTAACAGCCGTTAGTGTTTCCTGCGTCTTCTCTTCTGCTTTTTCTGTTATTCCGTAAAAAATTAGATTTTTGTTTTTAATTTTTCTCTCCACGAATTCTAGTCGATTTTTTAATGTGATGTTTTCTGCTTCTAATTTTTCAATTCTGTTATCGATATCACACAAGTTTTTATTAACAGTGACCGAGAAGGTTTTAAATTCAAAATTTAAGTTGTCAATTTTTGTGCAAAGATTTTGACTAGTTTTATTTATTAATTCAAATAAGTCTTCTATAGTTTTGCTTCCATCCATTATAATATTTTATTCCACCACTGTATTTATTTGTGACTATTGAAATGTTTAATATGACAGTAGTGTCATTGTTTCACTGTACTAATTTTTCTTTTCACCCCATGCAACAGTGTCATTTCTCAGTTTGTCGCGTATTGATGTTTGTTTTGTAGCTCTCGAACTCGTATTACAAATCAATCTTATCGTTTTAGTTAAACTATTACTGAGAAGAATAGTGTCTTAATTAGAAATAAGACGTTGTTTTATAATTCCGGGTAAATATTCTTATACATATGTATATAAAAATACTGTAATATTTTAAAATATGCCGTTATTCAACTTATTGTTCTTTGTTAATATTCAGACGTTTCTACGAAAACTTTGTAGTGTCAGATTTTTGAATGTGACATTATTTCCCATTTTCTTCTTAGGTTTAGTTTTAATTCTGTAATTATTTTTTTTTTTTTTTTTAAGAAAAAAAGCTTTCGGATTTAATTTAACTTTTTTGATATTTTTTAGCACTAAGAGGAAACATAGAAGAGAACAATATAAATACTCCTCTCGTTTCATACCTACTATAATCAACAAGTTTTATTTTTTCTTTAAGTTTTATAAGTTTTAGTATGGAAGCAGTTAACTAAAATTTCCGAAAATAACACCATTTAAAGCTAATTATAGAAGCAATTTGATTTCAATGCTATTAAATTCTAAAAATCAATAT
Organism: Psylliodes chrysocephalus; assembly: GCA_927349885.1. Taxonomy (NCBI): domain Eukaryota; kingdom Metazoa; phylum Arthropoda; class Insecta; order Coleoptera; family Chrysomelidae; genus Psylliodes; species Psylliodes chrysocephalus. Next base: position 21,117,325 of record OV651828.1, read on the forward strand.
TTTTGTACTAAAAGTGCAGTTTAGTCAATATGTTTTAATAAAAGCTAGTTTTTATGATCTAATTTTTTTCGTATCGTCAATAAAAAGTTTAAGGTGATAAACACAGTAATTAGTGTTTCATGGTAGTAATCTTCTGCAAAATGAAACCTGGCATGATATGAGAAAAGCAACCAATGCAAATAAAAAAGCTGACGCACTTCATGACACATTTATGAAACATTTTAATGCCACAATTCCATAAATATTCTAACCTAAAAGAAAATGTAATAAAAACTTGAGTTATAAGAATACAGATGAAATAAAAAGACAAAAACAACTAATCCCATTTTTACAGGACATCATTAAAAACAAACCAATTGACTACAATAAAAAATTATGTAAACAAGGGAAAACTAATTGCTAAAAAATGCAAAACAAAATAACTTACTTCAACAAATTAATAATTCAGACAATAAATCTAAAACTGTATGGCCAAATAATAAATACTGAAACAGGACGTAATAATAAAAATAAAGTATAATCTGAAATCGATATAGAAATCTTTAATAAATATTTTGTAAATCATTCATCTGATATAGTAGAAGGCATCCTCAATAAGAATAAAAATAAAATTGACTTAACTTGTTATAACCGAAAACATCAATCACTTTTGTTAGCTCCTTTTACTGAATTTGACACCACAGATATAATACAAAACATTAAATCAAAAAGAACTCAAGATATATATGAAATTAATACCTATTTATTAAAAAACTGCGCCCAAAATATTGTTTTTCCTATTACTGAATTGATAAACTGTTGTTTAGCTGAAGGCACCTTTCCAGATATTTTTAAAACATCCAAAGTTCTACCATGCCACAAAAAAAGAGATGACTCAGTACCTGCAAATTTTCGCCAAATACCTATTTTACCATGTTTTTTTAAAATACTTTAATGTGTTATAGTAAAACAAATTGTACATTTCTTTGAAAACAACAACCTGTTTTCTGCGGAACAATATGGTTTTAGACATGGGAGAACAACTACAGATGTCATGCTGGCTTTAATGAATAACATTCAGGAGTCTTTAGAGAAAACAAATCACAATGCGTAGCTATATTCACTGATCTGTCTAAAGCATTTGATTGTGTAAGTCGCACTTTGTTAATCAACAAACTAGATAAATATGGCATTAGAGGCATTGCAAATAAGATGATTGCTTCTTATTTGCAAAACAGACAACAAAGTATATATTACAGAAATAAACTTAGTAAACCTTTATTAATGAAAAGAGGTGTTTCACGAGGATCCGTACTAGGCCTTCTATTATTTTTAATATATACCAATGATCTTCTATCATATATGAATTCAAATAATGCCGACTTACTAATTACCATGTATGCAGATGATACCAATTTTTCATATCACTGTAATAACACATTTGACATAGTTATCAAATACTCTAAGATTATGACTGAAGCTAAACAATGGTTTGATAGCAATGAATTATGTTTAAATCACACTAAAACTGAAACATGTGTCTTCAGGTTGAACCAAACTACTAGTGAAACAATGAACACTAAATTTCTCGGTATATATTTTGACACACAACTTACATGGAACTATCAACAAGTTGGCAAAATTCACGTTTGCTCTACGTAGAATATCAAATATAGTTAATACAGAAGTAGCAATAACTACTTATTATGGCTAATTTCATTCCATTTTAACATATGGGATTCTAACTTGGGGACATGCTAGCTTCACTTCACTACAAAGACTATTTATCTTGCAAAAATCAGCAGTTCGCTCTATTCTGCGGGTAAATTATTATGAACCATGCCGACCACTATTTAAGCAACTTAGCATAATGACCCTGTTTTCGTAAATAGTATTTGAAAACTTGCTAGCCATAAAAAATAATTTGGGAAACTTCACATGTTACTCAGACAATCATACATACGATACCAGAGGGAAAAATCAGCTAATCCAAACGAGAACTAGAATAAACAAGTCCCGAACAATAGGTATTTCATTCTACAATGCACTTCCGCCCCTCATTCGTAATCTACCAGGAAAAAAGTTTAAACATCAAGATATTACTGGACATGTGTCTATATAATACTAACGATTATTTTGTAAGAGTGAAACATGTCACCTAATATTTTTAATATTGTATGTTTTATATATTTTTTATTACTATTACCAACCATAATCTTTTAAAATCCTATTTTATTTTAAATTTTATACGAGTATGCTGTATGTTAATGTAAGTAAAATATGGTGTATTTTATTTATTTATTTTTGTGTACTGACGACTATATAAACATGTTTATATATGTATTAATGAGAATAAAATATTTCTATTTCTATACCTCGACAGGCATTGATGTTGTTTGAGTAAAAATAAGAAATAAAAAAAAAGAGCATTTAGATTTTGTAAGAGAAATGTATTTATTTGTTGTCGGATAAACATTTTATCAAAAATACAAAATTATGAAAGCTATAAAACAGAAAATATATTGTTTAGCTACCCTTTCATATTGCTGTTAAATATTCATTTCACTATTCATTTTGTGAGTGGGAAGAGGACGTGCCAAAAGGAAATATTAACTTCTTAATTTTCCGACGGTTCGACGTTTATTTTTCGTCTTTTTCAAGGTTGAAAAAACTATGAGATTTACATAAATGGTATATAGGTATATATACAACATAAATGGTTATTGTTATTTCAATAAAACAATCATTGTTAGCATGAAAGAATTAACAAATCAATATAAACATAAAAACAAGGAGAAATAAAAACTAAAAATCTTACCTTATTAAATTAATTAATGCAAGACACATGGCATATGTGAAATTTGCCGAAACAGTTAAAACAGAACAATACATAAATAAAATCTAATACTAAAAGTAACATTTACACACAGATATCTTAAAATGATGATAAAATTAATCAAAATATTGTGGCAGTTAAAATTGTAGGTGGACGAAGAAATTCATTTGTATGTTTTTTATTTAATAGTACGGTAGGTATAGTTAGTATTTTAACGGCTTATAATGCTTATAATTGTATATATTGAGTAGGTTACGATAGCAAATACTTAAATTGGCAGTATCCGTTCTTAAATTTACTGTGTCGTTTAGAGTTATGTGTATCATTTCACTAATTGTTCTTTTGTAATAGTTGGATTCTTTATCAACAATTTTAACGTTATCAAAGTCAAACTTGTGCGATTGATTAAAATGATGTAAAGCTAATGCGGTTTTTTCTACCTTATTTTAATTTTTTTCCTGACAGTCATATTTGTGTTGGTATATTCTGTTTTTAAGATATTGTTTTGTAATACCAATGTAGCATTTTTCACAGCCTTCACAGTTAATTTGGTACACTACATAAAGTTTTTATAGTTGTTTCAGAAATTCAATATTGACTCATAAATGTACCCAGATAGCACAGGACGTCCCATAGACGTCCTGATTTGGTCCCTTGTTGGTCCGGTTGGTCCCGGATCTAAATAGGACATCCATTGGACTTCCGATTACAGTGAACACTAGGAGGTCCTCTGGACGTCCTATTTTGGTCCCGTTTCGACAAAGCGTTTAGGTTTCGGTCCGAGTCCGGGACGTTAATGGGACGTCCAAGGGACGTCTATGGGACTTTTTATGTACTAGCATTGTTGGTTTTTGAATCGATAACTTGAAATTCAACGTTTTAGTTTTGCAAGAGTATGAGGACCTATCATTTATTTTCAAATGAACAACAACAGTTACAATTTTCGGCATTCAATAATTAACTTATATAAGTGAGTTAGATTAACGAAGAAAAAAGAAGGTTATATAGTGTTATTTGTTATTTTTTGATGTTGGTGGTAAAGTGGTTATAAAGTGAAGTGAGTGTTTTGTGTTGACGTGAGAATAAGTGATGTGTATTGGCGGTAGCCGCTGGCGGAAAGAAAATTCCTTAATGGCGGAAAGTTGGAACAAAACTAATTTTGACAAAATTATAATACTCAGTTATGTCGGCAAAAGCTATAAGGTTTCATCTTACCAGCGCTGTGTGTTAAATTTAATTAATTCCTGTTTTTTTTTTGTAAACTAAAAACGTTTAACTCTAGCTAGTTTTTTCAGGATAAAAGTTGTTAAATAAAGCTCTTTTATTGTTAACATTTTTGTTATTATTACCCTTTATGGATTATGATCAAATATTGTCCCTCGGATGTCTGATTTACGTCCCTAGGACGTCCCGCAAAGGTCCCTATGATGTCCTTTTGGAATGTCCCAAAGATGGACGGAAACGGGACATTAGGACGTCCATTAAAAGTCCTTTATGTCTCTGAAGGACGTCTTTTAGACATCCATAAGACATCCGTGTGTTATGTGGGTAGCAAATGAGACAATTTAGCTGTTAAAAACGAAACATTATAATACTGCATATTTATTATGTTTTAAATTTTTTTTATAAAAGATACTCAGTATTTCTTAAGAACTCGTATCTATAACAGCAATTTCTTCTATTAGACTTTTTGATTTATAACGGTTTTATATTTGTCTTCAGTGTCATTTTAAAGGTAAGTATAAATATAAAAACGTGCAAATTTATAAAGCATGCTGTTTGATACACTGGTCATATATTCAACACTTATAAGGGAAGTCGCCTCATTTTTTTGTAAAGGCAACTTGTGCAACATGTATAAAGCAAAATTGTTTTAACAAACATAAAATATTCTCATTGCAGCTACAAAGAACTGTATTTAAGAGAGCAAACATAGCAATTATAAAGTATCGTTTAAATGTCTTTATTACTGTTGTGTTAGTAACACTTAAAAAAACATCAATGAGGTAAAATTCTCTCAAAGAACACAAAAACATTCCTGCCGTTGGTTTAATAGAGCCAATTTGAAACATTTCATTATTTCTATTTTAACACGTTATTGGCTTGTTGATATTTGAGTAAGCAAAATGGACATCTCACGCTGGAAAAATATTTAAAAAAGCGGCGCATTTCAAAGACAAGTATTAAAAAATTATAAAAATGCAAATAAACACATGGAAACTCCAACTATACTGGTACTATAGTCTGATCAACTTTATAATTTGGCAAAATAAGTTATTTTGTATTTGATTCGTCATGGTTTATTCCTCTAAAGCAAGCATGTCAAACTCGCAGCCCGCGGGCCGCTTGCGGCCCGGTGCCAAAATTTTTGCGGCCCGGCGCGTGGGCTTCTGACAAGAAAGACAGATCAGTTACATGACGTAGATAATTATTTACTTAACAAAAGTGTGCAAGAATAACTTCTATGACTCGTGTATGAACTTCTTTAATGACAATATTATTTGCTTTGTAAGATTCTTTTCTTTTTCCTGAGAAAATATAATCCCTACAAGTGACACCCTGAGACTCGGAAGTACTCGAGCGCCAGTTTTTTTTAATGTGGTTTGCTCCACAGTTCGGGCAGCTTCTAGTGGAGATGACGGAATAACTCCAGGGGTCTTGTTAATATCAGACTATCAATAAAAGAAGGTAACAATAACGGGCTTTAATCGTTATTGTTACGTAAAAGTATTCTGAAGCTGAACAAAAAATGAAGGGGAAAGGTCGACACAAAATTATAAGCCAGAATTCAAAATTAACACATGTATTTCTTACGAAAGCTAATAACAATTATTGTAAAATATTTGAAAGCCCAACCCTAAACAAAAAAAATTAAGAGGAAAAAAAAATAGCGGTTGCGGAACGGTAGCTGTGACAGGACGGAGCTCAATCAGACGTTTATTAATTATTTACAGAAATATATCAAAGGAATAAATTAGGTTTACAAATTCGGCCTGTGGCTGTGTTTTATTTATTATAGTAAATTCTAAATGCAAACGGAACAATGGTTTAATGGTTTTCAAAAAAATTGATTAGTACCAGGTATTAATATCAAAACTTTCTTTAATAATTAAAATAAAAATATTCAGAAACTACCCCAATTACAATATCTAAACCGCTAGTGAAAAAAAAATAAAGCGAAAACTACCCCAACAAGCGGAAACTACCCCAAAGCAATATCCAAAATGCTAGATAAGCCTTTGTGAACCACTCAACGCAGGCCGTCTCTAGATTCAGATATTATTCTAAAATAAAGTGAAAGCTACCCCAACAAGCGGAAACTACCCCAAAGCAATATCCAAAATGCTAGATAAGCCTTTGTGAACCACTCAACGCAGGCCGTTTCTAGATTCAGATATTATTCTAAAATAAAGTGAAAGCTACCCCGACAAGCGGAAACTACCCCAAAGCAATATCCAAAATGCTAGATAAGCCTTTGTGAACCACTCAACGCAGGCCGTCTCTAGATTCAGATATTATTCTAAAATAAAGTGAAAGCTACCCCAACAAGCGGAAACTACCCCAAAGCAATATCCAAAATGCTAGATAAGCCTTTGTGAACCACTCAACGCAGGCCGTCTCTAGATTCAGATATTATTCTAAAATAAAGTGAAAGCTACCCCAACAAGCGGAAACTACCCCAAAGCAATATCCAAAATGCTAGATAAGCCTTTGTGAACTACTCAACGCAGGCCGTTTCTAGATTCAGATATTATTCTAAAATAAAGTGAAAGCTACCCCGACAAGCGGAAACTACCCCAAAGCAATATCCAAAATGCTAGATAAGCCTTTGTGAACCACTCAACGCAGGCCGTCTCTAGATTCAGATATTATTCTAAAATAAAGTGAAAGCTACCCCAACAAGCGGAAACTACCCCAAAGCAATATCCAAAATGCTAGATAAGCCTTTGTGAACCACTCAACGCAGGCCGTCTCTAGATTCAGATATTATTCTAAAATAAAGTGAAAGCTACCCCAACAAGCGGAAACTACCCCAAAGCAATATCCAAAATGCTAGATAAGCCTTTGTGAACCACTCAACGCAGGCCGTCTCTAGATTCAGATATTATTCTAAAATACAGTGAAAGCTACCCCAACAAGCGGAAACTACCCCAAAGCAATATCCAAAATGCTAGATAAGCCTTTGTGAACCACTCAACGCAGGCCGTCTCTAGATTCAGATATTATTCTAAAATACAGTGAAAGCTACCCCAACAAGCGGAAACTACCCCAAAGCAATATCCAAAATGCTAGATAAGCCTTTGTGAACCACTCAACGCAGGCCGTCTCTAGATTCAGATATTATTCTAAAATAAAGTGAAAGCCACCCCAACAAGCGGAAACTACCCCAAAGCAATATCCAAAATGCTAGATAAGCCTTTGTGAACCACTCAACGCAGGCCGTCTCTAGATTCAGATATTATTCTAAGATTTGATTAATTACGGAACTCCCCTTATAATAGATACAAAATCCAAAATTACTGACTCTACTTAAAAGTAATACAAAATCTATTCTTGTTCTGGCACCAATTAATTTTTTTTTCAAAAATTTCGGAAAAGAAAACCCCGAAATTTTGATACAACATGAAACGTAATACAAAAAAAAAATCAAAACTAGGCAAACACAATAAACACAGCCGATAAAGCAAATTTCTTACCTGGGCACGGTCGGGGCAACGGGATTCGGAGAGCTTTTCTAGTTGTTTGCCGGACTGACTATCGACGAGAACTGAGCTGCTTCTCGCTTTGCTTGCTGCTTTTATAGGTCGCAACGCGTGTAAAGGTGTTGTCATAGCTACCGTGGTCGGCCGCTCACTCACAACATTTATAGTTGACTAAAGGGTCATTCAAACACAGAATTCGCTTGAAAATCGAATTGCGACGTTCTTAATATAAGGATCCAATGGCAAGTAATTTAAATTTAAAAACGATGTTAAATTCGATGGATTCTATGTTGTTCAAGTAATTCGATTAAAGTAACTTCGGTATATTTAAAAAATGCTAAATTCGATTTTTTCGACGGATTCTATGTTTTTTTTTTTACAAATAATTAAATAAAAGTAACTTCGTTACATCCCCCCCTTTCTTCGGTAAAAAAAATAAGAGTGAACAAAGTTTACGCTTATTTTTCTTTCCAACCTACCTAGTATATACAAATTTAAAATAATTTTACATGTCAAAATTCTTCATTTATCTTCTGTTCTTGCTTCTTTTTCGGGCTTGCTCTCTGTTGGTCATCAGTTTTTGTTACATTGGATTCCGATGCTACGGCATCGCGGACATAGGTCAGCTTGCACTCCAACTGACCGGAAGCGCAATGTGAAGCTATGGCTTGTAGAGGATATACTTAGTGGTGTCGTAAGCTGAGAACACTTACAATTTCTGGACATGGTACCTACTAGACCACAACGTGAGCAAAATAAAAGTTTCTTTCCACTACAGGAATTTCTACGGTGACCGGGATAACCACACTTCCAACATAGCTTCTTATCGACAGGAAGATATACGGGAGTTTCGGGAAACCGTACTCTCTTGGTGGACGGCTCTTCAGCAAGTACTATTCGCATTTGTCTGGTGCGGGTCGGAAGGTGTCTTGTTTGAGAGACTTCAGAATACTGGCTCACGACATACGGATCGTATCGCCACTTGGCGGTATCAGACTCAACAGGAGTAAAGTCAGCTACCACGATAGGTAACGTTTCCTGTAAAGTTGAAGTTGGTGGTTCTGTTTCGTCATCGGGCAGAGCTGATCCAGCCAGGCTTAGTACTTCGAATGACGTATCGAAGTCCATGTCACTAAAAGACAATAAAGGAAAAATCTTTCGTCGAGAAAACAAAAATTGAACCCTAAATATTCGGTCGGTTCTCTGATGGGTCTTGATCGGTGCCATAGAGAAACAAACTTGCATTCTAAACGATCTTATAAAGAACTTAAACGGGACATTCTGTCAATAAGGAACAGCAATACTCCTTACTAAAAGGAGAAAGATAAACGAGAAGGGGGAAAAAATATGTATATATATTCTTAACGGAATCACTGGAAGCTGACTAGCAAGGACAATTCCTTGACATTACGCCTATTTGACCACAACGGGAGCAAAACAGGATTGGTGGCTGTGTACAAACGTTGCGGTGATGCCCGGTGCCACCACAGCGCCAACAAATGTCTAGGCCAATTCTTAAAAATTGGCAGCCAGGGGAAGGGGAAAACTCCATTAGCGATGCTGAGGAGAGTGGCGGCGACGGTACGGTGGGTGGCGGAAATGTCTGTATGGACGGCAACAATTTTTCGGTTTCCAGGCTCGGACGACGCTTGGGAAAATAGATTACGTGGGTTCGGCCGGTATCCTCATCCAGATACTCGTAGAACTCGGCGAGCGTGGCGTTTGGAATGACTGCCATGGTACTGAAATATATAATTCATCAGTGGACTAGATACTGCATGCACTGGGTGTCGGTGATTCTCATACCTTACATGAATATGATGGTGAAGGAGATTCCGGGAATACTGAATGAGAGAGAAAAAAATGCTTCATTCCGAAATAACCGAATTTTGGCAGCCAAAAAAAAAACATTTTGTTTTTTATTATTTATTTAATGTATAGGAAACACAAAAAAAAAAAAATTTTCAATATTAATAAAAAAAACTTAACTTTACTTAAGGATAATTACAGGAAAAGTGAAAACAACGGTGGCCCCACCTCGTTATGATGGGAGGGCCGGTAAGGTAAACCGAAACCATTGTGATTTATAATAGAACGAAAGCCGGTACTTCTGGCGGACATCAGAGTTCGGTGGCCGAAGGACTTGCGCCCGGGCCACCAATTCCGGGGATATTATATGCGACTTGGATCTCTCGGTCACTGAAAGAGCTTGGGCCAGCTCCTCTTTCAGTATCCAATTTGGGCCACGCTGCGGGGGGGTTGGTAAAGAGGGAGTTAGGAGGCGGTGTCTCGTAGTTTGCCCACTCGGCTTCTGCGTCCCTCCACAGCAGGTCGCGTACCTCTATCGGGCTCGAGGAACCTTCCCTGGGCTCATCCTGTATTTTCCAGGTGGGTAACGTTATGTCCTGTAATATTATTATTTTTCTGGGAGGCTCGGGTGTCACCAAGTCCACAGTTTGGTTGAATGGTCTGGCGTTTTTTAAGCGGTAGGCTACCCGTTTGGCAGCCAGAATTCTTCGGGCCTCAGAGGTCATTTTCCGCTTTCGGTCTTCTACAGGGATTAGTTTAGGGAGGGCGTCGGTTTTTGGCTTTCTATTCATAGCTGCAAAAGATACAAACTATTCGTTTTCGATGGCGGGTTTTAAGTCCTTGATGTGCACCTGATTGAGTCTTTTTCCGGTGGCATCTTTTAGGTTAAAGACTACGGGGGATACGACTTTTACGACGGTATATGGTCCAGAATATTTCGGTGCCAATTTAGCGGCGACATGATTAATGGCGGATGACAAGGTGTGTTCTTTTTTCATAACTAGGTCTCCTAGAGTACATTTCCAATCTCGACGTCGAAGGTTATAATAGTGACTCTGTGAAGTGAAAGCTCGAGAAAGATTAAGCCGGGCTAGGTCAAAACACTCTTTGAGTTTGCCTAATCTTTGCACAAAGTTTTCGGGGATCGTATTTTCGTTTTCTTTAGTTTCGGCTGTTTGATTTCTCCCTTCCGCTTCTTGCCGTAGAGATTTAGGGACAACTAACTCCCTTCCAAAGTTCAAGAAAGCTGGAGAATAACCAATTGATTCATGCCGGGAGGTGTTGATGGCAAATTTTAAATCGGATAAATGTAAGTCCCATTCTTGGTGGTTGTTCTCGCAAAATTGGGCTATCATCGTCTTAATTGTGCGGTTTGCTCTTTCGACAGGGTTAGCCTGTGGAGTGTATGCTGGCGTACAACGGTGACGGATACCAAGTCCTTTTACAACGGATTCAAAAAGTTTACTCGTATATTGGGTACCATTATCGGTGATAACCTCTTTTGGGCATCCAAAGGTAGTGACCACATCATCGTAAAAGACGGTGCTAACACTCTTAGCTGTAGCGGAACGTATTGCTCTACACTGTACCCATTTGGTGAATCGGTCCATGAACATGACAATGTAAGCATTTCCCTTTTTACTTCGGGGTAGAGGTCCTACAATATCGGTACTGACGACCTCCCAGGGTTGCCGATTCGGTGAGGGTTGCATTTTCCCTGGTATCTGTTGTTGAGAAGGTTTATATCGTTGACAGGTCAGGCAACTGCGCAAGTATTTAGTAATATCTCGAAACATTCCTGGCCAATAATATTGTCGTGCTATACGAGTTATAGTTTTCGCCACCCCAGTGTGACCTGCATTCGGTGCGTCATGGTTTTCTTTTAATACTCGGTCTCTCTGTGGTTTAGGAACGCACAACTTCCAAGGATCGGACAATTCCGGTTCTTTATAGTCATTTATGTCCCAAAAATGTCGGAACAGATGATTTTCCTTAATGCAATAGTCTGGATATTCGAGTGGGTTTCTTTCAACCTCGGCTTTCTTGGTCGAATACCATTTACAGTTCGTATCTTCATCTAAGGTACACATGTCGGGTATGCTTGATGGGCTTTCGGTCGTGGGTAAGGGATTTCTGGACAAGGCATCGGCGATACGATTTAAAGCTCCTCTGCGGTATTTAATATCAAAATCACATTGTTGTAAGAATATACTCCATCTTGCTAGTCGGCCGGACGGACTCACGATGGAATGTAACCATCTAAGAGATTGATGATCAATGAGGACGGTAAAGTGGTACCCTTCTAGGTAGGCTCTCATCTTTTCAATTCCCCAGACTATGGCGAGGCACTCTTTTTCGGTAACAGAGTAATTCCTCTCGGCCGGACTTAGAGTTCTGCTGGCATATGCGATGACAAAATCAATGCCATCTTTATTCTGTGCCAGCGTCACTCCTAGGCCATGATCGGAAGCGTCGGTTTGTAACGTAAACGGGAGATTAAAATCGGGACAGCTGAGTATCGGAGCTTCCGTTAAAATTGTTTTCAAATTACGAAAAGCAGTCTCTTGCTCTTCTAGCCATCGCCAACGATAGGATTTCCTCAGTAATTTTGTAAGTGGAGATACTACTTGGGAGAAGGACGGTACAAACCTGCGGTACCAGGATGCTATTCCCAGAAATCTCCTGAGTTCTCGGATATTTTTCGGTGCTTCAAATTTCACAATTGATTCAATCTTCTCGGGGTCTGTGCTAATCCCATTCCCAGTTACTATGTGCCCTAGGTATTTCATACTGGGTAAACAGAAATGGCATTTCTCAAAATTTATTTTTAGTTTAGCTTCTCTTAGACGTCGGAAAACTTCTTTCAAATTTTCCAGATGAGCTTCGAAGGTTTCTCCCAAGATAATTATGTCATCTAAGTATGCGAAAGCATGCGGATCCATATCGGGGCCAATAATTTGATCTATCAGTCTTTGAAAAGTCGCGGGAGCGGAGTGCAAGCCAAATGGCATAACTCGAAACTGGAAAAGTCCTCGGCCTGGTACGGTAAAGGCAGTTATCGGTTTACTGTGGGCTGAAAGTGGGACTTGCCAATATCCACTTTTTAAGTCTAAGCTTGTAATAAACCTAGCGAATCTCAGTTTATCCAAAATGGCATTCATATATGGTAAGGGGTATGCATCCTTCATGGTAACTTCATTTACCTTTCGGAAGTCGATGCAAAATCGGTATTTCCCATCTTTCTTTTTTACAATTACCACAGGTGAACTCCACGGACTTTTTGAAGGCTCTATTACCCCTTCGTCCAACATTTTGTCCACCTCTTTATTTATAACTTCTTGCATTCGGGGATTCTGGGGTCGGTATCTTTGTTTAATCGGTTCAGATTTTGTTAGTCGGATTTCATGTTGAACTAAGTCAGTAGGTCCTTGAATAGTATGAAAAGCGGGCAATTCGGTTTCTAAAAATTCGTCTAGTTTTTGGGACTGTTCGGGAGTTAACCGTCTCTCAGAAAGTGGTGTTATAGCCTGTAACGGACAGCCTATAATACTAGTTTCCTCCTCATTATCTTCAGCACAGCTTTCACTGAGTTTAGAGTATCTGCTTTTGTTCTTTGATGTCTTCGGCAACCCTGACTTGAAATCCGTTGACTTATTGCTTGTCGTTGGGGTTGCTGGACAGGTAGGAGCAGCACGGATGAGGGAATTCAGAGAGATGGACCCTTTGTCCTGTTTACTTTTCACCTCCTTTTTAGCAGAATCCACAACAGTATGAGATTCACGTTCGGCATGGATCGTGGCTTTGACAACTACGGGTTTACTGGCAACAGTCGGGGTCGGTTCAATGTGTGGTTCATCAACTATTCCGATTGGGTAACAGGAAACGGCTTTGTCTATAGGTGGCATCGGCATCTCACCTATAGAAATTTTTCCTGTTCCCAATTCTAGTCTGAAATCGTGTTTTCTTAGGATGTCCATTCCTAGAACTAGGTCGGCACTTAAGTTTGGAAAGTGTACTATTTTTTCTAAAGTTTTCTGATTGCCGAGCGTCATATTCACCTGGTAGGTATCTTGGATGCGAATTATAGTTCCATTAGCTAACCTAGCAGAGGTCAATGCTGCTTTCCTGGGTTGCTGGTTATGGGAAAGATGTTCCGCTAGTCGGTTCCCAAGGTAAGATTTGGAAGCTCCGGTGTCTATTAGTGCCAAGAAATTTTCACTTTCTATTTCCAAGAATAAGTGCGGTCGTGAGTCTGGGTCGGGTATGGTAACAGTTTCCTGAGAGGCTAGTGTCGACTGGAACTGCTCGGACCTCCCTCCCGAACAGCTCCTGTTTCGTTTCCCGGACGGTTACAGGTACAATCCCTAGTCATTATACCTTCTTTTAGGCATCTGGAACAAAACAACTTACTAGGGTTGGTGCAGTTCGTGCGTACATGTCCCTTCTCTCCACATTTCCAGCACAACACTTCACGGGACGTGGATGGTCGTGGTTCAAATCTTTGCGACCTTTCCGGGGTAACAGGAACTGGAACAGGTACCGAAACAGAGTTATTTTCCGCTCTTCGTGGCTGTTCAGTATGAAAATAACGACGTGGTTCGTTCTGAGGGTAACGTGGACCTGTATATTTCGGAGCGGAGGTCGTGGTTGGAACATTCTGAAGTTCCTTCCTTAACAATTCAAACTCCCTGGTTACTTGACAGAATGTCGATATATTGGGACAGTCCGTCTTTCGGATTTGTTGTCGAAACTCTGGTAATAAATTTCGGTATAGCCAGGCTAGTTCCCATGCCTTCTCATTAAGGTTTGTAGGTCGGTTATGTAGCTTGTTACGGTTTCGTTTCTTCGTTGAAGTCGTCGGCCTATTTCAGCTTCTAGGTCGACTTGATAGTTCACAGGGAAATAATAAATTCGGAAGTCTTTTTCGAAATCATCCCATGTATTCCAGAATTGCCGGTTATTGCGGAACCACAGAGCGGGTTCTCCAGTAAGGAGTTCGGGGATATAGGGTAGTAAATGGCGTCTGTCAACACCTTTAGAAATGCAGATTTCTTCTAGTCTTTCTAGAAAAGCGGCGGGGTCATCCCGGTTACCAAACGTGATTTTCCAGTTCTGGGTATCTACGTTTACAGTTCTTTTAGGTCTTCTCTCGACTTCTACGTTAGTGGGATCATTAACGGAATAGAAGAAACGGCGAAAGTCAGTTTCAAAATCATTCCAAGTGTTCCAAGAGGCTTGGTTATTCCGGAACCACAAAGCTGGTTCCCCAGCAAGAAGGTTTAACATGCTAGGTAAAAGTCGATTCTTTTCTACTCCTCTAGCTATACAGATTTCCTCCAGTCTTTCCAAGAAAATTACAGGATCGTCGTGGGTTCCAAAAGAAATATTCCAATCATCGGTTTTAACTGGTTCAGGGGTGTCGATTTTGTCCGGCATTTCCAGGCTAGTATTCTCGGTCACTAGAGGTGGAAGTAACTCGGAATTCGAGAAAGCTTTTCGAAGAAAAGAAGCTAGTCGCTTTCGCTTCTCCTGTACGGTCCCTTCTGCGGGAAGATGGTATTTAACTAATTCAGTGGTTAGTTCAGGGTTTCGTAAGTTATATATCCAACACACTCGGGGTACCGATATATCCTGATCCTGTTTTGGCTCTTCTTGTACGATGTCTGTTTTTTTTTTAACCTCTTTTGGTCTTTCTACGAAGATATCTGGTGTTTCAGCAAATTCTGTTACCCAACCGGGGGGTATGTCGTTTCCCTCCGTATTTTTAAAAGACGCTTCGTTGTCTGTAGATGTGGACATAAAGTACCGAAGATCCGAGCGCGGGCGGTTTTTTTTTTTTCAGGTAGGAAGGGCAGATCTGGAATTGCTGAGCCGGGAAGTAGAAAGCAGGAGAAGGGAATAATAAAAAATGGACCAAGGATGGTTTTGGAAGGTAGTGTGTTTTAATAAACTTAAATAATATTGTTACGACTGGCTTATAAAAATTAAAAAACAAGAAATTTTTATAAAATAATATCGGGTATACTAGGGGTTACGGAAATAACTAACAGAAATCAACAGGGTCCCTGCTCGGGCGCCATTTTGTAAGATTCTTTTCTTTCTTCTTGAGAAAATATATAATCCCTACAAGTGACACCCTGAGACTCGGAAGTACTCGAGCGCCAGTTTTTTTAATGTGGTTTGCTCCACAGTTCGGGCAGCTTCTAGTGGAGATGACGGAATAACTCCAGGGGTCTTGTTAATATCAGACTATCAATAAAAGAAGGTAACAATAACGGGCTTTAATCGTTATTGTTACGTAAAAGTATTCTGAAGCTGAACAAAAAATGAAAGGGAAAGGTCGACACAAAATTATAAGCCAGAATTCAAAATTAACACATGTATTTCTTACGAAAGCTAATAACAATTATCGTAAAATATTTGAAAGCCCAACCCTGAACAAAAAAAATTAAGAGGAAAAAAAAATAGCGGTTGCGGAACGGTAGCTGTGACAGGACGGAGCTCAATCAGACGTTTATTAATTATTTACAGAAATATATCAAAGGAATAAATTAGGTTTACAAATTCGGCCTGTGGCTGTGTTTTATTTATTATAGTAAATTCTAAATGCAAACGGAACAATGGTTTAATGGTTTTCAAAAAAATTGATTAGTACCAGGTATTAATATCAAAACTTTCTTTAATAATTAAAATAAAAATATTCAGAAACTACCCCAATTACAATATCTAAACCGCTAGTGAAAAAAAAATAAAGCGAAAACTACCCCAACAAGCGGAAACTACCCCAAAGCAATATCCAAAATGCTAGATAAGCCTTTGTGAACCACTCAACGCAGGCCGTTTCTAGATTCAGATATTATTCTAAAATAAAGTGAAAGCTACCCCAACAAGCGGAAACTACCCCAAAGCAATATCCAAAATGCTAGATAAGCCTTTGTGAACCACTCAACGCAGGCCGTCTCTAGATTCAGATATTATTCTAAAATAAAGTGAAAGCTACCCCAACAAGCGGAAACTACCCCAAAGCAATATCCAAAATGCTAGATAAGCCTTTGTGAACCACTCAACGCAGGCCGTTTCTAGATTCAGATATTATTCTAAAATAAAGTGAAAGCTACCCCGACAAGCGGAAACTACCCCAAAGCAATATCCAAAATGCTAGATAAGCCTTTGTGAACCACTCAACGCAGGCCGTCTCTAGATTCAGATATTATTCTAAAATAAAGTGAAAGCTACCCCAACAAGCGGAAACTACCCCAAAGCAATATCCAAAATGCTAGATAAGCCTTTGTGAACCACTCAACGCAGTCCGTCTCTAGATTCAGATATTATTCTAAAATAAAGTGAAAGCTACCCCAACAAGCGGAAACTACCCCAAAGCAATATCCAAAATGCTAGATAAGCCTTTGTGAACCACTCAACGCAGGCCGTCTCTAGATTCAGATATTATTCTAAAATAAAGTGAAAGCTACCCCAACAAGCGGAAACTACCCCAAAGCAATATCCAAAATGCTAGATAAGCCTTTGTGAACCACTCAACGCAGGCCGTCTCTAGATTCAGATATTATTCTAAAATACAGTGAAAGCTACCCCAACAAGCGGAAACTACCCCAAAGCAATATCCAAAATGCTAGATAAGCCTTTGTGAACCACTCAACGCAGGCCGTCTCTAGATTCAGATATTATTCTAAGATTTGATTAATTACGGAACTCCCCTTATAATAGATACAAAATCCAAAATTACTGACTCTACTTAAAAGTAATACAAAATCTATTCTTGTTCTGGCACCAATTAATTTTTTTTTCAAAAATTTCGGAAAAGAAAACCCCGAAATTTTGATACAACATGAAACGTAATACAAAAAAAAAATCAAAACTAGGCAAACACAATAAACACAGCCGATAAAGCAAATTTCTTACCTGAGCACGGTCGGGGCAACGGGATTCGGAGAGCTTTTCTAGTTGTTTGCCGGACTGACTATCGACGAGAACTGAGCTGCTTCTCGCTTTGCTTGCTGCTTTTATAGGTCGCAACGCGTGTAAAGGTGTTGTCATAGCTACCGTGGTCGGCCGCTCACTCACAACATTTATAGTTGACTAAAGGGTCATTCAAACACAGAATTCGCTTGAAAATCGAATTGCGACGTTCTTAATATAAGGATCCAATGGCAAGTAATTTAAATTTAAAAACGATGTTAAATTCGATGGATTCTATGTTGTTCAAGTAATTCGATTAAAGTAACTTCGGTATATTTAAAAAATGCTAAATTCGATTTTTTCGACGGATTCTATGTTTTTTTTTTACAAATAATTAAATAAAAGTAACTTCGTTACATCTTTGAGAAATATAAAATGATACGATTAATTCTTTTGACGTATTAGTTGTTCAAAGTGCAGTTATTTTCGGTTTAGTAAGTTAATGTTAATTAAAACCATGCGTAATTGTGAATTAACTATTACTAATTTATTTCAGACTTTTCTATTCAGTATGTCTTTATCTAAACAGAGTGGGAGTAAAATGAAACGAAAAATTGGTGATGAACATCGAAATTTTCAAGAAAAGTGGGAATTAGAGTATTTTTGCTGTGAAGTAATTTGTTAGATATGCAATAATAATATTAGCGTACCAAAATTATATAACATTAAACGCCACTATTGTGGCGACATCATAGCACCACATAGTCTTATCTTTACCCAGCTAACATTCAAAGTGCGGGATAATGCTGGCCATGTACATTTTATGCCGGGAAAGTGACGATGATGGGAAAATGTTGAAGGCCCATCATATATTTTATGCTACATGCCCAACATATGTTATCGCCAATGGGCCTGTCATGGCAACCTAACGGTTACCCGCCAATAAAATGATAGTGTATTGCACATCTGCTGGTTTTTTAACACTTTTCCGCCTCTATGACAAAATGTACTCATACATATTGTAATAAATATCAACAAAAATAAATTAAAATGTTTAAGACATATTAAATAGTCAAGTTGACGCAGTTGCTACCAAAATCTCCAAAATAATTTTACCAAATTTATTAAAATGTGTCCATGCATGAAAATGTCGTGTATGTATAATTTAAATAACGCGCCTAGAAATCGATATAAAAAACAAAGATACAAAACAGTGAAAAATCACTTATTCCGTATTTTCGTAGATCGTGGAGAATCTGTGATCTCGTTTCATTGTTTATAAAAGCAAGGTTGTCAGACTTAAAAAAATAGAACATAAGTTAAAAAAATATGGATAGAATTTTTTTTAATTAAATTAAAAAAAAATAAACACACAAAAATGTAATGACATAATTTATTACCTTTATAGATTATACTTTAGAAATGAAAAAAAAAAGTATTGTTTGTCTAGAGTATAATATTGTGCGTCATTCTAGCTCATTCAGTTGTACATGAAGTAAGGATTCAGTTGTATTTACAGCCAACCCGGCAACGTTGAACCAATAGACCTTTTCATCATGTGATGAGCGCAAGCGCAGCCACCATGTTGAAATAGCGGTAATTCAAAAGTTTCGTACTGTTTTGATCGACAATGGCTGGGAAAGCAATGTTACCTCTACAGAAAAATTAATCATTAGAAAAAATCGTTGATAGTGAATAACTTTTTTATAACTCTGTGGAAGCGCATAGTTGTGAGCAGTTGAAAAGGAGGTTGAAGTGTCTTGGATGTTTGTTACAAAGGAACAAAGTGGACTAATTGAAAGGTTAGGTGTATCAATACTTTTTAACTCTGTAAAAAATTAATGAAAACAAATAATAATTATAACTTTATTCTAATTAATTATGCCAACCAACTATTACTACTTGCAAAAACACTTTAATTAGCATGAAAATTAATCACGAGTATAAATATTAAAATAAATTATTTATTGCAGTTAAGGCTTTGGAAAATTTATAAAATAATATCTATTGCCTTTGAATGATTTATACCGTGTGTCACTTTTACATAACAACACTGTTTCGTTGTTCCTTTCCGTACAGATAACATAATTATAATTGATTGTGAAAATGTATTTTTCAATTAAGACACTAAACTTATTATTACTTTACTTTTTTCTTCCTTTTTTTAAATGAATATAGACTTAAGTAAATTAATATTTATCAATTATAATTTTTTTCACGTAAGCATTTTAACATACTTGTTTACAAAAACAGTACGAAAAAGATGGCTGAAACTGACGCATGCGCACAAAAAAAATGTGATGAAAAGGTCTATTCATACATGAACCCAGCGATCCCAGATCTCACGATTTATCGTGAGATCTCACGATTCAGTACTGAGTCTCACGATCTCACGATAATGTGCCTTATTCTCACGATATTTTTAAACAATCGGCTTGCAGTAACGAACCTTATGTTTTTATGTAAATGCAATTATTTTTAATTAATTATATGATTGAATTATGTTGTATAGTCCGACTCTGAAACGCTTTGGCCGAAACATGGCGGATGACTGACACTTGACAGTCTCAGCGGTGATTCACGACTGTTGCATTTGCAGGCTTTGCAGTGGTTAGCTTCCTAACCACCTATTCCTAACAAATTTATTTTTTCTTTAATATATGAAAATTCCAAATAAGTATTTTGAGACATTTAGATGGTCCTGGAAAAACAAAAATTCCCTCTCTTACGTCCAAAAAATATGGTTTTGAAAGGAGAGCCAAAATGACAGAACATTATTTTTCTATTGTAAATGTCTATTATACGTATACAGAGTACATATTAATCGAAAATGCTGTATATTTTACCAAATTGCGCATGCGTTGTACAATCTCACGATTTCTCACGATTTTAGGCTCAGTACATCTGGGATCCCTGCATGAACCGACGGCACGCAACTCTAAACGCGATTGATGGGACCTGCACCTCTACGGCTAAATTTAATAAAGAGGATATTTGCACAAACAAATTGATATTTGTCAGTTATTTAAAGATGAATAGACAGAGTGAGAAAAGCGAATTAGCTTTTTACTTTTTTTTTACTTATTTGAAATGAGAAAGTAAGAAACAAGATTATGTCAGTGATCTCATCAGATCATTGATCACATAGCTTGATCATTCTGCATTTCTGCAAGTCCAGTGCTGTCTGTGGACCTGAAATGTGTGTGTTGGTGAGATTTTTTAAGAAGATTTTTTAAGAAGAATTTTTAATAAAATTGTTTTTTAAAATGGATAGTGCAATTAACAAGTAAGTATATTATTATATATATTTATAACGGTGGTATTTGAATTATTTCTGCATTTCGTTTGCTATCGAAAAGCAAAGTTAACTCAACTTTTTTGGTCAGTTTTAAAGTGTTTTGTGTTATTGTGGTGGTCTTATTTGTTTGTTACACGTGCTAGCTTGTCGTTACTTCAATTTAATTTAAAACAATGTCTTCGCATTTTAAAGTTAGAAGCAAAAGTTCAATATATCGAGAAATCAAAAAGAGTCTAAATGCAATGACAACTATAATTAACGTTGATTATGCTGCAAAAAAGGTAAAATCACAGAAAATGCTAGCATCTCAACGTGTGAAAATATTAGAGGCAGAAGAAAATGTGCTAGATGTTCCACAAACTTCATTTGAAACTGAAGAACAGTGTCCTCTAATATCTGAAAAATATCCTCTAAATATTTGAATCATTTTAAATTAAATAATTTGGACAATTGGCAAAATTGATGAAATTTATTGTGTAATTTGAAAGGATATTAATATAATAAAGAAAAATTGTTTATGGTTAATGTATATTTTTATAAATTAAAAACTGCTTAATTTTGACCACTGAAAAATAAACTACCTTTTTTTATTTTTAGTGCACTATTTTCAAAGCTGTAGGAGGAAGAGATTATTTGGATTGTGTAAGAAGAGTTCTAATGAAAACAGTCTCTCATACATTAGCGTTACAAATGAATCGGTCAGGGCGAAACCAAAAACTTAAATTTATGGAACTAAAAAATTTAAGAAAAATTATATTAGGTAAGTTAAAATGTTTATATTTCATGTCTAATTAAAATCAAGTAATGTTGTAACGTTATAAAGCACTCTGCAATATTTTCTAATGGTTAAAAGTTTTTAATTTAGTTATGTAATGTTATGTGGTGCACTGGATTACTGATAAAATTAACATTTTTTCCTGCAAGAGGTACCTCACTATAAAATTAAAATTTCAATAATGTGTCATTCATGGTACATTCTCTATATATTTTATTGGTTACTATTTTGTGCTACCTTACTGAATTGGTCATCAGTTGTATATCATTTTTCAAAAAATTAAATTGAAAATCTCATAACTTGGTTAAATAAATAATTTTGTACACTTAGAGTTTAAAACTTGCTCTATTTCGGGCATATTACAATTATTTAAGCAAAAACATTTATCGGTAACAAATCATGGTTGATTAAAAATGAGCAACATGTGATGTTTCTGAAATGGCCAAACATGTGACGTTTCTCAAATGACAGATTCAGTTATAGTGATGTTAAAGTATTGAACAGTACCATTTTTTTGACTACATTTACATATTTATATTGACTTTATGTAAAACAATTGAAAATGTGTAGTTATCCGATAAAATAAAATTCTAAAAAATATTAGTTGATGAGTTTATGCTGCAAATCAACAATGTAATTGGTTAATATTTTAAAACTTTGTTTTTAGCAGTGGTCCGAAATAATCCATTATCAAAAAATACCTCTGAACAAGAGGTAGAGGCTGCAAGTGACAGAGAGGGAGGCAGAGAAAGGAGAAGACCACTCACGCAATAAAATTTATTAAAATATTTTTGGCATTTTACATTATAACATTTTTTTTAATACATTTTTCAGAATAAAATTTTGATTTTTAACAGTGTACCTAGTTTATTTTTATATTTAGAGAGTACCTACCTGTTTATAAATTCTATTGGAAAATAATCTACACATAGTTTTCTGAATTTTGAATAAAAAAATTGGTACGTGCAAAGAAATTATATGGTATAAAAATTAGTTATTCTTTCTATATATATTTTTTGCATTTGTCAAAGCAGAATTTCATTTTTCACTCCCGTCTGGGACTGGGCAATTACTGGGCCTCTTCAAAATTTAATGATGGCGATTTATAGGGCATGCAATAAAGTTACTTATGATATGAAGGGCTTTTGAAGCGCATTTGTGTCTCAACTACCGGGAAAGTGTCTGCGGGACGATGATTGTTGTAGTAGCATAAATATGCCGGCCCGGTGCAGTGCCCCTGCAAATGGCCGACAAGTGAAATAACGGGGAGATTGTAGAAGGCCAATATCTTCCCTTACCTTAATGTTAGCTGGGTCGTTTTGACTTTTACGTCAATTTATTTTAAGGTTTCATAGGGACCGTGCGTCATGACTTTAACGCTAACTGGTGACAAAAATGTGAACTTTTTGGGGGTATTTATTAATGTTTTATACGGCATTTATTGTTTAATAATTATTAATAAAATGAAGTCGAATTATTTTCGTAATATCAATATCGAAAAAACTTGTTGCATCCGTAGATGTACAAACACATCACTTTAGAAACCTGGATTTTTATAAATTTCCACAGAGCACAATTATGCCTCACACCCAATGATATACATAATTACAAAGATTGCTTATCCATATGTAAATCAGACGACGAAAAGCGTATTTCACTGGGCAAAGTTTTCTTTTTATCTAGCTTGTATCAATTTTGAGCACTTAGTTGTAAAGAAATCATTTACAGAAAAATTAGAATCTTTAGTGTTTTCTTGTCATTAAGATTTTTACATATTTAAATGACCATTTTATATAAATATAATTTTACAGATAATTAATGGTTTATTCTGTTGATTAAAACTAATGTAGAATGTTATGAAATAAGAATATCCAATTTGACAAAAATATCACGGCCCTCTTTACAATTTATTAACTATTTCTCATTTATTATTAAAATAAACAAATCATAAATAATACATTGCAATTACTGTCAAAAGAGATTGTAACAAACTTTAAAATATTAAAAATCCAGTGATTTTTTGTAAATTTTTTTAGTGACATTACCATTAAACATTATTCAGAATAATAGATAAGTGTCCAATTACAACTCTTACCAAAGTTGTTCATACCTCATATCAAAATTGTTTACATTACCTTTTCAAAATTGTATTACATATTGCAATTATGTATTTTATGTAGAATTGTTTCTGAAATAGTAGTCTAAATTATTTATATCCATCTGTTATAAAAATTGTTTAGATCTCTTAATATTATTTAACTACATGAAAACTCAACTTTCCAAATACATAATGACATGTCTTGAAGTAAAACTTTAATTATTATCTTTTTCTAAAGATTAAAATGCTGAAATTTTATTTTAACACATTTGGGCTAGAACGGCTCTATTTAGTGAGCACTAGGAAAGGCACATTGCAACCAGCTTTTCCCAATATTTTTTTTATAGTTGGGTGAGCAATCTAATATATGTATCATTGAACATCTCATAAACGCCAGTGGATGAATGACATTTCGATTAACATAAAGCTAAAAAGATTTATAATTATTATTATCAATCTTTTTTATTAATTTACATTTTTTAAATGTTATTGTAATACTTTTAAATTCAGTGTTACTAAATACCTATATTTTAACATTTGATACACTTGTTTAAGGTACAACTTTACAATTTATTGTCACTTAGCCATTTAAATCTTTTTGCTTAAAATGTATATGCATGTCCAGATTTTAATAATGTTTCACATTTTACGTCATTTTGACCATGTACACGATTGTTTGGTACGGGCCGGTATCTATTTTTAACTATATTTAATATTTAAAAAAATACCCTTCATTACTTACTTGCAATGTTTACCCCATTTAATTCTAAAATTAAACACTAGAGAGGGCTAAGTTCGGCAGTAGTGCTGCCTCTATATTTCACGCACGGTCCCTATAGTCAGTTTTTATTTGAGGTTGGTCAAGTGTCAATGTCAGATGGTACCATTATAATATCACTCCGAGCAATTACTACTAGAGGGAGTATTCCCCCTTCCCCGCGCTAAATTTTGTTAGCAACATCTACTCCCCCCGAGGGGGAAAATACCTCTTCTGTGATTGGCTTATTTAATCAGCGTTGCCAAGTTTGACAGCGCCAGAAGTGTTCTGTGAGCGCCAGTTCTGACACATGTCAATTTCTTATTTGTATTTTACGGAAAATATTATTATTTATAACGTTGTAAGGGTTGTAAATGTA
Source organism: Psylliodes chrysocephalus (assembly GCA_927349885.1). Classification (NCBI taxonomy): domain Eukaryota; kingdom Metazoa; phylum Arthropoda; class Insecta; order Coleoptera; family Chrysomelidae; genus Psylliodes; species Psylliodes chrysocephalus. The sequence goes on from OV651828.1 coordinate 21,141,876, forward strand.
TATTTAAGATTTATTATCTCTAATAATATGGTGAAAATATGCTTTATGTGTAAAAGGCCTGTTGAAAATGCTTCTTCAAGATAATATCATAAGTAAGTACAGACACAACCTAATTATCAGAGGCGGTGCATTAGGCAATCACTTTTAATTTGTAATTACAGTTCATCAAATTTCTAGAGGCTTTCGACGGCTAGACAGAGAAAGCACTACTGACAGGCATCCCGACGGATTTACGCAATGAAAGTACACTCTGCGCATCAAGTATTTCACTATTTCATTCAGACGTAAATGTCAGATGTAAATTTCGCTAAAACATTTCTTTTATTTTCGTTTGTGTTTTTTGCTCATTACAGTTTAATGGAACCTAAGTATGGAGTTTAATAGCAAATTAAGAGGCCGCGTGATTAACAGCGAAATAATAGCCAATGGTATAGAGTTTATGAGAAGAGAAGGAAACTTTAATTCACCTTCAATACCATTTAAAAATGTAAATGATCGTGTTGCTGCAGCCACAGGAGTATCTAAAAACACTGTCGTCCGCATTTCTGAAGAGAAAAAAAGAATCGATAACCGTGAGATATCGGAATTTTCATCACCAAGAAAAACCATTAAAAAACCAAAAACAGTTAATGATATAGATGAAGCTGCACAAGAATCAAATTTTATTTTTTTATTATTAGATAGCTATTTTTGTTTCTGAGTCGTGTTCATTTACAGGCTCAATTTTTTTCCGTTTCTCCTTTTTGATTTTATATGGGGTTTCAAGTAGTTTTTGACTTATTTCGACGTAAATCACAACAACACACTTTTTTAATAAAGCAAACAAGTGTTAAGAGGTATATGTACTTGTAAACTACAATTACAAAAAATTGATATGAAACCCATGAAACCACCAACAAAAATGTAAAGCTAGCTTCCGTACTAGAACATGTTGTCATTCGTCGAGATAATTTATCGTTTTGTTTAATAGATCAAGAAATGTAAATATTCCCCTGTTATTTTTTATAAAATTATAAGAGAAATAAATTTTTTTCTAAATAGTATAGTTTATTATTTTGTAGAAAAACAAAATTTCGAAAATTTTAGTAATGTTTCAGAAACAACCGTTATTAATAATAGGTACCATTTTCCTTAATAAGGTAAAAATAAAATATAAACTATTTCCACGATTTACAAAGGCATACAAAAAAATTATAGGTATTTTCCGCTATCCTATAAAATTTATATTTTCTGACTCAATTTCAAAAGGTTGAAGGAATTCCAAAACACCTTTTATGGCATAATAATTATTTTCAATTCTACATACTATCTTTAGCTGCTTTTAAAAACGTTCTAAGAAAGTCCAATCAGACCAATTTAATCCCTAAACTATTCCACACTTTTAAAATTTAATTACCTAAAAATATTAAAAACTATTTAAAATAACTTGTTTAGCAGACTGTACAATAGCTATCTTAGTCACACGTAGCGCGTTCTCTGTCTGGGCGTCGAACACCTCTAGAAATTTGATGAACTGTAAACTTTCTTATTTTCTTATCGAAAAATTAAAATTAAGAGCAAGTAAACTCCAGCTAAGTTCGTCTTCATCCGTCTCATAATGATTATAGTAAAGGTTAATTACTTATTATTATTTTAATATCACATCTTTGTAAAGTTTATTGTTATTTTTTTTAGGTTTCCTTTTCTTGATATGAGAAAGAAATACATGATTCCAAAATATAGGAATTCAACAAGTGACCACCTGAATAACTTTTTATGCTAATGAACATTTGTATTACAGACCTCAGGGAAGGAAAATATTAAAGAAAAATGCAATTTCGATGAAAAAAGTATAATAATCAATCCTGTCACTACTTCTACAGTATATTCATCTGCTACTAAAATACTAAAACAGCAAGTAAGTAGAGAAACTTAAGTTTCTTTCAAAAAGAATGTTTAAGGAAAAAGGCATAGCCATTTTTTTGTTGACACTTTTTTTTAACTAATCTAAAAGACTAATTTTGTGTATTGTTTAAATGTTCATTTTTTGTACTTAATTTGTTTTAGGTTTAAACAAAATGAACTTCTTAGATATGCATGGAATATCCCAAAAGAGGTTTTAAAATTCTTAAGAAAACTATTCAGAGCCAAAAACATAAAATAGTCTTCCTGACCAAAATATAAATAGGTATAAATATTTAGATATTATGAGTGATTTTTTATTCTATAAATAGAACATAATTTGCTTCTAAATCACTACCTAATGAACTATATTAATTATATTATATAGTACAAAACTAAACAAGAATATCACATTATTCATGTTTTTTTTAATTTCCTTAAAAAAACGTCTCAAAAAAACGTGAATATTTATTATTGGAGTTAACATCGTTATGCTAAAACAATACTAGAACAACTTAAATAATGTGGATTTTGACTATTTTGAGTTATGCAGATCATTATGATCTAAAAAAATGTTCGTCTGGTGCTATAGTCAGGTATAAAAACATTCATTTATTTAAACACAGTTGCAATATATATTTTATTTAGTTTTTAAGTTAAAACCTATTAGGACATCCTAAAATTACTTTTTTCGTTTGATGTGAGATTAATTATTCTACATTTTTGTTGGTGAAATAGGATATATTAAGATGTCTTACTGTTTTCTCTGATTATCTAAAAAGTTAGAACAATATACAAAGACTGTTATAACAAAAAAGAAATATACCTTTACTTAAACACACAATTAGTCAGTTCAATTGTACAATAATTTAAAGCAGAACTCAAGAAAACTTTAAAAATGTGTTTAAATGTGTTTTTACTATAAAAAGGACATAATTATTAAAAAAAACTTGGCACATTAACATTGACGATAGTTTTTTATAATATATATTATACAAATCACAACGAACTACACAAAATGACATTATTAATAATTTAGCAATAAAAAAGTTAAGTACAATGATGACATTAAAAGTTGAGTTTCTCGAAATACTTTTTTTAAATTGTCTCAGTAACTACCCTAGTATTTTTCTAGCACAATGATATTATTTGAATGTGTATTGTGTGATATCTTATATTGTAGGAATAAAATTATATATTTTTTTGCAGGTTTCTGTTAACAACGATTCCAAGAACTTTTGAAAATATTATTAAAACGGCCTTTGCAAATATAATTCTCAATTATGAGCTTTTGATCTAACATTAAATTTTTATTCTCCATAAGGTTACAACTTCCTAAGAAGAAAGTTTAACAAGACCCAAAATATCAAAATTTTATCGACCAATTGATGGTTCTACTGGTTTCCATAGGAAAATTCTCCTCGAAACTACTAAAAGAAAAGTGGCAGAGGCAACCGAAGAAGGCAAAAAAGTCTTTTGCAAAACAAAAACTAGAAATTTGTTTAAGAATCTAATTATTGTTTGAAGTTTTACCATTAATAATTTTTGATAACGATTTAAGATTATGAAGTTCTATTATGAATTTTACTCTTTGATAACCTATGTTTAAATTTTTATTAGGACCAAAATAAATTATAATTTTCATTTCAACTACAAAAACCCTCATAACATTAAAAAGGGGAAAAACGTTAGATTAGTTATGTTCAGGAATAAACTCTTTAAACATTTATCTACTTAAAATGTATTATTCTTAGAAGGTATGTTATTAACTTTCTATTTGTACTTTTATTAATTTATTTCATTTTATTATCTGTTGTATTTTCAAATTGATTTTGATATTAATCTTATCTATTTATATATTTTTTATACTCACATATATGTTTTTTTCATTTAAACAAACGTTTATAAGCTTATTAAATATAATGAATTCATGTTGTTTTATTATATGCTTGTATGAATGATTACTTTTATTTTCTTTTAAAAATGAATTTCGAAGATAAAGCCGAAACGGTGCGTGAGAATAAAAAATTAGACGAAAGTGGCGATATTTACTGGAGCTTTCATCTACACGCTCCTTTTTCTAGCCATCTACACCTGAGCCAGCAAGATTCGTCTTCCCTCCATCCTTACATTCTCCAGATTTACAGAGAAAACGCAGTTCTTTTTAACATATCCAGACCTTCTTTGACGGGGACTATACCACTACATTATCAGCTTTATTTGTTATCCCGAGCAATTTAAATGCATTCGTAATTGCTCATTCTCACCTCTTCTCTTGTATATTCCGTACTCAGTTTTCTTATTTTTAGTTACGTTTGCACTGCTCTTTTATTTTCACAGCTTTAATTCTATAATGCTGTAACGCTACAATATGGATCCATTTTTGTGGTTTATACTATTTAATGTTATTCGTAAGTGACCAACCTATTATAATAATTAAATATTATTGTATTACAGTCCTGAAGATGTTCCTGTAAGGCCGAAACCAGTCGCTCCTGTATTTATAATAAAATTGATTTTAAGGTTTTATTCTTCATTTGAAAAAATTAAACCTTTACAGTGATTTTGTTTCTTTTCCTGCATTAGACGCATATAAGATGGTATTCATTTTAAAAATAGTAAAATTAGCAAATTTTTAGTTTTTTTTTTACAATTAAAACGTTTGGACAATGTGTGTTTTTATAGATAAATGATACGCCACTGAACAAGAAGGGTGTTTACCTTCCCCCTTGTGTCCGCTTCCTTACTTCCTCTACAGATGTTGCTAACACAACAATCGCCTACAAACTCGTTTTCACGCTCCCTCTAGTAGTAATTGCTCGGAGTAATATCACATATATTATGATCTTGGTCGATAGCTGCGTACACTAGCATCCTACTTATCCGATGGATGGTAACCATGGAAAAAGAAAAACAAAAAAATTGATTGATTACGAATTTTGGAAGAAGACAAGACAAGACGTACCTCGACACAACATTTTTCAATTAATGTTTTTTTTTTATATTTTAAAATAAAATTGGGAACGTCAAAAATTTGATAATTGTCAACTGCGAAGTAAAAGTTTAGAGTTAATTTTTGCTAATTTCTAGGTGAAAAAGACACTTTAGTTTGTTTCTTTTATTAGTTTCGTTTAGTTCACGTTAGAAATAGAAGAAAATTATAGGATAGGATAGTCTTTAATTTTGATAAAATGGAAATAGATGACGGGGAAGGTTCACCTTCCCCAACCCCACCTAAACCTCCAGATATTCATGTTGTAAGCCCCAAATTGGTTAAGCAAAACATCCTTAAAAATAACGAAAATATCTTATCACCAAATAACCAAGACGAAAATTCAACAAATTTTTCCCAAACTATAGGTAACATCAACAGTGACAAGGTAAGTCAGACAAATTCTTTAATTCCCAACCCATTGAATGGAGCAGCAATTAAAAATGATATCAATACTAATATATCAAATCAGAAATTGCATACTTATTATAAGAGTACAGATTTAGGTCCATTACAAGTTTACGTTGAAAATAACTCTACAGATTTTCGGGGTAAGTTAAATGCAATTAAAGTTAGTGAAATTATCTTAAATTTACATCCAGAAATTAATCTCAAAATCAAACAAATTCAGTCTATAGGTAGAAATAGAATCCGAGTAATATTTAAAGATTACTTAAGTGCAAATATCTTACTAAAATCAACAACTATTGGTCAACATAACCTAGTCGCATATATACCTAAATTTTTAATTTACAAACTCGGTGTTATCAAAGGAATAGATACTGAATTGCCTGAAGAATTTCTAAAATAATGCAGGATTTCAGCTTATGACTTTCATAGTAAATTTGAGGAAGATTTCGTAAAAAGAATAAATCGTAAGGTAAAACAAGACAATAATGAAATATGCCTAGCTCCAACTACTTCCATTCTGGTTTCATTTAAATGCCAAACTTTGCCAAGAAAAGTACTAATTAATAAAGTTTTATATAATGTAGAAATTTACCAACAAAAAGTTCTTCTGTGTAATAATTGTTATCGCTACGGTCATATTGGCAGGCAATGTAGAAGTAATAAAAGATGTTTAAAATGTGGTCAAGAACACGTTTCGGATAGTTGTTCAGAATTGGAAAAAATATGTCTAAATTGCCAGGGAAAACATTATGCAAATGACATTCAAAATTGTCCGGAGTTCTCTAGACAGAAAGAAATTAAAAAGTATATGTCTGAAACAAACTGCTCTTTTAGAGATGCAAATGATAAAGTTCCAAAAAAAAGTTATGCTATGGTAACAGCCTCTAATATTTCCAATTCTTTACATAATCAAAATATTTCCCTACTTTCCCCACAATATTCATCTAACTGTATTTCTCAACTTCTACCACAACAATCATCCTCTTCTGCTACTCAACCCTCAACAACGTATGCTACTCAACCCTCAACAACGTATGCTACTCAACCCTCAACTACGTATGCTGCTCAAGCCTCAACTTCATATGCTGCCAATAAATATCCTTTACAAAATAAGATGGAAACTAAAAATAAAATTCAAAAACGATCTCGACCAATTTCACCTGATCCTATACTTAAAGCTCGTGAGTCAATAATATATCCCACAACACTCCCAAACGTTACTGGGGGAATTAGTTCTTCTCAAAATTATCAAAAAAATCTAAATTTTTTGGATGATCCTTCAGGTATTTTTAATATAATTTTAAAAATCGTTTTATCAGTTATTCAAATAATTAAAGAAAAAAATCATTTTGAAATTCAAGAATCAGATATAATGTCATTAATTAAAAGCAGTCTTAATTTAAATACAAGTGAATGTGTGAACAAATGAAATTATGTCAGTGGAATTGTAAATCAGCAATCTCAAATAAAGAAAACCTACAATATTTGTTAAATCATGAACAGATAGATATTGCCTATTTATCTGAAACTCGTTTTACATCTGATAAATATTTTAATGTTTGTGGGTATAATATTTTAAGAAATGATCGAGAAGATCGATCTGGTGGTGGAACTGCCATACTTATTAGATCGAATATTTTATTTACAGAGTTGTCCAGTAACGTCATCCTTCCGAATACAAACCAACAGGCAGTTAAAATTAGGTGCAATAATTTAAATTTTAATCTGGTGTCACTTTACGTCCCCCCTAAGACAAAAATTTCCGTATCTCAGTGGGAAAGATTTTTAAAATCATATTCCAAACCTACGATAATAGTAGGAGACTTTAATTGTCATCATCTCGCTTTTGGTGGTCCCAATACAGATTCTTATGGCAGAAACCTTTTAGAAGCTTTAGATAATTGTAGCTTATTATATTTAAATGATGGCTCTCCTACATTCATTGGTCATTCATGCCAATATAAGTCAGCTATAGACTTAACAATTTGATCTCCAGATATTTCACATCTATTAAATTGGTCAACGTTAAATGATTTATATGGTTCAGATCATCTTCCAACAATTGTTAATATAAATCTAAGCCCTAAAATTACTTACTCATACTCAAATCGTAAGTGGAATCTTAGTAAAGCGGATTGGAATTCGTTTTATTTAGAAGCGTTGAAACAATTCTCTGAAACCGGAAATTAATGAATATAGTCAATTTATTGAAAAATTAGAAAATATAATAGAACTAACCATACCTAAATATAGATCAATACATGTTTCCCCAAAAAACAAGCATTGGTGGAATGAAAACTGTGAACGCGTAGTAGATACAAGAAAGATTAGTTTTCAAAATTATTTAAATAATCCTAATTTAAATAACTTATTAGAGTATAAAAGAAACGATGCGGTGGCGAAAAGGATGCTCAAACAAACAAAAAGGGATAGCTGGAAACAATATTGATCCAGTCTTAACAAATCTACTTCAATGAAATATATTTGGAAGAAAGTAAATAAATACAAAAATAGGAAAATAAATAATACCGTACAAATAGACATAAATGAATCGACCTGGTTAACAGAATTCCATAATAACTTGACTCCTCCATATGTTCATAGAACTCCATCATTAGAAAATATTGCAAAACAAACAGTGACCGATTATTTAAACCAACCCTTTTCTTATCATGAAATTTGTCTTGCCCTCAAAAATCCAAAAAATACAGCACCGGGTCATGATACAATACACTATGTTATGCTGAATAAATTACCAAAGAATGCAAAATTATCTCTTCTCAACATATTTAATAATATATGGACAAGAAAAATAACAATTCCTAAAGAATGGTACGAATACATTATTATCCCTGTACTAAAACCTGGGAAAAGATCAGATCAAGCTGAATCATATAGACCAATTGCTCTTGCTTCTTGTATATTTAAGACGTATGAAAAAATAATAAAACTCAGACTGGAATATTATTTAGAAAATAACAACTTACTTTCATCTACTCAATTTGGATTTCGCAAAAATATTTCAACTCAGGATAGTATAGCAAATATAGTAACAGATATTCAACTGCGTTTATCAAAAAATGAATCTACAAGTGCTCTATTTCTAGACATAAAAGGTGCTTATGACAATGTAAATTTAAATATTTTATGTGAAAAATTATGTAAGTTAGGAATCCCCATAACTATTTCAAAACATATATATAATTTGTATAACAATAGGAAATTATTTTTAAAAGTAAACGGTGAATTATCTTGTCCACGAGAATCGGGCCTTGGGATCCCTCAAGGAAGTATTTTAAGCCCTTTACTTTATAATATTTACACGTTTGATATAGAAAATTCTATTCCAAGATCTACAAATATTCTTCAATACGCAGATGATGTAGTGATCTACACAAGCCTCAAACAAATTAATTATTGCCATGATCAGCTATTCAAATCTATGGAGAAAATTCATAGTTGGAGTCATGAAAACGGTTTAACAATATCTGAATCGAAGTCGGCTGTAGTTACTTATACGCGCAAAAGGTATAACCATCCAAATTATATAAAGTTACATAAATATAACCTGGCTTATAAATCCTCTTTTAAATTTTTAGGCATTATTATAGACAGTAAATTAAACTGGAAGGAACATATACATTATGTTCAGAAAAGAACACAAAATGCTGTAAATATAATAAAAACTTTTACTTGTCATAATTGAGGCTCTGACCCAAATGTTAGTCTTATGTTTTATAGAATGCTGGTTCGTCCAATTATAGATTATGGTTCAATTTTTTATAATACAGCAGCAAACTCACATCTTCAGAAAATTGAACAAATTAAAATTAAATGCCTAAGACTCTGCGTAGGATTCTTACCAAGCACTCCTATAAATGTTATGGAAGTCGAAACATGTGAGAGTCCATTGGATCTAAGAAGGAAATTTCTGAGCGATAAATTTGTATTGTTATCCCGATCAAAACATTACACAGTAATCAATAAATTAGGCAGATTAACTACTCTATGCTTAACTTCATCCTTTTGGAAAAAGAAAAAACTGCCATTATTAGTTGACAGTTTTATTTCTACTTCAGATGTCAGTAATGATCTACCAGTTTCAAATGGCGTACCGCTGTGGTCCAATCCATATTTGTCTCTTATTATGCCAGTTAATAGTTATATTAATAATAAATTCGACGTTGACAACCCTTTACTAATAAAGACAAATTTTTATGAAGAATTAAATACAAAATGGAAACATTATGAAACACTTTACACTGATGGTTCTAAATTAAATAATCAAGTAGGTTACGCTTTATATTATCCCAATAAAGAGATTCAAATTTTAAAACGTTTGCCAAATTGTATGTCAGTTTATAGTGCAGAAATATTAGCAATTAAAGAAGCCTTTTCGTTATGTCTAAATCAAGAAGAATTAAATTTTGTCATTTTCACAGACTGCAAAAGTTTAGTTCGAAAGTTTCAAAATTTTAATTTTAATTCAAAAGTTAATTACATAATTTTGGACATTTTAAAACTAAATTTTGAGGCAAGAAATCAGTATAAACGAATATACATATCTTGGGTCAAAGCCCACATGGGAATACCTAATAATGAAAAAGTAGACTTTTTGGCTAAAACTGCAACAAAACTTAATTACATAAGTAATTTTAAAATACCCCTATCCGATCTAAATACTTGTTTCAGATATAAAAGGGATCAAAATTGGCAAGCAAAATATGTAGAGAAGGAAACAGGTAATTTTTATAAATCTATTCAACCTAATATAAGGGTAAAACCGTGGTTTGATAAGCTGTCAAATAGACCACTAATCCAAACGATTAACAGAATTAGAACTAATCATGCTTTATACCCTCAATATATGAAGCGAATAGGTATAATAGATACTGATTTGTGTATTTGTGATGAGATTGCTGATTTACAACATATATTTTTGGATTGTATTCTAAACGATTTAGAAATTAATTTATTATACCAAAACTTAATTAACAACAAAATTCAGTTACCTATAAATTTAAAAAATCTACTGACGTTTGACAGTATATATAACATACTCTATAATTTCGTCAAAACACTCAAATTAAAACTGTAATTAGGAAATAGAAATAAAACATGTAAGTAGCGATGCTACCAATAAAAAAATTTGTACACCTGACTCGAAAAAAAATGTTAAGAATAGAAAAAAAAATAAAGACAAAAAAAAACAAAAAAAAAAATAAAAAAAAAACAAAAATAAAAAAAACAAAAATAAACAAAATATTTAAACCATATTAAGTTCAGGTTATTTTAGTTATTAAGGTAGAGCAACTTTAATATAATTTGTAAAATAATAAAGTTTGTTACATAATATTTTTATTTGTTCACCTGACAATTGACTGGCCTGTTGGTTTATATCCAGTGCCACTAACTTAGTTAAAAAAAAAAAATAAAATTATAATTATTTACTGAAATTCTGATTTCCTGTTACCTACAACTATGACCAACATAAATTAAAATTTGATAATTATGAAGACAAAGTTGAAAGAGCTTGAGTTGCGACTGAAAGAACAACAGTTCATCTTTAGTAAAATACCACAAGAAAGTAAATCGGCGGTGCAAGTAAGTATTGTTGGAGTTAGTAGCTAAACACTCGAAATCTTTCACAGAAGGTGATTTTATCAAGGAATGTCTTATTAAAGCTGGAAAAATTATGTGTCTGAGAAGCTGAAGACTTTTGAAGTAATTAGATATAAAAGCTGTTTTTAAAAATAAACTAATTTTCTGATATTTTTTAAAAAATGTTTTTAGTTTTTTACAATAAAATATTTTTAAATATAATTTGAGTGATTTTTTGACTAAATTTGGGCGTGGCTTTAAAAATGTATCAACTGCGTCGTATTGCCTACAGCGCATTTGCCTGGTTGCGGCCCACATAAACATACATTTTATTTATTTAGCTCAACTTACTTTTCAGTTTGACATGCTTGCTCTAAAGTAATATTTGGACTGTAATAGAAACTCTTAGTTCTTTAAGTCTGGTAATCATATTAAATTATGTAAAATAGTACAGGATTAGGTATACCACATTTGAAAGTACCCTCGTAGACAATTGGTAATAAATTCTTATAAATTATGGAAAAGTTAGGCAAATTGCTTTGTTTCTGCTGTTTTTAAAGCATAAATGTTTTATAAATGCTTTTTGTGCAACTAAAACCTTCGCCATATTGAAATGTAAAATACATGAAGGGCAAAAATGAAAAAGAAAATTTTTGGGTGAAATAATGTGATAATGGTCTGTAAACACCAGATACTAAATTAGTGCTTATAAGTAAGAATAATTTAATCTAACGTTCCTTTTATTAAAACAGTTTCACTTTCTTACATAAAAATTTATTTTTATTTTTAACGTTCAATTGAATGTTTAGGGTGGAGGCGTGAAAAAATCGCCATAAAATAGTATAAACTTTCACATTAAAGTGAACCTCGTTGTAAAATTTGCATCTGGGTTAAACGATAAGGTAATATATTTTCCTACTTTTTTGTCATGTCTCATAATTAAAGTATATTGCAAGACGCCATATCAACTGAAACCTTTATAAATTTAGACACTGAAGTAATCTAAAAGAGTTCACAACAATTTTGTTTTAAGAAAATGTATAAATATAACTTTTCTTCTTTGTAAAACCTGTTTCACGCCACACCAATAAAGAATAAAAATTTATTAAAGGAGGACAAAATTACTTATTGCTTTTTAAAGGTTCCAAATAAAGGTTTCTTATAAATGTAGCGTCAAAGTGTTTACGGCATAGAAATAATATAGAAGACCAATATAAACATAACATTTAAGCAGAAATTGAAACCTACTGTGCATAAAAACGCGTCTCTGCGCCTGACATCGCAAAATAGTGTGTCTAGAAGCTTGCGCAATATGCATGACTTGTCCCTGTAGTGTTGCCAAATATATTAAACATACCTAACAGAAATGAATTTTAAATTAATTAATTTTTAAATTATATGATTTAAACAGTTTATATCTACGAAATATCGCCACAAAATAACTTATACACATTTAAATAATCAACTAATAATATTTATGTGTAATTACATTCCCAAAAATATATACAAATACCGTATTAATGTCATTAATACCGTATTTTTAATGTTCAATAAGCGATTCACCTACAAATTCAATATTGACCTGGCAATAGCACTAAAATCCGGTGTTTCAAGGCTATATGACGCTGCCCTTACAGGACCGTTTGTAGTTTATTATTTATGCCGCGTTTGAGAATCCACATCGGATGCATCTGAGATGTAGTAAGTAGTAAATCTTTGATCACGTGATTCTCAAACGCGGCATTAATTACACGATGAAAATGGCATTTTATTTTTAGTTTTGTGTAGTGTTTAGTCAAATCCTAGGTACAATAAAAGACATTTTTACATTGGCTAATGAAAATGTAATCAATGTATTAGGCAGCTGTTATATTTATTACAAGATTTATGTCTGCAAATCTAAACCTACCTAAGAATTATAATTATGTAAATAGAGAGCTGTATATTTATATACAGGCTGCCCAGCGACGGGGAGACATTATCGATATCGGTTTTAAGGCATTTTAAAACATAAACCCGATCTCAACAATCTTAGGAACTCTTCTGTCACTCGATATTTTAATCGGTACTTCCTCTTCGCTTTTTGGCTGGCACAACAATTATTTACATTTCTTCATTCCTTACCGCGTTCGAACCAGTAAGGTTTAAACAAATTTAAAAAAAAAACCTACTTTAAAAATAAAGATGTTAATGATTTTCTTATGGATCCCATCTTCAGATCTTGACTTAATGTATATAAAACTGTTTCCTTTTCTAACAAAAATAATCCTAGAAATCGGGCAACGTGGTAAAGAATTATCGCTCAACATACATAAAAAAATATTTCAACGAATTGAGAATATCCTACCATTTTGAAGTATGTTAAAAAAAAATTGTTAATAAAGTGAAAAGTAGGGCATGAACATATATTATAAAGTATATAAAATGATAGATAAATCCAGTTTAGAAGGTATTATAAATAAACTGTGGAAATATCGAGAATCTCGATTTTGAATCGGAAAAATATTCTACGCAATTTAGTATGAAAGCTGATCAAAATGAAACACATGAACGACAAACTGTTAATGACAACTTTCTTCAAACGTTTTCTATTTTTCCGAAAACTAACTAGATAGTTCGAAAATCATTTCCTTCGTTAAAACGCCTCTTGTTCCGAAAAAGGTACACGCCTGCCAACATTCATCGTTCATTAAAAAAGTGGTAGATACAAAACGCTTCGTATTGTAAGGCCAAAATATATTTAGAAATCGAAATAGTCATGTAAACAAAAAAATCATATGAGAGATAAGTACCAAATTAATGATTTACAAGTTTATTCCTATTATTTATAAAATAGGTTTGCAATGTGCTGGTGTGGAATGTTATCATCGACTAAAAACTTTAAATCTTTATATTAAATTGATCGAAAACAAACTATAAATTGGTTTAGGCTATATAGAATGTTTCTAGTAAGCAGCAACTAATTTTTATTATGGAACCGAAAGATCCTTTTAAAAAGGTTCAAAATTAAAATAAAATATGTACCAAGTAAATGTAGTAGTATTTTTTAATTTTTTAATTTATATTGAAAATGGTAACATGAAAGGTTTTCTGTCTAACGACTCATAGTCTCGGCTGACAAAATGTAAAAAAATATCGAACATAATATTCCTGGGCCCTATTTTGCACTCCCCAGATTAAATTTAGTTGTAGCAAATGATATTATCAAATAAGATGTCAAATCACAAGCAAAATCTCGTGACTACAGTACTAATGATTGCCTGTTTGGAAAAGTATCTTTGTTTGTAAATATTTATATGCATAGTTATATTTATATGCATAGTTATATTTAAATGCGCGAGTGTAATGTTAAGTATAAACAAAATCCGCCCATTATGTATATACTACGTTTAGTTACCGACCCTAGTAGATAGGCAATTTGTTATTGTTTTAAGTTTTACCGTAGGGAGAGAGAAAATCAATATTAGGATAAATGGTCCAGCTCCTTTCTGGTTACGTAGGTACCTAAAAAGTATTTTAGTTTTTGGTTAAGTAATTAATTATTGTAACAGTGATTTTCTTGTGATAGTACCTAATTTAGATTGTGGATTAAAGTTTTTGTATATAATTTCGCTGTTTAATAATAAACGTAGTCAAAACCGAAGCACGTGGTTTTTCTGGAAAGTATTTTTAAAATCACAAGCAAAATCTCATGACTACTGTACTAATGATTGCCGAAAATTAACTAATTCATATTTTATGCCATATCTTTCTTAATAAGGACTGTCAGAACCATATTTATCTTAACTTGAAATTTTTTTAATCGTTTTTTGTATAGAATCATCTCTAAAAATGTATGATTGAAATATCGTGCGAACTATTTGTTCGATCAATAAAAAACTTGCACCGGTCCTGTTCGCGCCAGCACCGTTATACGCATGAGCTCCGACACACTATTTTCTCCTTATGGTTTCATTTTTGATATATGGAATCGGCTTTCTATACTATTTCTATGGTTTACGGTTAGAAATTGGTTGCAAATACTATTTGAGATTGCTTCATTAAACCCTTGTAAGTATCTACAAATAAGATTTAATATATTTTGCGGCATATTAATAAAGCACCCAGCTAGCACATAACGTTGCCAAGCCTTTCGGCGATGTTGCATTAAGGGAACGTAATAACATTACTGTACAACGTAAATGCAACGTTCATGAGAAGTTGTTGAGGGAAATCAAAACCTCGCAAAACTTCTATTTGTTATTTACCTAGTTAACCTACCGTAAACATTACAAATCTGAATTCAGAAAGTTTAGTTTTATGTCAATTGTCACTTGTCAGTTTTTCTTGTCAATTGTCTTTTTTAATGGTTTATTTTTCGACATCCAGCATTTATTTTATAAATAATTATTATTTATACATTCGAATAGATTTGGTAAGGGTCCTCTATAAAATAGATAAATATTTTCTAAACCATTGTCTTTGTTTCAGATTACAATGCCTGATGTAAATTTATTATTTCATTCATTAAGTATCTTTAGCAGTCGATGCCGATGACACCAAATAAAAAAAAACTACAATAAATACAAAGAATTGCAGATCAATCGTTGTAAACCAGAAGATAAACATTTAACCGAATGTCCGGCAACATTTTACACCAAATACTTATAAAAGGTAATTATACTTTATCGAACTAAAAATACATTTTAAAAATATTATTTTTTAGGTTTCCTTCGACATTCTAGGAATTTTAGAAGCAAAAGTAAATACTACAGAAGTGTAAAGAAGAATATAACACCTGAAGTTTTATAAAAAGTGAATCTATAGGTACATGATATGTCAGGTATATCATTATTTTGTTTTTGACATACTCTTTATATTTTATTTAAAAGCTTCGATATTTTGCTGTTAAATAAAATGATTACGATTATAAAAGTGAGTTGTTGCATAGTTGTAAAAAATTTGGGTGTTTTTGAAGAAAATAACTCGAATTGAGGCAGTTTTAGACACAGTTTGTGGCTACATTTTAAATGATTTATCTTTAAGGATATTTTTGTTTGTGGTGGTATTTAAAGTAAAACCGTAATGATATTTTGCATCCATTGAACCAAAAATGTAATTGCTTTGTTTTTTGACTTGTGGCGTTTTTTGATTGAGCCATCGATATATCTACTTTGGAAATCAAGCATAAAATTTGTAAAATTCAAACAAATTTCAATACACTAACATTGGTTGTTTTATTTAAAACAACAAAGGCATATTTTTAATTTCTATATAATTTCCTTTAATTAATAATAGGTAAACAAGTTATCAATTTCTTTTTTATTCAATGTATTGAGAAGTAAAATCTTTTTATATAAAAATATAATTTATTCTCTTCCAATAAATTGTCATATTTAGGTTACATTATAGCACTTTATAAATATCTATGCAAAAAAAGTTAAAAGGCTTGATTTAAAAAAGATATATCTCTGCGTCTTAGGTAAGAAATCAGCGAACTTAGCTATCCTCTAGTAATCTAATATAATAATATGTACCTAGTCATTGTTGTATTCGTTTATTATTTTTCACCAATCTAGCTTTATCATCGTTCACCATTTAAGGTTTTAGTGAACCTTTGCAATATTGGTACCTTATTATACTATTTAGCTAATTTTGTCCAATCGTTCAGTGCTTTCTAGGTAGCTTCTTCTATCCCTCATGTGTACTTGTGTTTGTGATATAAGGTGTGTTCTTTTATTCAAAAATTGTTCTATCAGTGATTGATGTAATTTATCTATTCTGCAGTCGTTTTATATTTGAACTCTTATATTTTAGGTTAACTTAAATGATTGATTATCCTCACCATTCGTCTATCACATATCCATCAGCTTTTAAAGCCGATGGATGCCTTGGCTCAATGATGAACTCACCGCTGGAAAAAAGAATGATTGACACATACAATCGTCTTTCCATCACTTAATTTATGAACGGTTTGCTGCAAGCGCTGGATACAGCACTGAATAAAAGAACACGCCTACACCTACCTCTACTTTTGAGCTATTGGTACTTGATTTCAAGAACATTTTAATAATAAATTTATATAAATATTTTGTTTTATTTGAAATTTTCATGTCTCGATTGAGATTGTACTATAGCCTCAATTTCAGCCTCTCTGTATTACATTACACAATGTGTGTCCATGGATGGACTTAATTATACTTGTAAAAATATTTATTTTAAATTAAAGAAAAAGTTATTTTTCATAATTTCTCAATGTGAATCGAATTTATTTAACAAGCAAGAAATTATGAAGAATTACTATTTTAATTTAAAATAAATATTTTCACAAGTATAGTTAAGCCCATCCGTGGACACACTGTATAATGCTGTAGATCTAATTCACATTATAACATCAATAGAACGTTTCAGAGCAACTTTCGGGGTAAGTACCGTAAAAGTGCTAGTGTGATGTTTTCCGAACTTCACTTTATAACTTCTACGAGATGTGCTATAAAAGTCTTGCAGTTGCGGACATTCGGTAGTTGCAGGGATAATAGGGTTACATTTACAGTACATTGCATGCGAGCTTAAAGAGCCTAAAATTGCAGCTTATTAACGTAGATGGGATGTTTTTGTGCTAGCTGGGCATTTATAAGGGAACTAAAAAACTTTTTTGATTTATAATTTGGTGCCCAATTTAAGCTCATGAGAGATGTATAAAGCCTGTAAGAATATATATAAGTAAAATTATAAATCTTATTCTCTTATACTCATTTGCTTTAAGAATCTTCTTACAGCTTTTATGTGCTACTTGGGTTATTAAAACAACTAAAACAACATGAAGACCTTTTTTTTAGAAAATATTTAAACCGGATCCCTATCGTCACCCATTGTCCTTTAATTACATTTCAAAAAGGTGGCAACTCTAGTTATCACCCAAAAATATTGCGGCCCGTGTAGCATAACAAACAGAAAGAAAAAAAGGGTGAATACAGCTGGTCTAAAGGAATGCTAAATTTAGGGCCTGCACAAAAAATATTTTGAACTTTATTTGGCAAATATATGTGTCTGTGTAATTAAAAATAAATTTATTATGGATTTCAAGTTTAAACGCTGTTGATTTGTCAGTAAGGTTTTTTAGTTTTTTTTAAATTGTATCGTTTTGTTTTGTTGATAAAGAATCCAACTATTACAAACGAATAATTAGTGAAATAATACACATACCACTAAACGACACAGTAAATTTAAGAACGGATACTGCCAATTTAAGTATTTGCTATCGTTACCCTCAATATAGTCCAAAATTTAACTGGACTAAAACAATAAGCCATTAAAATACTAACTATACCTACCGTACTATTAAATAAAAAAACATACAAATGAATTTCTTCGTCCACCTACAATTTTAACTGCCACAATATTTTGATTAATTTTATCATGATTTTAAGATATCTGTGTGTAAATGTTACTTTTAGTATTAGATTTTATTTATGTATTGTTCTGTTTTAACTGTTTCGGCAAATTCCACATATGCCATGTACCTTGCTTTAATTAATTTAATAAGGTAAGATTTTTAGTTTTTATTTCTCCTTGTTTTTATGTTTATATTGATTTGATAATTCTCTCATGCTAACAATGATTGTTTTATTGAAATAAAAATAACCATTTACGTTGTATATATACCTATATACCATTTATAATATTGACACCTATGTAAATCTCATAGTTTTTACAATTTTTTATTAAAACCAAAGAGGTTAGAAAGGGTAGAGGTAACATAGGAAGCATTTCTCGCTGCGCGAATTTTGCCAAAACCGAAAAACTGGGTGGAAGGAGTAGGGAGGTGTTCTGGGCCGGACTTAAATATTTGTATTGTAGTACCTAATTTTGGTGGGTAATTAAAAGATGAAAAATTATGAGACGTTTGTTTGACTTTATTTGTTAGCACGATTCATGTATGATGAGGGCAATAACACTTTATCAATATATAACTAGCTAAGGGCCGATTCCACCGTTGTGTCAAACGAAGTTTAAATTATTAAACGAAGATTAAAATGACATTGTTAATATAAAAATGTCATTTTAAACTCCATTTAGTAATTTAAACTTCGTTTTTGTTAATATAAAAATGTCATTTTAATCTTCGTTTAGTATTTTAAACTTCGTTTAATAAAACGGTGAAATCGACCCTAAGTAAAAGTTTATAAGTACTTTTTGCTCGAATTACACACAAGATTTTTTCTACGATCACACCAAAATAAAATAAATAACTAAATTTTATTAGAAATGGGTTACCTTTTCGTTCGTTATAATATTTTAAGTTTATTTGACATAGGCCTACTGTTCTAAGGGAAAAAAATGTTTTTGTACTTATATCCTGGTAATTATTTATGATTTAATTATTTACGGAAAATACCGTCCAATGAATTAAAATATTAGAAAGTCAATTAATAGTTATTTATGTAACCAGTTACGAAATGCCTTATTTTGTGTAACGAGTAAATATTTGCAAAACGAGCGGAGCGAGTTCCTGCAACATGAACGACTTACACAAAACGGCATTTCGTAACGTGTTTATATACAAGATTTTTTCTAATTTTGACGTGATTATTTATAAAATTGTGTTGAAAAATGATTCACCATCATTCTTGTGTAGGTACTTCCAATCAAATATTTTAGAAAATTGTTGTATTTGATTGCCCTACGACGTTTTTTTTTTCAATAGTAATAATAAAAATAAGGGACATGTGCAGTGTTGTTGATCTAATTTTTGACATTACCCGCGAGAAATTTGAAAAAAAAACATTTTTAACCATTATCCTTAAAGAATTACGTCAAAATTTTACCCCCAACATTTCTGGGCAGTTTTCAATAACGGTGTTATTTTAAAAATTAAACGCAATTTACAGCTTCTCTTTTTTTGTTTTTAAACGTAATGTCATATTTTCAAATGTTAAATGTCACTATTCATTGCCTCTTTTTCGATATTTGGTTTTTCGATTTTTCGTTTTTTGGATTTTTGGATTTTTCAATTTTTTATTTCTCGATTTTTCGATTTCTCGGTATCTCAATTTCTCGATTTTACGATTTTTCAACTTAGAAACCAAAAAAGAGGCAGTTTTATTTATTTTCATTTCGTAACTGGTGACATAATCAACTTTTCGTAATCAGTTGCGTAATGTTCTACTTTATGCAAATGTCCATATAAATATTCATTAAATTTATTTAAGCCAAAAATTATTGCAAGGATCTCTCTTTCAATTTGGGAATATTTTTGTTCGGACTTTGATAAGGTACGCGAAGCAGAAACTATAGATTTCTCAATATTTTTTTCTTTTTCAAAAACATGACATATCATGGCCCTTATTCCCACATTTGATGCATCTACGAATAATTTAATCGGCTGAAAATGCACAAGAGCATCAGTTATTTTTTATTTATTCCAAAGATTCCTTGCAAAAATTATCCCAAATCTATTTCACCCATAAAAAATTAAATAAAAAAAAGTCCTAAAGCAAAATCATATCCTCCTTCCTGTTAGTGACTGAAAAAAATTACTTCCCAAAAAACGGTCCTCAAGCCAGGTCCCTCCATTTTGTGGCGATAGTACTGTTTTTTTTTTATTGTGATTATTTTCTTCGCGGAAACTTTGGCTTTACACTATTATAGAGAATTACTAAATAAATAGTTTTGAGAAAACTATTGAAACCAGTTGTGAAGTTTGAAACGAATAAATTGGCAATGAAATTCATATTTTTGTATTTGATTGTATGTTTCTCTTTTCACTTCCTAAAAAAAGATTCCCTATGAAACAAGAAATAGTAAACAGTTTATAATAATAACCTTTATTTGCTACTTATAACATGTACCAATGACCAAGTCCGATTCTGTTTATTTTCAAATCAACAAATATGGACGTCGACAGAATCTTTAAAAAATAAATATCTCACCGAAATAAATATAAGTTTCTTTTATCTCCGTCACATTTCATAGGTTTATTATAAATAAAGCTTTTTACAACACATCTTGGCATTTTCAACGTTAATTTCCAAAATTTAAGTCACTAAAATACCAAATTAATTCTCGTTGACACATTAAATTTGGATGGACAACGGTCTGACATGTAATGTTCTCAACTGTGATTGGTGGGTGTGAATCATTTTGAAATGGGATTATGCGCAGTGTCTTATGTTCCATCTAAGGTTTGTATAATCTAAGATTAAAACCTATTATGTATTTTCAGCCTTGAAAAAGATGAAAAATAAACGTCGAAACGTCAGCTAATTAAAAAGTTAATGTTTCTTTTTGGCACGTCCTCTTCCCACTAACCTCAAAATCACAAATGTATTTAAAGGACGAAAACTTTTACTGAACTATTCATTTTACTAATTTCCAAACCCACTCGACTAATATTTGAAAAGTGATTTCATTAGTAACGTACCTACGCAGCTTAATTCGTTACGAAAAAAGAAAATGTCTAGCTGCCAATTTTACTTAATCTGTTTCCTTTCGTTCATTGAAAACATTGTTTTCTCATTTTCACTAAAACTAATTCAACATTGAATGGCATCTAAGCGGTTGGATCTGTAATTAAATCATAATTATACTAGAACTTCAACGAAGCACATTTGGTGCAGCCTAAGCATTGATTTTAACATTTAAGTCATTATGTCATTAGGGAATATTTTGAAAAAGTTTAGAGAAAATATGAGGCTTAGTTTATGGATATAGGAATTTCAGGACGATTTTAAGATGACATTATGTTTAGTAATTAAGTGGAATAATGGAATAAATTAAAATTTACAAACTCTTATAATATATTAATAATTATAAAATAATAAATTTATTTACACTATTTTTGACATATTCCGTAATATCATAATATTACCTAGGTAAGTGTAAATTAAATAAACTCAATCAATAAGTGAATTTTTACTTGTTTCAATTTAAGAAAATCCTGTTAAGAGCGATATCCATGGTTAGAAACTGGCTTAAAACGACGTCAAGGTTCTCTTTCTCAGTTTTAAATATTTTTTTATAAAATTTGGTATACCTACTAAGCAAATGATAGAGAATCCCGCTGTAGAGCCCGAATTCAGAAATACTTATTTTTTAATTTTTTCTATACAAATTATGAAAATTATTGCAAAAAGGAGTCTTTACCGGGAATTGTTATATAAAAATCAGCTAATTTTTTCCAATACACGTTTTTGTCTAACGCGTATATTTTTTGAAAACCTTGAATTACGAAATCTGAGAAAATCTGTCAAGATTCAAATCCATATTAATTGATTTGGCAACAAGGCGGCGGACGTTGGCGGTGCATGCAGTACCGGAAAATTAGGATAAAAGTATTTAGGTAGTCATTTAAGTCGCTTAGGATGAAATTATTAAAAAAACTTTACTCTTTTTAGTTCAAGTGTAGGTGTTTTCGTTTCGTATTTAGTTAATGTGTTTATATGACTTTTTGTGTGTAAGCTAAGTTATAATAGTTTGTCGTAAAAATCGAAAAACTTTCGGAAATGCCGAAAATGATATTTCCATTTTGACGAAAATCTATAAAATATCGTGCAAGATTACTTAGAAAAAGACACACACTATCACCTCTTATTCCAGTCCAGTTCAGTTCATGCCCTTTTAAGCATAAAAGTCAAAATATATGGGAAATTAATATACTAAGTATGGAACAGAAAAAGAACCTTTAGCTTTAAAGCAATATTCACAAATTTAAAGCGGATGTCCAATAATTGAGGATTCTGAATTTGGTTTTTAGGTCCCGACGGTTTATTAGGAACCGATAGTATCATCGAAATTAAATATCTTGCTTCAAAACTGACTACGAAAAAATCAAGGGTTTGCAACATAATAAAATTTGCAATTATTAATGATGGCAAAATGCAATTAAATCGAAATCATAATTGTTATTATTACCAGGTTCAGGGGCAACTTCACGTAACTAAACGAAGTATTTGTTTTTTTATTATTTTGATACCTTTAGGTATGTTTGTAGAAAAAATAAAAAAAGATGATAGATTTTGGTGTATATGGAAAGCAAACTATAGCAATTTTATTTAGATTGTATAGT
The DNA here is from genome assembly GCA_927349885.1 of Psylliodes chrysocephalus. Classification (NCBI taxonomy): domain Eukaryota; kingdom Metazoa; phylum Arthropoda; class Insecta; order Coleoptera; family Chrysomelidae; genus Psylliodes; species Psylliodes chrysocephalus. Next base: position 21,164,807 of record OV651828.1, read on the forward strand.
ACCCGAGATCTTAGATCCACGTTTCGCTAGAGGTTTAGATTTTAGAAATCCCAGTAGAAATCCGAGTAGAAAACCGAGTAGAAAACCGAGTAGAAATCCGAGTAGAAATCCGACCAATAGTCAATAAAGATGATTATTTTTATTTCTTCTTTTATTAATAATAAATCATTTTACTCAATGTTATTTTTATATATTTTTAGTACTGGAAAACAAATTTTTCTACACCCAAATGGATATTAGCTTATCTACGTACAGAAAACAAAACGAAAAAATATGCTATTGCGTAAAATGAGTTATACTTGTGTAGAATCGATAAATAATAGCATTTCTATGTTTAATTGATCTATATTTAGAAATAACTAATTATAAATTTTAATAAAACAATATGAAATCCATTTAATTTAAATTCAGTCTTGTTACACAAACTACTATTTTCTACACCCACATGGATATGATTTTTCCTATACCCACATGGTTATTAGCTAATCTACGCACATACTACAAAACAGAAAAGTATTCCATTGCGTTCAACTGAATATTTCATATCCATTCTACCTAGTAAGAACACTGCAAAACAGTTAAATCCACCATTTAGCTTATATTTTGGTCACCCGGTTACTATTATTTTTTAAATTTTATGTAAGTAACAATTCTGTCAAACTAACTGTCAGTATATTTTTGAATTATTGAGATTCAATATACTGTCATGAAATTCCTAATCCGACCCTGTGTCTAAAGCAAGCGCGACCTTCAGCTGGCTCCGACTCATGCTCGAGGCGACGGAATGTCCTGGGAATGCCGCTGAGGCTCGAGAAACAGGTAGAGTGTGTCGTTGAGTCAGAGATGAAATTTTCGGGACCGTCTAGAGACTTCTAGTAGCAGAGTTGGACTTAATATAAATAGCCCGACTCATCGTCGGGCTGTTTAGTTTAGTACAGAGTATTGGAATGAAAAGTTAAATTGTAATAAATAATTTAGAATTGTTAGTCAGTGTCTAAGTATTATATAAATTAATTAGTACGTCTGAAATAAATTGTAAATAGTGTGTTTTAAATAAATAACCTATAAAATAAATTAGACTATGGTTACAATACGTAAAAATGAATATTTCCTTTGTATAATCGATAAGTAATAGCATTTCAATTTTTATTTCGTCCAAATTTACAAACAAATCTTACATTTTAATTAAACCATATAAAACTAATTTAATTACAAGTATTAGAACTAAAATGGCAATTGTGGCGATGGCGTGAGGGCACGGATGAGTTTGTCTCCAAGCAAGAGGCCTGAGTTTAAATCAGGGCTGGGGACTAATTAAATTATTTATTTTATTTTATAAATTAGTGAAAGTCATACATTTTTTTAAAATTATTTATTTTGTCTTAATAACATACTTTTTTAAGTTTGTAGAATTTCGTTAGTGTGTCGTAGAAAAAATATACTGTATAACTCGAGTGGATTGTCCGTATTGCACTCAGACGATTAACCACTCCGTCTACGACGTCGTTCTCAAACTTCGTCTTCGTGCGATATGGCCATCATATCGAATTTTGTTGCACAAACTACTATTCACGCACAGACTACAAAATGAAAAAATATACTATTGCGTTCAACTCGACGAATATATTTCATATCCATTTTAGGTAGTGAGAACACTGCAAAAAAAATGAAATCCACCAATCACAGTTTATATACATTTTAAATAAGTGGCAATTCTGTCAAACTAATTGTCAGTATATTTTTTAGGTATTGAGATTAAATATACATTAAAATATTTAAAATGAGTTATTTTTGAGTAGAATCCATAAATAATTTTAATTTATTTTTATTTGGACCACATTTTAAAAATCTTAAATTTGAAGCAAACTACTTATATGAAACTAATTTAATTACTATTAGAACTTAAATTCCAAATGTAGAAGTGAAAATGAGGATACGGCATCTGTCTTTCACGCTAGAGGCCCTAGTTCAAATCTGGGCTTCAAGTTTATTTTATTTCACAAATTAGTAAAGTCATAAATTATTTTAAAATTAGTTATTTTGTCTTTTCCTAAAATAATACTTTAAATTTGTAGATTTTCGTTAGTGGGTCGTAGAAAAAAACATACTGTACAACTCGGATTGTCCACTGTTGTTGCACAAACTAGTATTAAATGGATTATTATTTAAAAAACGTATTTTTATACAGGGTATTTGTAAATAAGTACGAAAGATTTTTGCAAATTGTTATTAAAGTTCCTATAAAAGTAGGTCGAAATATGCTTTGTTTCCGGGATACAGAACGTTTAAATTTTAATTTATTAAATTTTATTAATTATTTCAAATAGTTTTAAAGATATTTACTCTAAATTTGCAAAAAAACTTTGAAGGGACAAATGTGTATTTTTTGGGGTGTTCCAAATATTTCTACTTGCAGCAGTGGCGTTTGTGCGAGAATGCCACTTTTTTTAATAAAAAAATTCTGCGCCACTGACTTTTTTGATCTATGTTTTTTTATATAATAACTTCTGCAAACATTCCCTAAAATCATTCACACTTACCAACAAACACCCTGTATATAAGAAAATGTAGAAATAGGTACTTTTTAGATATGTTTTCGAAATAATCATAAGAAATACATATGTATATTTAAAAATATATTTCGTAAATAAATTATTAATTATTAAATTATTAGTTAGAAAAAAGAGTTTCGAAAATGTTACACCAGGTTATACCTTTAAAAAATATTTTAAACGAGAAAACAAAACAGAAATACTCTTTGTTAGACCGGACCTGCGATTTATCGGCCTTTTTTATATTTTAAATCATCTATAGTTTATAAGTAATAAATTGAAGGGAGCGTAAGTCTGGGAATAGTTAGAGCAACGTTGCCAAAGTGCGTTCAGATGCACTGAAAGTTGTCAGTGTGTTCTAAACCTGAATTTGCTGTTAGGTGTCGCATGGATATCGCTCTTAATAGCTATTAAAAACATACTTAATACCTAATTAATATAACCAGAAAAACTAATAAAATAAAATAAAAAAATAGTAAGTATTATAATAATTATGAGAATCAGAAAGTAAAAGATTTAAAACAGCATATATTATTAAAGAATACTGGATCTTTATTAAGAATAAATATATACAGAGACATTTCGAGCTAATTACTACAGGCCTAAAACCAGTTTTTTACATATTTCGTACCTAAATCAGAACTGATAAAATACAAGATAAACTACAACAAATTAATCTCAATTATTGGTCACAAGCACTAGGTTTACACAGTTTGCAAGTTATTTAAATAATTTTTAATAATTTTTAATAATTTTTAATAATTTTTAATAATTTTTAATAATTTTTAATAATTTTTAATAATTTTTAATAATTTTTAATAATTTTTAATAATTTTTAATAATTTTTAATAATTTTTAATAATTTTTAATAATTTTTAATAATTTTTAATAATTTTTAATAATTTTTAATAATTTTTAATAATTTTTAATAATTTTTAATAATTTTTAATAATTTTTAATAATTTTTAATAATTTTTAATAATTTTTAATAATTTTTAATAATTTTTAATAATTTTTAATAATTTTTAATAATTTTTAATAATTTTTAATAATTTTTAATAATTTTTAATAATTTTTAATAATTTTTAATAATTTTTAATAATTTTTAATAATTTTTAATAATTTTTAATAATTTTTAATAATTTTTAATAATTTTTAATAATTTTTAATAATTTTTAATAATTATTAATAATTTTTAATAATTTTTAATACTTTTTAATCATTTTTAATAATTTTTAATAATTTTTAATAATTTTTAATAATTTTTAATAATTTTTAATAATTTTTAATAATTTTTAATAATTTTTAATAATTTTTAATAATTTTTAATAATTTTTAATAATTTTTAATTATTTTTAATTATTTTTAATTATTTTTAATAATTTTTATTTATTTTTAATAATTTTTATTTATTTTTAATAATTTTTATTAATTTTTATTAATTAATTTTTAATAAATATTTTTTTTTAATTTTAGTTTATTTTCATGATATTACCATACAAAAATCTAAAAACCACAGCACGTCATTATTTATGCTAAAAATATAATTCCAACGTTCAAAAAATGTATACTCCAATACAAATTTGCACCCTAATTTCCCTCTGTAAAATGTTGAAACACTTCATTATTTATTTATGATGAGAACCTACAATTCCAATTTTCATGTTCCTACCTTTAAAAATCGATATTTCCAAATAAACTTTTACCCCCCGGGTTTCCCCCCCTTAGAATGTGAAATTCCAAAAACCCTAAAACATGTCATTATTAATTTGTACTCATTAGCTGCAGTTCCAATTTTCATGTTTCTATCTTCAAAGAGAACAAACTCCTATACAAACTTTCACCCCCGGTTTGCCCCCCCCCCCCTCAAGATGTAAAAATATAAGAACCCTAAATCACATTATTATTAATTTGTACTCGATAGCCTCAATTCCAATTTTCATGTTTTTAACTTTAAAGAGAACCAAAAACATGGACACTCCAAAAAAAATTTTCACCCCCCTCCCCCCCCATTTCCACCCTTAAAATGTGAAAATTCAAAACCCTGAAACACGTCATTAATAATTTGTAGTCAGTAGCTGCAATTCCAATTTTCATGTTTCTGACTTCATAGAAACAAAACAAATCGATAGTCCCATACAAACTTTCACCCCCCGTTTTGCCCCCTTAAAATGTGAAAATCCAAAAACCCTGAAACACGTCATTATTTATTGTGTGTGTGTGTGTGTGTGTGTGTGTGTGTGTGTGTGTGTGTGTGTGTGTGTGTGTGTGTGTGTGTGTGTGTGTGTGTGTGTGTGTGTGTGTGTGTGTGTGTGTGTGTGTGTGTGTGTGTGTGTGTGTGTGTGTGTGTGTGTGTGTGTGTGTGTGTGTGTGTGTGTGTGTGTGTGTGTGTGTGTGTGTGTGTGTGTGTGTGTGTGTGTGTGTGTGTGTGTGTGTGTGTGTGTGTGTGTGTGTGTGTGTGTGTGTGTGTGTGTGTGTGTGTGTGTGTGTGTGTGTGTGTGTGTGTGTGTGTGTGTGTGTGTGTGTGTGTGTGTGTGTGTGTGTGTGTGTGTGTGTGTGTGTGTGTGTGTGTGTGTGTGTGTGTGTGTGTGTGTGTGTGTGTGTGTGTGTGTGTGTGTGTGTGTGTGTGTGTGTGTGTGTGTGTGTGTGTGTGTGTGTGTGTGTGTGTGTGTGTGTGTGTGTGTGTGTGTGTGTGTGTGTGTGTGTGTGTGTGTGTGTGTGTGTGTGTGTGTGTGTGTGTGTGTGTGTGTGTGTGTGTGTGTGTGTGTGTGTGTGTGTGTGTGTGTGTGTGTGTGTGTGTGTGTGTGTGTGTGTGTGTGTGTGTGTGTGTGTGTGTGTGTGTGTGTGTGTGTGTGTGTGTGTGTGTGTGTGTGTGTGTGTGTGTGTGTGTGTGTGTGTGTGTGTGTGTGTGTGTGTGTGTGTGTGTGTGTGTGTGTGTGTGTGTGTGTGTGTGTGTGTGTGTGTGTGTGTGTGTGTGTGTGTGTGTGTGTGTGTGTGTGTGTGTGTGTGTGTGTGTGTGTGTGTGTGTGTGTGTGTGTGTGTGTGTGTGTGTGTGTGTGTGTGTGTGTGTGTGTGTGTGTGTGTGTGTGTGTGTGTGTGTGTGTGTGTGTGTGTGTGTGTGTGTGTGTGTGTGTGTGTGTGTGTGTGTGTGTGTGTGTGTGTGTGTGTGTGTGTCCAAATTTTTTTGTTCCAAATTTCTTTGTACCAAATTTCTTTGTACCAAATTTCTTTGTACCAAATTTCTTTGTACCAAATTTCTTTGTACCAAATTTTTTTGGTCCAGTTTTTGTTCCAAATTTCTTTGTACCAAATTTTTTTGGTCCAGTTTTTGTTCCAAATTTCTTTGTTCCAAATTTTTTTGGTCCAAATTTTTTGGTCCAAATTTTTTGGTCCAAATTTTTGTGGTCCAAATTTTTGTGGTCCAAATTGTTTGGTCCAAATTTTTTTGGTCCAATTTTTTTTGGTCCAAATTTTTTTGTTCCAAATTTCTTTGTACCAAATTTTTTTGGTCCAGTTTTTTGTTCCAAATTTCTTTGTTCCAAATTTTTTTTGGTCCAAATTTTTTTGGTCCAAATTTTTTTGGTCCAAATTTTTTTGTTCCAAATTTTTTTTCCAAATTTTTTTGGTCCAAATTTTTTGGTCCAAATTTTTTTGGTCCAAATTTCACAGAATATATTTCATATTCTACATTCTAGAAAGATATTCCAGGCATATGTATTTTTGATATGCATATTCATTTTTCATATTGTATAGATGCCTAGATCCCTAATAAGGCATTCCAACGACCTGTCAAACAATAGGTGCCAGTGGGAAATTCTTGTATATCTAAGGGGGTAGCGACATAGTCTTGCAACTTGGACGCTATTTTTATTCGAAGTAGTAGTCGCCAAGCTTGCCAATTTATGAAGAAATGTATAGGTGGGCTTTTTAAATATTATTTTTATTGTGTTTGACATAAAATTTTTAAATGTAATCCATTATTTATAAATTTACGTAAAGTAGATAGAATACACCGTATGTCGCCACCCTTAGATATACCAAACCTTCCCACTGGCAATTCATTTGTTTGGAATGCCTAATTGGTAGACGAGTCTGTTTTGTTCTCAAATAACGATAGAGCATTAGCTTCAGATGAATATAAAATGTAAGCTTCTTACTGAATCTTCCGAGGAAATCCATTATTCTTTTCAGCAGGAAAAAACTCGTGTAAAATTCAAGAATCTGAGTTTATTTCAACATCTCTCTTTGTATAGGATAATATTAATTCAAAGACATCTAAGGCTAATAAATTACCTATTCTTAGTAATAAAGTAACTGATCATTATAAAAGTGTTTAGAGGAAATCAAAATATGGGCAATTTGTAATAAAATTGCAGACAAGGCACTATGTAAACCTATTTTTGTTTTTTAGAGATGTGTAGGAAAATCCACAGTACACAAATGATAACGGAAAATGTAGAGGCCTTTACTATAAATAAAGTGACCCAAAGATGCTAAAGAAGTAATTATTACTGTAATGTTTTACTGATATTTTCATCTCAATTCTAACACTTAATATTAAAATAATCAAAATGTAAATAATTTATAAATATCTCATAATACATATACATATCTTATATATCATTTTTTTAGGAGAAAAGTACGTGAAGAAACTCGTCAAGTAAATTGAAATTTTTAGTTTTTTGTATGTATTGTTTTATTTTTTTAAAATTAGCTTTATCTTTAAAATAAAATTTATTTTGTATTTTATGGGTTTTATTTTCTAAACTATGATACGGCATTAAAAAAAAATTGAATATGCCATGAATATTCAAAATACCATGAATATAGGCATACATAGATATCCTTACTAAATCCAGAGAATATTCCATACATATATTTTGGATTTTGGCACATAAAAACATATCGTGGGCATATGTTTCATGGTGACCTTGAATATTCCTGCAATCTTCCTGTCATATGCCATGGCGGATATGGCATATCCATGGAATATAGGAGTATGCAGTTGAGATATGCATTGAATATTCATGCAATATTTTTGTGCTATCTGGGATATACTTTTGACGAGTATGACAGTTCGAATACAGTGTCGAGTGTGGCACTAGTGCAACAAATAAAATCCACTATATGTCTTCAATGTTAAAAAGCGAGTTATTAAGTTATTTTAATATTTTCATGATAGTGCTTTAAACTTTATAGTTGTATTTATCTTAAAATTTAATATTATTTCTATATATCAAGATGTCTTTTTAGTAATTATTGGTACGTATTATTCAATTAATTTCTAATTACATTGATAGTGTAATTGATATAAATTTAGGTTATGGTATATTTTTGCTGTATTATAAATAGTTTTTTGAATTTCTTTGCACAAGGGTCCAATATCTGCCTATAATGAGTTTTCTTGGCATTTTCTTCTATTATTGAGCATAACTTGATGTGATTTATCAGTTGTTATTTTCATCTAAATATATATTTTCAGTTTTACAATGATTATAGAACTAGGAAATCAAAGAGTAACATCTTGACCACATCTTGACAATCATTACTGAACCACTCAAATATAAAAATATACTGAATTTAAAAATTAGATAATATATAACTTCCTATATATTTCAATGCGTGGCAACCCTGTACAATTACGTCAAATTATTTGTATAGAAATAGCCAATTTTTTATATTTTAACATCAAATTTCTCAATTAAACGCGGATAATCTGCAAATGTTTTTTTATTTTCTTGATATGTAAATACTCTACTTTCTAATAGTACTAAAAATATACCCATACCAATGGTTTTTTCGACCTTAGAAATATCTATAAATAACCTTTTCTTTACTGGGTATCTATTTTATTTCGAATGATGATTATAGTGATATTAAGAACATAAGTTCTTTATATTTATAATTACTATCTAGCCAACTACTTACTATCCAGAAATTTTTTGTCGAAAAATAGAGGTTACGTATAGGTATTTTGGATGAAATCAAACAGTAAATATAGACTTCTATCAACTAGGAAATAGATAAGAATTCAAGAAAAATATAACAGACTTACATAAAGAGTTCAATTTTCTTCTGCAAATAGTTGATTATCACATTCACGTTTCGTTTCCGGATCACTATGCCACTACACCACAAGCTTCGACTTGTTTGTTTCAAAGTTTTTTTATGATTTAACTCAGATACAAATATTCGATTATCTAACACGCTAACTCAATAACTACACTGTATTTACTTTTAATAAGTAACGTTCTTTAACATTAACTTTTAAAAATAACTTTTTATTTCAAATTCACGAAATTGTTTTCAAGCAAGAACGCTTATTCGAAATTCGAATATCGGTTATCGTATTCATTTTCTTTCCTATTGGGCTATCTTCGGGATTTGTATTTATCGTGGCTGCCGCCAGGACCAACGTTGCCAGTTTTCGTGATAATCAGTTTAAAATAAAAACAATAGTAAAATAAATTATTATCAAATAAGAAACGATTTTTTTAGATACCTAAAATAAACATACAGGGCAGATATTATAACTGATGTGTCGTTTTTGTTCAACTAAATGTACTTAGGGCCCTAAGACTAAGTGTACACTTACTGTGAGTAGTATTTTTGTTTTTTTTTCCAAAGTTTTAATAGTTTCAGATTTAAAACTGTAATTTGCTTTTAGAAAAACAAATTTGGTGTTACATATGCCTATTTTATACTATTTCTTGCATTGCTTCAGCAAAATGACAGTTTATTTGCAGGGCTCCCGCAAGGATTATCGCCGCCCGCGTGCCGGAAATATTTTGGCGCCCTTTGAATATATGTAGTACTTATATAAATAATATTTTGAAGAATAACAACTTTAAGCTGTTACATATGGTTTTTAAATTTGCTGGTTTGCTGTAATATTCTTATAAGTAATCGTTTAACATTTGAGCGAATTGCGAAACCACATTTTATTTTAATTTTGTAATGAAACAACAGATATTTCAAAAACCAATATTTTATTCTTACAAACGAAAAAACAAACCAAACAGTAAACAAATATAACATTCAATTATCCAAAAATTAAATAGGTTTTTTTTTGGATTTGGCTGCTGCAATCTTTTATAATATTGTCAAAATCAATTTTATTGAGGATCTTCTGCTCTATAGTTAAGATTGCCAAACCCGATAATCTTTCTTGTGACATGGTAGACCTCAAATAATTTTTAAATATTTTTAATTTTGAGAAGGATCTCTCACCATGGGCGTCGTTTTGGGGGGGCAAGGGGGGGCAGTTGCCCCCCCCCTGGCTTTTAGCGACTTAATCAACAACGCGTAAGATATGCCTTACGAACAACAATCTCATATAGAAATAATAATATTCAGGCTAATATAGTTGAAGAATATTATAGGTTAAATATATTTATTGCATATCTGGATTCCCTTAAAACGTCGCTTACATCACGCTTTTCCGAAGACTCTGTTAGTTTGTCCTTAAGCCTGTTACATCCCAAAAGCATAAAAACAATACTTTTTTCGCTACCTAGAAAATAAAAGTAGTGGAATAATTTGGAATCGACAATTTTGAAGCTGAATACCAAACTGGAGTACGAAAGAGCTTTCTACACACAATGAGCTCTCCATTAATGATATAGCATCCAAACATTGTGAATTTTATCCAGACATACAAAGTGGTTTAAAAAATATTTATGGCTCTTCCACCAACGACAGAGTTAATCGAAAGAACGTTTAGCTAAGGCATGTTAAAACATGGCTGCAATCTATTCGAACAGTGCGAAGTCATGGTAGGGAAAGCAATTCGAGTACTTTAGGGCGATATTTTGTAATTTTGACGTATCAAATACACGTATACATTTTAATTTTTACTAAAAAATAGGTTAAAAACAATAAAATGAGCAACCGGAGTTGCTATGTTACAATTTTCAGTAGCAAAATAGAAATTAAATCAAAAAATGAATAGATAGCTGTATAATAAGAAGAAAAAGCCTTTATGTTTGTAATAATAACAGTAATACTGGAAATAATAGACATCAGAAAAGGTTTTAAATAAACAATAAATTATTATTTTATGATATTCTTTAACATCCCTTAAGTCTTAAATATTTAGCAAATGATTAGATTTCTGCCTTTAATTATTGTATATGGCTGAAATGCAATCTTGTGACTTATTGATAGGAAACCAGTTTTAATCATTAATTTCTATGGGTTCTTTCGAACTAAAAATGAAGAAAATATAAATTAAAATTGCAAATATACCAATTATTTTTGTTAATACGTTTTAATTCTACGTTATTATATAATAGTAGTGTTTTTATTTTGACATTATTTAACCTATTCTTCAATGACAACTTATTAGGCTTAGGCAAGATCTCATACATTTTCTCGTAAATACCTACCTATGTTTTATTATTGATTTGTATTGATTATACTACTTTTTTTAGTTGACGTAATAAAAATATATAATAATAGTATTATTAATAATTTTTTCACTTGTTTTAAAAATCTATATACTTTTATTTTGTCTTTTTTTGTTGGGTTATTTTATTTATTAGAGACTTGTTATGACAACTTAAGTATCAGTTCTGTCAAATAGGTCGGTGACATTGTTAGGGTTACTACTACAGTTTCACTCCCCCTTAGCTTCGCTATTCAGTGAGATATCGGATTAATTTTGTTCTGTTTGAAAGACTCTCTTATGATGGATTCAATTGTTCTGTGACGTCATGGCTTACTTCCGATTTTTCCGAAAATAACAGATTTTCTTTTATTTTTAAAAGGAAACCCTCTTTTTTATTGTAAATTTAAATTTCTGGAACATTTTTGTATAATAATCGTGTATTGACAATTTTCTGTCAACTGTCAAAATGGTTGCCATATTGGATATTTTTTTCTAAATATGTTACTTTTAATTCGTTTATGGAAAAACAAATAGGAATGTACATACTTCATAAAATCTTTTTAGGCTTCAAAATTCCCATTGAGACCCATTTACCGTATACCAGTGGCGTATCTAAGCATTTTTATTATTAGCCAACCGATTAATAATTCTATCCGCTTTTATCTTCGTTGTTAATTGAGATATTGGAATGAAAACTTATTTGTTTAAATGCCAAATAATCTCATATACTGGATTCAATTGGTGTTTGACTTCATGCCTTACTTCTGTTTTATCGGAAATAACAAAATCTTAATTTATTTTTAATTTTTAAATAGAAACCCCCGTTTTTATTGAACATTTGAATTTTAGGGACATTTATGGATAAGAATCATGTATTGAAAATTTTTTGTCAGCTGTCAAAATTATCATATTGGAACATATTTTTTTTAATATGTTACTGAGAAAATTTTCAATGCACGCTTCTTATACAAACATGTCCCAGAAATTCAAATTTTCAATAAGAAAAAGGGTTTTCATTTAATAATAAAAAATAAAATGCGATTTTCTGTTATTTCTGGAAAAACCGGAAGTAAGCCATGACGTCACAGAATAATTAAGTTCATCATAAGAAAATTCTCTTCTATGTTTCTTTTTTTTTTGTTTTCCAATAAATAAATACACTAATTTTTTCTAAATTTTGCCCCCCCCCTATAGAATTGAGTAACGACGCCCATGTCTCTCACCAGAAGCTACAGATACAGGTAAAGTAAGCAAGATTTTTAACGAAATGGTAATATTTGGTAGAGATGAAGTTAGATTGTTTTCAAATATATATTGTAAAATATCGAGGGGATTTAAGGCTTCAGGTAATGAAAACAATCTTAGGGATTTTATCTCATTAAATAAATCATTTTCTTCTACGCCAGCCTCCTCCTTTTTCTGATCAGTTAGCTTTTGCTGTAGAGCACGACAGCATTTTAAAAGATCCTCGTCATTTAATTTAAAAATATCACTTAAAAAACGAAAAACATTGTCGTAATCAGATATCATTTCAAATCTACTATTTAAAGAGAACTTAGTGTTTGATCAATTATTTTTAAAAAGAAATTTATTTTAAACGCTGTTTTTGGATCTTGAGGTGTCTCGTCTCTCTGTTCATAATCGAACAGTTTTGGTTTATACTTTCGTCTAACAGTATTTCATCTCAAGAGCGGTTGCTAGTTCTCCAGCTTGAGCAAATTTTTCCTCGAAAACATTATCATCTCTATAATTTTTAAAAGTATCAACTAGATTCTTTAAATAGTTTTGGCACACTTTAATATCATTTTGCTTACAATGCCAATCTAGAATAAAACATCATACCAAATTATTATACTGCAAATAAATTTAAAAAATTGGATACTTAATAGCATAGAACTTGCTTGATGCCTAGCTTCTATGTTAAAAGTATCATTTTCTGCTATTTCTAGAAGGCTATCACAAATTTGAATTAAAAGAAACTTTAGCGGCCTTATAGCATCAATCCTACTTGACCATCTAGTATCACTTACGAGTTTTAGATTTAACTTCGGGACATGTTTTTTTATAATATCCCACCTTTTTGTGGATGAAGAGAAAAATACATAAAGTTCTTGTACAATATTGAAAAAGTTAACTGTTTCATTTGAAACTAGCAGCATCATTTACTGCTAAATTTAAGCTATGTGCAGCACATGGCTCAAAAAATGCCCTGGGATTAGCATTGAGTATGCGTTTTTGTAAACCAGTATATTTTCCGCGCATATTCGCCCCATTATCATACCCTTGACCTCTCTTGTCTTTAATGTCTAAATTTAAATTTTTCAAAAGTCCAACGACAAAATCAAATAGAATTTGTTTGTGAGTTTTGCAATCGACTAATGTGCTCTCTCATCACAGAATCAAAAGAGGAAATCATTTCGACAGCTTTGAGGAAGTTTCCATTATCAAATTCAAAAAGTATTTTAGAAGAATCTTGGAACGCTAGACATTGTCTAGATAAAATTTTGACAACTGCAACAATTCTTTCCAGAACATCATGCCAATATATTTTTTCAGTTTCTAAAACCCGTAAGTGATGATCGTTTACGGTTGTGGATAATTTTAATATTTTTTTTAATTTCATCCATGTATTCATGTGAACATTATGTACCACGGGGGTCGGATTCAATGTAAATAGTTGGTAACAAGTTTGCTTGACCTCGACAGTAGCGCGCTAAGCGCTTACGGTTGAACTATACCTGTCAGTTTCTGTCGATAAAGTAGAACACTACTAATTAAAGCGATATAAAAATTGGCGGGCTTGATAATTTAGATATTTGAAGCAATTTGAAGTAACATTTTCCTATTTGACAACTTTTACTTACAACTACTAAACAAACAATAAGTTTAGTGAATTTTTGTTGTAGGTAAATGTTGAAAAATGGAAAATGTCACTTGTTTTAACTGTAAAAATAAAATTATTTGAAAAATAAAACACATTTTTAACAAGTTTAATTTATTTAGAATTACCATGTAATTACATGTGTCTCATTATCTTCTAACTGCATATTTTGAATATAACAAGCACTATATCACACACTAAATTACTGAAAAATAAAAATATAATATAATAACCAGCATAGCACATGACAATGTTTTTATTATTAAAAAACGGGATATAGTTTTTATAAAAAGTCAAAGTAGTTAATTTTTAAAAACAATTGTTTTAATGTTTTAAATATCCCTTATTAATCCAAGGATAAATAATTCTAATTCTAATATTCTTATACTTATTGTCCCTTTAAGGCTTTTTCCCATCTATTTCAATCTAGAATAGTTGTAATATCTATTTCGGGTACAATAAGCTTCGATACAGGTGGGCTTTGAAACTCGCCCTAATTAAGAAACATTTATGCACATTCCAAAAATCTCCATACCTAGGAATATCTAAAACAAAACAAAAATAAAGGTGCAGTGTGTATCTTAAAATTAAAAATTAACAGGAGTCATAACTTTTTTTACTTTCTTACATTTTTCTTGCAATAAAAGGTATAAAAATTTCAATAAAAAAATCTGATTTATGATCTTAATAGGTGAACTATGCAAAAATTAACAAGTTGGCCTAAATAGCATATAAGTTTTTGAACATATTTGGGTATTATTTGATAAATATAATAATGAATACCACCCAAAAATTGAACAATAACTTTTTGAGCACAAATCATTCGCCTTTTTTGGTCTTTATGAGTAAAACTAGGATGAGGTTCTATCTCGGGTTCTACAATACCTATTTGTTTGTAAATTGGCTTCACACATTTCGCTCACAACTCCTTTCATTTTTTTGACCACAAATGTTAAAATGTGGATCCATTTATCTCTAAAGAGTAATAATAGCAGGAAAAATATAAAATTTCTTGTTAGTTTTGTGAGAAAAATACTTACTTCTGCAATTAAAATTTAAATGAATCAGAAGTTAATGATTTTCTTAAGAACCTCCCTCTAGTTAAATCTAACTTCCACTTAATTAATACAATTTACTCACCTACATTTGATAAAAGTATCCTGCATTTGAAAATGAAAATAATATCAGGCTGACATATTTATTTATAGCAACGTAACCTAATTTATTTTCAAAGCCAGATTTACTGATTTAAACCATCTAATAATATTTAAATTTAGCTTTAACTTTAAATTTATTAACGATTATCCCTGTATTTGATCACACTATTATATTAAAGTGAAATTTAAAGAGGTAAATCAGTAAAATTATTGATTTCTTTGTCATTATTTTTAAAAACCTATTTTTTTATGGGTGTAAAACGGGTTTGAATTTAGTGATAGCAGCGCGCTAAGCGCTTACGGTTCAACTACCAACAAGGAAACAAGTCCCGCCATTTATTCAAACCTTCTCTTTTTATTTTTCTATGTTATGTACAATTGATATTTCATGTCTTTTTATGGCTAAGGACACATGTTGCCAATCAGAAAAACCATGAGTATCAGAAAAACTATTGAAAGTTTTACTGAAAATTTTACAACAAAAACAAAATATCGATTTTTTTCGAAACTGAGTAAATGAGCCAAATTCTATTTGCTTCTTCTCCATTTCCTAGTTTTCTGACAAAGTACTTACTTGAAAATTTTCTTTTGTCTTAGTCTTTATTAGCTGGAAATTGATAATTGTTTCCTATCAAAGCAGCACCACAGTCAACTAATATTCTGACTTCGTCGTTGGTCATGATTCTGGGCCATAAACTGGGGTCCTCTGATATAAGAATAGTAGTATTCTCAGTCATCGCTTCAGTAGAAACTTCATCGTCAGAAGTATCACTTGTAGCCGTCTTTGTTGGGATGTTCGACTCTATAGAGAATATATTTTCGATGAGTGATGGAAATTAAGGAGTACTAGATCAAAAATTGGTAAAGGCATTTGATATTGAGGGTAATTCAGATTTTAGTGCACAAACTTTAATAGAAAAAATTATAAACATATTTTTTATACCTAATTTGCCACACAGGAAAAAATCACGTTTCCCGATTTTCAGATGTGAAAAGTATTGAATTACTTTTGTAGTATTTTTCACAATGTCTTATTAATAGCCGAAGTAAGTCAAAGTCAAAGGTATATTCCCGTTTCGCCTGACATAAAAATTTAGTACTAGTCTAAGATCCGAAGTAAGGTCGACCTTCACTCATATGTTTAATTGATGAAAGTTTCTTTTTATTAAATAAAACGTGTTTATAAATATACTGCAAATGGGCTGCCTAAGAAAATACGGTCCAGACTATTTATTTTCTTAAAGTAAAAAAAACGACACCCTGTAAAGTATTCCCCAGATGCTTTGACTATGCCCAAACTTTAATCAGCTCACCTTAGAATGGCTTAATGCTTAAGTTTAAAATTAGGTGTTTTTCTCTTTATCCGTTTTTGAGTTATCTTCAAAATTCGAAATTTTCACTTTTCCTTCAATATCTCGAATTAGGTCAATTTTAAGGAAATTATGTATAGAAACAAAATAATAGAGAATGACATCATAAGCAACTATTATCATGATTCCTATACTTTCCCTATCTGTACACAGAAAGGAAAGTAAAAAAATGGCCGTGACCGTATTTTCCTAGGCAACCTATTTGCGGTGTATTCAAAAACATTTTATTTGATAAAAAAAAACTTTTATCCATTAAACAGATGGGTGAAGGTCGACATTACTTACGGATCCCGTACTATACGCTTTGGTAGCGTTTTGCCTGACTACATGTTAAACGGAAAAAAATAGTTGCGATTTTCCTGACCTGCTCAGGTAATAAATATGTATTTGCTGTAAAGAAATCTATTACTAACAAATGAATAATAATAAGAAATAAACATAAAATTAAATTAAAATGTTATAGTTCTTTAATTTGATATAAACAAAAAATATAGAGCACCCAGTATAGTAAAAAGTCAGTCAAAATAAAAACTAAACATTTTTTTCAAATTGACGAAGCGTAAAGCGAATAAACTATTTGAATTTAGAAATTTTTTTATGTGTCCCAATAACCGGCCAGGACAAAAAAAATATATTTAAAAACTAAAATTTCTCCAGTAATAATTTCAACTATACATTACTTTAGAAAAGAACTTAGTATATCTATGAAAAAAGATTTAAAGGAAAAATTATCAAGATGGTTCAGAAAATTTAAAAATAATAGATTTAAAAACACTGGTGCAAAATGCTTAATAATGTCAATAAATGCAGTTTTTTTTTGTTTCAAATCAAATCATCCTTTTTTTTTCTTTTCTTGCTTTATTGGCAATGGACATTAGTCCTTCAGCCACACACAAATTGAAAGGTATTACGTTTAAATATTAGATATTAATATTATTTTTACATACATAATCTACCAATAAATCGTACACAGATTGATTTCCATTCGCGAGCAACACCTTAACACACAAATCATCCTTATTAATCAAATTTTGCATGTATTTTGAAAATGGTCCTTATGATAAAAAAAAGCACGCACCATCCAACGTATGGTCAGGCGAAACGATACCACAATTTGAGCTTGTCAGGCGAATCGAGAAATTCTAATTGGTCAGGCGAAATGGCAACAGGCGAATTGGGCATAAATCAAGTCAAATACATAGGTATGTGGGTAGGTACTTACCATTTCATAAAATTTAATTACAACACAACACAAAATATAAAGCACTCCGTCGAATATTTATAACTTTGCGTCTTGGTTTTTGACCTTCACGTAGCCGAAGAAAATATTAACTATTTGGATTACGACCCCGCCTGCAGTTTTATTTATACTCGTGGTTCGCAGACGAGTCTTCAAGTCTGGACAGGAAAAATTGACAAGATCTAATATGAAACTTACTTGATTTTTACTTAGTTTTTACTTTATACGGGTATTCATGGTATAGCATGTTGCACACAGAATTAACTAACCTATTGACTTTATTATATTTAATAATTAACGCTAATTGAATAGCTATTTGATTTCAAAAATAGATATGTTTTCTGTCACAATAGGAATAGGTCATTATATCAACGAACATAAACTTCGATAACGTTATTGATTATATTATCATGAATTGAGATAAAAACATTTTTGATTTCTTTAATGTCTTAGTGCCTTGTTCATTGGAATCGTTAGAAAAATTCGAATTGTATACAGACCTCCGGTTTGGCGCCACTTTAGAGGTGCGCCCTCGTGCGGTGCTCGCGCAGTTGCGGGGGGCCTGTTTATTTGGGTGTGGAGACTGTGGTGAGTTGTTACTTTTCGAGGATTTGTTTGGCTTTATGAGAAAACTTTGTAAGAGCTAATAATATATAAAATGGACGAGAAACCGTAAGTAGAATATACTAATATCTAGATATTATGCCGAATATTTGGATAATAAATTTTATGGGATTTAAATAATGGAATAATTCTTAATAAATTAATCTAAGTGGACAAAATATAAAAATAAAATTGACTATTTAACTTTTAAGCTACCAAGGGGAAGATCTAAATATTTAATTGATCTAGATTACAATAGTTATGCAAATCGTATTGAGACTTCTATTTCAATGAATTCTAAGCTAATATGGCAGTTTGTAAAATCAAAAAAAGTAAACAATGTTATTTCGGCTTTAAAACATAATAATGAAATTATCACAGAAGGTTAAATTATTTGTGATACTTTTTCTACCTATTTTAACCATGTATTCAACCCGCCCAACTTAAACCAAACTTATGTTTTCCGGAAGGTACTATGAGATCTCGCATGACGTATTGTGGTGCGAAATATGGCCATAAGCGCGCCGTTTTCGATCAGCTGATACCTTAAATTCGTAAAAACCACGCCTCTGAACCACAATACGTCACAGTGACGTAGTATGAATCTGCGCCATTTTTTTATAGTATCAACATTTGAATCGCTTGTTCTTCGATCTGTGGATGAATTTAGTAACAAAGGTATGAAAAAGTAATGCCACGTTATTTGACATATTTTTTAGTTCTCCATTTTCTCCGTTATTACATCGATTTGACAATTGGATTTAACGTGATTAAAATTGGTTGATAGACTTTTTACTTGACTTCTTAAAAATTCATATTTTTTTAATATATATATATATATATATATATATATATATATATATATATATATATATATATATATATATATATATATATATATATAATTGTTTAAACTTTTATTTTTATTGCTTTTAAATTTGCGTTTGCAACTGAATTTATTTTAAAAAATGTCTACCAAATCTTTTACCGTTTTCAAATTCATTTGGAAAAATAATTAAATGCAATTAAACTCTCGCCTCAATGTTTCATAACAGCAATTCAGAACGAAAATAATGTACACAATTCGACTTCTGATTTTTGGATGATAAAAAAAAATATCCCAGAATTGAGTGGAATGAAAAGTTTTCACATGCTGGAATAAAACACCAAAACTCAAATACAATCTATTTAATAATACCAATAAAACAACAACTCAATTATTTAACAAGCATATAATGATATGATTATCGACTATAATAAAAATTTAGAGAGAAATAAATAAACTTTGTTTTGTTAACCCGAAACAAAAGTAAGTTTATTTTTCGATATAAAGATGGATATTTCCCGATTAATAAAAAAATCATAAGTGTTATCTATAACTGAGAAGAAAAGAAAATCATATCCTTACAAAAAAAGAATATTAGGGACGTATTATAAGACAAACATATTTACATAGATACAGCGTGTCGCTAATTCTTAGTGTTTTAGATTCAACTTAAATCTATCGTTAAATTAATTATTTTCATCATAATGTTAAGGCCGTTTCTAGAAAAGGATATCGCACAGACTTAAAGGCAAAATAGGTAAAAACATTGTAATAATCTAAGAAAAAATATTAGTATACCGGAAGTTGCACGTTGCTATTCTAAATAGTAAAACTGTCACGTACATTTTGGGTTTAAATAGACTGTCGATAGTTGACAGAAAACTAGAATAAGGGAGACTTAAGGACTAGGGTCGAAACTCTGGCCATTTGGCCTCCCCTGTATTTACGGGGTCTTCCAAAACCAGTAATGAAATATTCCGAATATTTGTAAAGCCTCGGCGTTTCTACCCCTAAGGACTAGAAGATACTATAATTAGTTACCAAAAACAGCTAGACTATGCTTATTTTAATTATCTTGTTTTTTAATTTTATTTTTTATTTTTTTTCTACTGAATGGATGTTCCTTCCGGACTCCAGGAGCCTTAGGCTGGTGACAGTGCTGCCTAAATCCCTTAATAGTATATTGACAACATTTATTATAGTCCTATCAGTTGTTACAAATGGTTGTTACATCGACTTAATTCGATACACTGTATTTTTTAAGAAAAACTCGTTCATTTTTTTTTTTTGAAATATTTGTCTAAAAAATGTGTTTTATGTTCCGCCTGTCACTTTATTTTTTAAATGTTTTATTAAAAGTTCTGATTTTTTATTATTTTATTTCTTGTCTTCTCAAAACCACCTTCTTTTATAAATAAAATAAAAATGAAAATATAAATATATCAAAAAAATTGCATGTGATATATAATACATTGGATACTTAATTAAAGAGGCAACAAAACTCACACAGAAATTAGTCATGCGACCACTTCATTCATTTTGTGAAAACCAACAGCTCTCAAAATATAAAATAATCACTAACCACGTGAAAGTGTACAAAAGGGCTTGAAAAGAACTATCTAACATACCTACAAATTAAATATATTAAATTTTTACAGTGTTGCCAATACTGGGGTTTGGTAAGATCGGTTTAACATGAAAAATTGATTTGTGTGTATAAATTATATACACAAATCGATAACTGCGCCGCCTGGTGTCATATGCATTGAACTAAACTCGTATATAAAACGGTGTTGGACCGATTTTTGAGATTTCGTCAGGGGGTTCCTACCACATAAGTCTACCTCAAAAGCATGGAAAGCCTTCTCAAGCCCGCAAGTGGCTTCGTCTTATCATTTGTGCCTCCCTATTCTTTTATTTTCCAAATGGTCTACAATAATATGTTTACATTTCATTTCCCTAGGCACGTCCGAAAGGAAAACATTTAAACGAGTTCCTGTATCGCCCAAAGTGAGAATACATTAATCATGTTGAATGCTGCACGAGTTAAAATGGCCTGCAAACCTGCAAAATCTAATATAGGTACTCAGTGATTATGGCACTCATTTCAAACCTAACTCAACACAACACAGAGCAAAATGAAAAAGTATCAGAAAACAGCGAAAAATAATTACAGCTTGTAGGAAAAGGCTAAGCCCAAACCTTGAAGTGAAGAAGAAATGCCAGATTTAGTAAACTTGTGATAGAAATAGAGAAGCTCCAAATGAAAGTATTAGAAGAGAAGACAAAAATATAAAGTGTAAAATAGCAAATCTAAATCAGGAAACAAAACGACTCAAATATAGATAAAAAAAAAGCCAATATTAAGACTGAAAATGAGAACAACCAAGATTCTAGTATTCACCTTAATAAAATTATGTATAAACCAAAAAAGACAAGAACTAAAGTGACAGAAAGACGTTCCTAAGAGGAATAGTAGAAAAAATTAAGTATGCCAGATTTAGAAATGAACAAATACAAGAAATTACGAAAAGAGCGCCAATCACAACGGAATTAGAATAGATAATTCAATTGGTATCGATACATATTCAGAATGTCACAGGATATTTAAAATAAAAGAAAAAGGGTAAGAAGAAAACAAGGGGAAAGGAAAAATAAAAAGATGACAAAAGGGAATATTGAGAAACAGGGAAATTAAGCCCTTGGGACCGAGATTGAAAGGATTGGAATAATTGAATAACAAGAAAAAATTACACATAATCAGTCGCCGTAAAAGGCATAAGTGCTTTAATCCCAGTTTTAATAAAGATCAAAGAACATACTTTTTATGATCAAGACGAAAAATAGCTGTATATGTAACTAGTTACATACAAAATTTTTCTAATTTTGACTCGATTATTTATAAAATTGTGTTTCACCATCATTTTTTTGTAGATACTTCCAATCAAATATTTCAGAAAATTGTTGTATTTGATTGCCCTACCCGTTCTAAGGACGTCCATTACATGTCCATTTATCGTATGTACGTCCAGGACCAATTATGGACGTTTTAAGTATGTCCAGTTTAGTAAATCCTCGGGAAGTCAAGAAATAAATATCCGCAGAACTTCAATTCTACGTGCTTTACTATATTTCCATGGATTAATATTCGCATTGTGTTATTATTTGGTTATATTATATAAAAAACATATATAATGAGATAATATAACTAATTATTAAAGATTGGATTGTTCCAATATCCAATTGAATGAAGGCCGAATAGTACAAGTTTTATCATTTAATTTTTTGCAGTTTGTACCATTTCTATGTCTGAGAAAGGTGGAAGTTTTCTAGTGAATACTACAAAGCTAAAAGGTTAGTGAATTTATAATATCTAGTAAGGGAAACTTAAACAGATTGGATTTTAATATTGATATGCCTTTTATTTTGAATAAGCGAGTAAATTATTTTCAGATTCAGCTGAGATGGAAAATATGGCCAAATCAAGAAAAAAACTGCTGTCAATCCAGGCATGGTTGAAAAGAGCAAAGTAGAGGAGTTTTCCAGTGAATACTACAAAGCTAAAAAGTTAGTGAATTCATAATGTCTAGCAGGGCAAACTTAAACCAACAGATTGGATTTTCATATTGATCTGCCTTTCATTTTGAATAAGCAATTAAATTATTTCCAGGTTCAACTGAGATGGAAAATATGGCCAAATCAAGAAAAAAACTGCTGTCAATCCAGGCATGGTTGAAAAGAGCAAAGTAGAGGAGTTTTCCAGTGAATACTACAAAGCTAAAAAGTTAGTGAATTCATAATGTCTAGCAGGGCAAACTTAAACCAACAGATTGGATTTTCATATTGATCTGCCTTTCATTTTGATTAAGCAATTAAATTATTTCCAGGTTCAACTGAGATGGAAAATATGGCCAAATCAAGAAAAAAACTGCTGTCAATCCAGGCATGGTTGAAAAGAGCAAAGTAGATGAGAGACGGGATGAATTTGACGAAAAAGTTTTAATAATTTTATTATTTATAGGTCATTTGCTTCCAAATTAATTTTTTTGAAATTATTCATTATTTTCACTAATTTCCTTACATCCTGTTATTCCCTATTTGAGCTTTTGAAAATGTCCATGGAATGTCCTTAAGACATCCTGATTATTAACAATGGACGTTCCAAAGACGTCCACGTCCGTGAAATGGACGTTTTAAGGATGTCCTGAATGTCCAAGCAAGACGTTTTTAGAACGTCCATTGCTATTTGGGACGTTACCAGCGAGAATTCTCAAAAAAAACGTTTTTACCTGTTATCCTTAAAGGAGTACGTCAAGATTTTACCCTCAACATTTCTGGGCAGTTCTCAATAACGGTATTCAATTATTTAAAAGAAACGCATTTTACAGCTCTTTTTTTAAATTGTTAAACGTAATGTCAACTTTTCAAATATGAAATGTCACTATTCATTACCTTTTTTTTTTTTCGATTTAAAAACCAAAAAGAGGCCTTTTTAAATTTTCATTTCGTAATTTACTTTATGCAACTGGTTGCATAAAGTAGATAGTTTTGACACTTGCTGCGTTTACAAAATATGTCACTTTATAAGTCAAAATTAGAAAAAAAACATTTATTAATCAAAAACATAATAAACATACGTTTGCTGACATTTTAATATTCAAGTCATAATATTTAGGTCCATATTTTAATGTTTATGCCTTTTACGTCCAAAAATCTTAGCCTTAAATGTTAAAACTTGGAAGTGCGAACAGCAAAATGCTACTAATGTGTAACTTTTTTGAAAGCGCTTTACTTTTTTCAAATACGAACAGCAGAGCAAGTAGAGAATACCAAAACGTTTGTGCTGTAAACTTTTGTTAGATGTTTGTCGCATTTCTAGAGACTGGCTGAGAGCCGACTAGAGAATAAACCCACAGATTCGTTTTTTAAAACACCGTTACGAAGATCTATACAATATAAAATGCTAAAAAAATATCGTTATTTTTCACCCTACACTTTTTCTTCCTCACTGCAAACCATTTTGATCATTTTATGAAAGAAATGTCATTAAAGATAATAGTTATCATTTTCATGACTTTTATAATGTTAAAAGCCTTAAAATTTGTTGTTCAATCTCTGCCGAAAAAGTGGAAGAATATTTTTATTGTCTACTCGACAATAAAAATAAACTTCGTTCTTTATTTTCATTTACGCATTTTACGCCAAAGAATATAATTATTGTAATTTATAATTGTTTACTGTGTATTTGAAAATAATAAAGACGATTTATTATTATTATTATAAACAAATTCGAATTAAATAATTTTCACTGATTTTTTGTTGTAGAAACGGCTAAATATCAATATTAGACAATTCATAGAACAATAATTCAAATTTTTTCGTAAACGTTTAAATTTTATTTTTCGTTTTTCAAATTATTAGAAAAAAATATAGAGGGTGGGCCACTGGGAACGCCTCAGTCTGTAGGGCCAAAACTATTTGATTTTTTTTAAATCTGTTTTCACAGAGAGATGTATATCAGGAAAAGCAACAATTTAAAAATAATTAAAAAGTTAGGTTTTTTAATGGGACACCCTGTATTTTATTTTATATTTGAATTACCCTTGCATTTTCCATTATAAGAATACAAAATTGTATGAGATTATACAGGGTATTGCCCACGCTATAACCAATTTTATATGAAAATCCTATTTATTTCAATAACGCATTGCCTACAAAAGAAACGTGTGAAAGCCAATTTTTTTGCTTTAAAACGTTTTAGATATTAGTCAAAATTCTATACGGTTGCACTACTTTTTCAATTCAAAACAAATCTGTACAGAGTAAGTCAAAACTCAAATACGTTTTTCTTTTTTTTTTAATTGACCACCCTGTATTTTATATCGCCATTTAAAAGTACAAAGTTTCATTTGAGTTAGGCATTCCCTATAACTAAAGTTAATAATTTCGGGAGATTTTTAAATTTTAATGAGAAAAAAGATAATTCACAAAAAATTTTAATTTTTACTGGTTAATAGAAAATAGACTGTTAATTAGTGATTAGAATTTAATGAGTTTTAGTTTATTATCAACTGAATAAGTTTTTGACAATTTCTAATAGGACTTTAAAATACAGTTTAAAATAAATACCAATAGTAACTAATCATAAACTAATACGATTTTCATATAAAACTGGTTATAGCGTGTGCAATACCCTGTATAATCTCACACTATTTTTTATTGTTATAATGGAAAAAGCAAGGGTAATGCACTAATTTAGTTTGATGGCATTTTTGTTCCACTGACGTTTAATTCTAACCAAACTTTTAAAAAAACATCAATAAGATTGACATATACGTTTCTACTGTTTTTAGTTTAAGTATTTCTAAATATTGTTTGCAGGTCATAAAAAATAGTTTAAAGGTATCTACTTACTTTAGGAATATATTTATAAAAGTGAAAAATGATATAATTTAGTTAAATAAAACGAACAAAACACTCAAAAGTCTACTGTCACTTTAATTGTCAGTGGAACCATAATTACATTATCACTAAACTAGCGTATTCCAATATAAAATACAATACAGGGTGTTTCATTTAAAAAAAAAACTAACTTTCATATGTATCACTTTCTTGGAGAACCCTGTATAATTGAAACAATTTTTAAATCGTTGCCTTTTCGGATATACATCTTGCTGTGAAAACAGATTAAAAAAATCAAATAGTTTTGGCCATACAGACAGAGACGTTACCGGTAGCCCACCCTATATATTGCCGTTCCGGTGGAATATCGACGTAACTGCAATTTTTTGCAAAATCGAGTTATTGCATAAATGGACCCAAAACATCAGTGTTTATTTGGTAAAATAAAGACGTAAGTGTAGTACCAATTTTTACCGCCAGATGGAAGTTGTGCGCTTATTCCATTTTCAGATATTAAAAGCATATTTCGCGAAAACAGCGCCGCAAGTGTCAGTTGCTTCTCAACCGCGGAGTGAAACGGACGTTGCAAAGTGGAATAAAGACGCAAGTGATAATTTTGCCTATCAGAATACGATTAGTTTCCAAGCTTTTGGGAAAACAAAGACGTAAGTGTATTATGTGGCCGTATTCGACTAAATATAGTTTGCTTAAAAGCCAGAAATACAAGAAAAAATGCCATAAGTGTACTTTAAGAGTCATTCCATTTAAAATCCATTTAAAATAAAAGATTTTGGTGTAACTTCGAGGAACTATTCCTTAGGGTCTCAAAGAAGAAAATTTACAGGAGTTTGATTTTTATAAGCACTCGTTTCCGCCTATTTAAATAAAGACTTTTTAAAAAATCGATTTTTAAGCCTTATCGACTTTTCCTCTGAAATTTTTCTTTTTGAAGATAACTACATTATTAAAGTGGAATTCTGAGGGGGAAAGATAGTAGTTTAAGTGTAAGCATCGATAAGTTGCTCAGTCAATACCTCTGATTAACAGCAGCGTGCTGAATATAAGTGTTTTTTAATCATTTTTCGTGAATTTCAATAGACTCTAGCGTCTTAACTGCTTAGACTTAGCAGCTTATGTTCCTCAGGAATTAAGTGTCTATATCATAGGTAAAATACAGCTACAAGCCAATCTGAGCAGCCCACTCCTTGCAAAAAAAACTTTGCTTGAAGTTTTGAAATTTACAAAAATTGCATTATCTGAAACTCTCAGAATCTACTGTTCTTACCTTTAACTGTAAATGACTACTTGTTTTGTTATTTTTTTATTTGGTGCATGTGCAAGTTGTTTTTTTTTACAGCAAAAAATCAACTCAATTTTTTTATTTTATAATCTTATAAATTCAGTTTTTCTTAAAGTTTTTTTTCGCAAATACAGATTATATCTTACCTTTTTATCGAACTTCACGTGTTTTAATATCTAACAGTTATTTGGAAAGAAATAAAAAATTGAGTTGTTTTTTGCTGTAAAAGAACGACTCGCACATGCACTAAACATAAAAATAACAGAACAAGTGGTACGGTCATTTAAAGTTAAAGGTGCGAACAGTAAATTCTGTGTGTTTCAGATTTTTATCTGGCAGGCAACACGTTCATTATATAACCTGAATAATGCAATTTTTGAAAATTTCAAAACTTCAAGCAAAGTTTTTTTCTGCAAAGAGTGGGCTGCTCAGGTTGACTTGTGGCTATATTTTATCTATGATATATACACTTAATTTCTTAGGAACATAGGCTGCTAGTCTAAGCAGTTAAGACGCTAGAGTCGATTGAAATTCTCGAAAAATGATCAAAAAACACTCATTTTCAACATGCTGCCGATAATCAGAGGTATTGACTGAGCAAATTATCGATGCTTACACTTACACTACTATCTTTCCCCCTCAGAAATCCGCTTTAATAATGTAGTTATCTTCAAAAAGAAAAATTTCAGAGGAAAAGTCGATAAGGCTTAAAAATATCGATTTTTTAAAGTCTTTATTTAAATAGGTGGAAAGGAGTGCTTATAAAAATCAAACTCGTGTAAATTTTCTTCTTTGGGACCCTAAGGAATAATTCCTCAAAGTTACACCAAAATCTAAAATGGATCGGCAACAATTTTTTTTATTTTCAGACCATTTTGTATGGAATGACCCTTAAGTCTTTATTATTTTTTAGAAAAAGGTTTTTTCTTAACTAAAATTTGGGTAAATGTAGCAAAGTATGTATAGAAATTATACTTTTTATTTAATTTTAGATAACACAAACCTAATTATTAATGCGCTTTTTGTCTAAGTAGCTAGATACTACCTACTTATTAAAATAAATTTAAAACAATTATAAAATAGGGTTATCTGTTAATGGATTTGTCTTTAATTATTTTTAGATTCCCAATTGCTGCCTATCTGTATTCTGTGGAACGATTTGCAATAAAGTCAATAACACATAAATTTTTAATCCGCGGGCACACGCAAAACGAAACAGATGCTATCCATAGCATAATTGAAAAAAAAATGAGAAGATCAAAAAAGTCTGGACTCATTTATATCCCAGACCAATATGTATCGATGATCCTTGATGCAAAAAAAAGGAATAAGATTGATGTTAAAGAAATGGGATTTAAAAGTTTCTATGATCTGAAAACATTATTTGACGATATGGGCCTAAACATTGCTAAAAATGTTGATGGTAATGAATTTAAAATAAATGAAGTTAAGATTTTGGAGTTTCAGAAATGAAGTGAATTAATTCGCTATAAAACTAGCTATGGGCAAGCTGAATAGTCTTCTTTAAATTTCAAAGCTGAAGGAAGACGATCCGAACTACAAGACATCCGAAAATAAAAAAGGGATATAAAAAGTTTAATAGAGAGCAAGCTGATACCAACATTCTACAGATACTTTTATGATTACATTTTAAAATAAGTATTTTTAAAGTTTCATTCTCTAATAAGGTATAGTTATTTACATTTAAATTTTTGTGAATTATAAGCTTAGTTTTTTATTTTGTTATGTATTTTTGTTGTAATAAAAAGGACAGAACTCATAACGTGATCTTTTATTTTTGGTCAAAGACGCAACTATCAAAATCCATTTTCGCCTTAAGAGCACGGAAAAACCACATATTCCATTTTATTCTACCTATTTAACAAGCTACTTTCTCACAAAATTACGATTATCATAAAAACTTTCTTTTAGAAATAATTAAAGGAAAAGTAAATTGTTTTTTGTCTCTCCTGAAAGTTTTACCAATTTGCAGTTACGTCGATATTGCACCGGAACGGCGATATGAAGTAAGTTATCTTCAATGACAATAAATGCGTTGTTGCCAAATCGAGTAAAAAGCCGTATATGACAGGAAATAGTTCGATTAATAAAAGTACAGCGTACAGCGAAGCCGAGAAATCACAGCGAAGTCGGAGAATGTTTCAAAAAAGTTTAACCCGCCATGTAAGGTTATTTAGTTGTATTTTTTTACGTAATTTTTACTCGACTTGTTGACCTGGTACAACACAGGGCATAGGTAAAAATTAGTAGTAGCATGGAACAATTGATATAATAAATTGTATTTTTTTCTTCGAGCATATATTACTAGAGCCATCGTCCAAATGGAATTTGTTTTGGTACAAAGGGGAAAAATAATGTCCAGCATTCCCATTGGTCTGTTTCGTTTTGCTTGGCATGTCAAATCGTTCGAAATTGTCAGAACTGTCATTTGATTTTTGATTTTCATTAATTTCTAGCTTGGTTTTGTAATTTATAAGTGATTTTTTGTATTTTATTACTTTAGTGATACAAATTTTAACAATGGTGAGAGTTTGTGTAAGTTGTAAATAGAAATAAGAAAAGGAATCGTCAAGGGCATTTCACAAGTAACCATTAGCGACCTACATTTTATGCAAAAGGCCGTTAAACATGAATTTAAAATAAATGGTAAATTTAGTGAATTAAATTTAAAGAACTTGTATTATGTATGAGGAAAAGTAAAAAAAAAACAATCATAATTTTTTAGTATAAACAAGCTTTTCATTTTTAACAGGTTGACTGCCAAGTCCATTTTTCAAAAACACAAAATTACGATTTTGTCCACCCAACTGGGTGAACATTAAGACTATAAATATTATTTGTGTCCATCCAAATGGGTGGACAACAACCGGTCTAATTATTTATTGATAGTGGCGCCATCTGTACTGTGGGCGAGGCTAACATATGATTTCCACTTAGGCAAGGTCTCTATACAGGGTCCAGAAGTGTTCTATAGATGTAGAAACCTGTAATAGGTCAAAATTTGTTTTTGAAAATCAGCTAATTTTTGTCGTTTTTGTCCACCCAAATGGGTTGACACTTAGTTTTGTATGTTTCAGTGTACTTTCTCATTTGCAAAGTATAATAAAGGTATAAAATGGATGCAAAAAGGCGGCGAGTGAAGATTTTAGATTGCGATAATCCGAATAAAGTTATAACTCAACGAGAATTAGAAGATTTAGCATCGCCACTGGAGTTCAGATGAAGAACCATTCCAGGATTCTGGGAGTGAGTACGCACCTAGTAATGAGTCCGATAATTTTAGTGAATACAATCAAGAAGAAACTAGTGAAAATAATAACAGTGATGAAAATGAAAGTGATTCTTCTGGAGACAGTGACACGAATGATAATATTGTGAACGATAATATAGCTAATGATGCAGTGTGGAGCGACTGCAAAAATAGACAACCTGCATTCCCCTTCACAGATCTTGATCCCAAAAATGCAAAACCCATTGACTATTATCAACTTTTTATATCAGACGAAATAATTGAGTTGATCGTTAGAGAAACAAATAAAAATGCAAAGAAGTTTTTGGAAAATAATACCATAAGAAGTAGCAGGTATAGAAAATGGACAGAAACAAACGTAAAGGAAATCAAAACTTTTTAGGTCTTAGAATATGGATGGGTCTGGTGCATATGCCATCTCTGGAGTCCTACTGGTCTGATAAAAAAAATATATAAAAATGAGATGTTCTCGTTTATGACCAGAAATCGTTTTCAATTACTACTTCGATTTTGGCACTTTGGTGAAGATGTTGAAGGTGACAGACTATGTAAAATACGGCCACTGCTTGATCATGTACAAGCAAAATTTCAGCAAGTTAAAATACCAGATCAGAACTTAGTAATTGATGAATCAATGGTTCCTTTTACGGGAAGGCTAAATTTTAAGCAGTACATTCCTGGTAAATCACATAAGTATGGCGTTAAGCTATTTAAACTTTGTGATCAAGTTGGATATACTTACAAGATCATACCAAATGCTGGAAAAAAATTAACAAGATGTCAATCATGGAAGCCTTGCCACAAATACTGTTATGTCCCTAATGAGCACATATCTGGGCCTTGGAAGAATTTTATGCACTGACAACTTTTACACGAGTGTACCTCTTATAAATGAGTTGATTGATCAAAAGACATATCTTGTAGGTACTTATCGCAAAAACCGGAAAGGATTTCCAAAAGAGGTTGTGACTGCTAAGTTAAAACGGGGAGAATGCAAGTCCCTTGAAAGTAACAAGGGGGTAACAGTCCTGAAATGGAGAGACAAACGGGATGTTTATTGCGTGTCTTCAAAATTTTCGGCTAATCTGGTACCAACAGGGTAAAAATAGAAAGGATGAAGATGTGGTAAAGCCAGAAATGATCATCCAGTATAATTCAATGAAGGGCGGCATTGACATATCTGATCAACTCTCTTCCTATCACTCAGCTATTAGAAAATCAATTAGATGGTATCACAACGTAGCTGATGACTTAATATTTGGAACTTCCATTGTAAATCTCATTCGTGCTTCCCTGCAGAAAGAACAAAGAAAAATAAAACTGGACGAATTTAGAATAAATATTGTTTATTCCCTACTGGATATCCCTGAAGAAGAAAGAGCATCAACACCGAGGTTGGCAAAAGCTACAAATCATTATTTACAAAAGACCGAGGTGGCTCAATGTGGCAAAACTAAAAGGTAGTGTGCATTTCCCTGACTCCATTAATTTTGTTTCACAAATAGCTTTTTATTTTAGAGCACCAAGAAAAATCTGCAAATATTGTTACCAGAAGCTTTCGTCCTCCATGGGAAGAAAGGAAGCCAAAAGTAAAGCCAAAAAAGTGAATACTTTTTGTAACACATGCGAGGATAAGCCTTTTTTATGCTTTTATTGTTTTGAAAATGTTCACAATCCTACTAAATAAAGATACCGTTTATTTTTTATTGCCTTAAGAAAACATTATTATAACTATATGTAACAAAACTGACTGTTTTGGAATTGCTCAGAACCAATAAATGTTATTTTTTACTTATTGTTAAAATACATCTGGGTAGACACTGCATTTGTAAAGTACTAAAAATATATGCTGTCCACCCAATTGGGTAACCAGATTTTATTTTTTTTATTATATTGTTTGAAGCCCTAGAAGCCCAACGGTATTTAAAAAATCATTGTACGATAATAAATAAGAAAGTTATAGATCTGGCAGTCAGGAGTAGTTCACATATTTTTTTCTTGGCACCAGTGGTCAGTCGTTAAGTCCACCCAATCTGTTAAGTCATTTAATCATGATAATGTTGAAGATGTTAATTCAATAATTTTTGTTTTTTGTAGGTTTTCAACTAATCCTGCTGAAAAACGCATTTAGTGAAACATATTGAAACTTACTTCAGAAAACATTTCAAATAGTGATGTTTTATGTTCCAATCATTTTTCTGGATATATATTTATGTCAAAGACTGGATGCGGAAGAACTAGATTAATTCCAGGTGCATGGCCATCAGGACTTACTGAGGCCCCAGAAGATGAATCGTTCAAAATTTTTAATTTTTCAGTGATGATCTGAACCATGAAGCCTCTGTTGCAGAAAAAGAAAATGCAGAATTAGAAAACATGTAAGTAACTAAGTACTTTTTAATACAACATAAATTTTATTTTTAAATACTTACCTATTACTACCTATATTTTTTTATAAATCACAAAAACTGACAATAATTATTTTTTATTAAATGTACCTATGTTATTTAATTAATTAGACTGCCAGTCTTTAAGAAATAAGCAAAGTCTAATATGTCAGTTTTTCAATAATAAAGTCATTTTAAGCTTCTTTCATTTGCATAATAATAATAATAATAATATTAATAATAATAATAATTTACTATTACTAGATATCTACTTAAATAATGCAAGTTTATAAAATATGTGTATAATTTAAAGAATTTTGAAGGTATGTATCAAATTTATTATTTATATTAGTTGCAAACCCCGTAAAAATGATGCGACACTGGTAATAGTGTCTACGCATTTCCCCTTTTAACCCAAACAAACGCTGTTGAATGCGGACTCTATGAAATATATATGCTCGAAGATTTTTTTTACTTTCGACATTTTCAATTGTCATATTGTTTACGAAAATAAAATAATTGTATTTAATTGCATAATTTTGAGGAACTTAAATATGGACTTGAATTAAGAAAATAAAATTGTTTACGAAAAAATTTGTAATTTTTTTTGGATCCTCAAATCACCATCAATTTCAGGCAGCAAATCCGAAGGTTTTGTTCAATTTTAGACTCTTCACATTCGATAATTTCTTGTTTATTTTCAACATTCTATCCTGGTCCCAGTGTGTTGGTTTCAATTTTTTCAAAAATATTATGTTCGTTTTTATATATTTGTTGTTTTCCAGAATGTGTTTATCCAGAAACAAGATTGGTTCGTTTTTTAAAGCATCTTTACAAAATATAAAAAACTTCGGCTGTTCATCTTTATTTTCCACCTTACACTTTTTCTTCCTCACCGAAAAGCACTTTAATAATTTTATTAAAGAAATGTCACTTATCAAACATAATAGTTGTCATTTCCATGACTTTTATAATATTAAAAGCCTTAAAATTTGTTGTCCAATCTCAGCCATAAACATTTTCTTATTTTATGCATTTCAAATTATTAGAAAAAATATGAAGTAAATTAACACAGGCCCGCGAAAATTTTGTGATTGTTTTTTTTTACCTATTTACAACTTCTATATAGCTAAAATAACTCTCTTTTTATTCTATCACATAAACTTTTTTTGTAAACTAGTATCAAGGGTATTATCCCTGAACATCACAAACAAATTTGAATTCCTTATTTTTGTTCAAAACGTTGAGAAGCGTTAAAACCTCGTTTTAATTTGCGCATTTGTAGGGGGATTTACCGGTACTTACTTCAGGAAAGAGGGCGATATATTTAGTATCCCCGTGGTATTGAGACAAGCGTTGTCTATCGAATTCTATCGGTGTTTCGTTGTGCACTTTCTATTACAAAAATGTCTAGTAGGTGTTGTAAAAATAGACCTGATGACTTTTGTTATATTTGTGGACACTTTATAGTGAAGAAGATTAAAAGAAACATTACTGATTTCGTCAAAAATGCATATTTTAAAGTCAGACTTGAAGATCAAGATAAACCTTGGGCGCCACATGTTATCTGCAAGATTTGCGAAGAAGCCTTGAGGCACATATTTAAAGGAACAAGAAAAGCCTTACAGTTTGGAATACCAATGGTCTGAGAGAACCTAAAAATCACATTTTTGTCTTTGTGATATTAAAGGTCATAACACAAAATCTCTAAAGTGTATTAACTATCCTAATCTTTCGTCTGCAATAAGACCAGTTCCACATGACGCCCACATACCTGTACCTGTTCCACATAAAGTATTACAGTCTATCGAATCAGAATCTTCAACAGATTCAGAAATTGACATTTTTGAGCCATCTACCTCAGGAACCCGTGAACCGCAGCTATTTTCTCAAGTACAACTGAATGACTTAGGGATTTAGGATCAAGGCTTAAAGAAAAAAAATTACTTGCTCCAGGTACTACATTTTATTGGTATAGAATTCATGAGGCTGAATTTGCCAATTACTTTGCCGCAGCTGGTTCACTTGTATATTGTCAAAAAGTATCTGACTTTGTTATTCACCTAGATGCTCCTGAATACAATCCTGCCGAGTGGAGACTTTTTATAGATCTTCAAAGAGAAGTCTTAAAGCTGTTCTACTTCATAATGACAATTTATATGCATCTAAAAGAAAATTACGAAAGTCTTGAGGTACTGCTTTTAAGAATAAACTACAGACAATATAACTGGATTCTATATGGTGACCTTAAAATTTTAGGGTTGCTTTTAGGTCAACACTCCGGATATAAGAAATACCCATGTTTCCTATGTGAGTGGGACAGTAGAGCAAGAGATGACCACTGGACCAAAAAAAATGGACCACCAAGAAAAAATTTAACGCATAGCTCCAAAAACGTAATTCGGTAAAGCCTAGTTGATCCCGAGACAATTTTATTACTCCCTCTACATATAAAATTGGGGCTGATGAAATAATTTGTCAAAGCTCTAGACAAAAATGGGATATCAAAATGATGACAGACTACTGTTGGATGCTTAAAAGGGACCGTCCTACCGCAGAATATGCACGAAAAATACCAAAAAGAAGCTTTTCCGGAAAGAAAGATTTTTCAAGAAAACAAAGCATTAACGTATGTTATTTTTTAACTAGTTCCCCGGTTTTATTGTTTGTTTTCTTGGTTTATTTTCTTTTTTATCCTAAGTACCTATCTATAAATATATTTTTACTTTTTGCATTCTTATAGTATTTTATTACGTGATAGAAGAAACTAAAAGCAGATTTGAAATCGGCGTCACTGAAATACCCAATTTCAGTTGAAAAGTTCAATTCACATTTTACAGAGTATTTAAACGCAGGCCTGTGTTATCTTCAACGATAATAAATATCAAAATGAAGATAGAAATTGGAGGACAGGCACGTTTGGAAGTTTTAAGATAAGAAAGCGTTTCTAGCTAAAAATAGTATATTATGTACCAAGAAACTAAAGTTTACTTTGGTCCCTTGGTATATACGCTATTTTTTGTACCACAGGGACTAAAACTTAGAAATTTACACGATAATTATGTGAAAAGAAACACTCAATATTATTTCATGATTATGAAAAATTATTGAAAAAAAAAATGGATAAATTGAAAAACTAACTTGTCGGGGTTTGAACCTGGATCCTCTGCTTACAAGGCAGGCATTATACGTACATCAACTAGGTATAGTTAATTTCATAGCCTTTCAGATGCACGTCATATGGCATCTATCTCGCTTTATCGCATTAAGTTGAAAGAAATGCAAAAAACGGTACGTCCGCTATAAATTTTCGTGACGCAACAAAATCATGAGAGATATTAAATAACTACAATTAACACAATACAGGCATTTCATTGGCTGCCGTTTGCTATACGTCATGGCCTCATAGTCAAATTGAAATCTTGAACAGGCTCTTTAGCTATTTTTGATAAACGTCAAAGTGTACGTCTGACAGTTTTTATCAGACCAGTACTTCCATTAGTTCCATTTGTAATTATTGTGGTTAATTACATTTTTGAGAATTATAAATATGCCGAGGTATAGCGAAAAAGAGCAAGCGTTTGTATTAAAACTGCTTGCTTATTTCCAATTAGAAAAAAAAAAGCCTTGCCTGTAAAAGCTGTACATGAAGTAAGTTTCAAATCTTAAAATTTAGTAAAAATTCATTGATGATCAATTAATTTTAGCAAGTTTCGGCCGCCTTAGGAATATCGCTATCGACTGTAGGACGATTGGTAAATGAAAGTATTCAAGCAGATCGCGAATACTCAGCTAAAATGTCCGATTCTGTCAGCGTCAGCCGTGGTCCCAATATTTGGGAGAAATATGAACATGGTATAAGGACTTGTATATACAGAATGTTTAGTCAAGGTTGATATTTACTAAATACAAGTTAGATTGTATAAGGTTCCAAATATCTTCATCAATGTTATTATGTTTCCATTTCACACACAAATTTGTTTACTGATTCATTATGAGTTTATTTTCTAGGGTTAGTTTTAATAATTTTTTTTTGTAACATTTTTTCTTATTGTAGGTGAGCATGTGACTCTTTATACGTTGAAGAAAAAAATTAGAAGATATATATGGGATAAATACATCAGTTTCTTCACTCAGTAGGGCTTTAAAAGAATTAAAATTCAAGTGGATAAGCTGTAACATTTCTAACAGAAAATATCTCATAGAACAGTCACATGTTACATGCAAAAGATTATGTTTTTTACGAGATTTAAAAAAAAATTAAAGTGATTCTCATCGTCTCAAGCCTGTATATCTTGATGAAACTTGGATATTCAGCAAAAGAGGATTTCGCAAAAGCTGGTATGATGGTACATATAAGGCAGTCAGAAAGAAGAGTGGTGAAGGTGTACGATACATTGTTCTTCATGCAGGTTCTGAAAATGGGTTTATTAATGACTGTAGCTTGATATTTAAAAGTGGTAGTAAATCTGGCGAGTATCATGATTCAATGAATGCTGATAATTTTGAAAGATGGTTTGAATATCAGCTTCTACCAAGCTTAGAAGAACCGTCATTAATAATAATGGACAATGCGTCGTACCATTCAACGTTGCTCGAAAGAATACCAAATGCAAGTTGGAACAAAGTTTCTCTGATTAATTGGTTAAAAGAAAGGAATATACAGTTTCCAATGCCTAGTATGAAGTTCGAATTGTTAGAAATTGCCAAGAAACATGTACCAGATAAAGTATACAGGTATGTTATGATGTGATATAATTTAATAAGATAAAATGCATATTTAACAGATTGGATAGATTAGCTCTTTTGCATGGCCATCGTGTGTTGAGACTACCTCCATATCATTGCCAGTTCAACCCAATTGAACTTGTTTGGTCCGAGTATAAAAGGTATTACGATGCAAAAATAACCGGCAGAACGTAATACTGCAGATACAAATATCTTCAACAGGTTTAAAGCAAAGTTTTTTCTTATGTTATGGTTTATAATTGTTATGTAATTGTAGATTACACCAGAAAAATAGAAGAGGTATGTAGACCATACAACAAAAATTATTGATGAATATTGGGAGACTGCAAAAATCATTGATGCAAGTAATATCTCTCCTGTAATCATTGATTTAAACGAATCGGATAAGGAATTAAATTGGGAATTGTGGGAAGACAACTCCGCATAATAAACGTTTATTGTATTGTATCTATTATCTCAGCTCTGGAATTTTAAACTTCTATGAATTGGACAGTGTGAATGGTGTTTTTGTTTTTTCTATGGACGTACTGTGTATGAGCTGACTAGTCTGATAAGTTTTTTTTTAAAACATTGTAAAAATGTAAAAATACTTTATTGACGAATAAATTCAATTCTATTCTATTCAAAAATGGCTGTTGTTCTACAAGTTTAACTTCATCAGTATTGTTAAATTTCAATGATTTCCAAGGTAATTAGTTTATCGAATAAAATTTATGTGATTTTTAAAACAGATCTAATTTGTTATTGTAGGTTTCATCCGGCAAGTGATCCTTGTTGTCTCATAATAATTAATTTTAGGAATTTATTTACTAATGTTATATTATTTATGATAATAAATATTAATTAAAAATACATATTGTTTTATTTTGTAATGTTTTGATATCAATTCTTATTAATTTCAAAGCCTTTTCCTATTTGGCTGAATACGATTCTGACAACTGTCAAAATTTTGTAGAGTCGCCATCAAATTTCATGTAGTAATCACATGCCGAAAACATGATATTATACTGAAAGGCTATGCAATGAACTTTATACACTAATAATTGTCAAATTAAAATTTATTATTTTGACGTTTTATAGAAATCAATTGTTTTTAAAAATTATACTAATAATAAATAAAACTATTTTTGAAAAAAAATAATAAATTTATTTGCTTATAAATGAGGTCTTGTTATATTACCTCCCGAATAAAGTACTTTGCTATGGTTTTTATTGATCTTGCTATTTGCGAGACTAACATTTTTTTAATCCCTTGGGACTGAAATATTTTAGTTCCAAGGGAGTAAAAGTGGCACTTCAGTTTCTAAAATGAGGGAGTAAAATGCATGTTTTAGTCCCTGAGGTACAAAAAAGTATTTTGAAATGTGTTTCAGAGGGTCCAAAAAAAATAGTTAAAAATTTAATATTTTATATAAAAACTATTAAATTTTGTTGTATCCCGTGAAATATGCACACCATTGTGTTTCTGATGATATTTTAACAAAATTCAGTTATATTCACACTAGGGGTGGGTAAAATAATCAATAATTAGTCGATTTCTAAATTAACCCATTAGTGCCTTAACCTGAAGGGTCTACAATTCTACAAATAAAAATTCAATTTTTTTTATTAAAATCTGACCATAATTTAAACAAAAAATACTAAAATTACCGAAAAAAACGAGAAAAAAAAAATAATCTAGGCACTAATGGGTTAAGCAAAAAAGTTTTAAAACATTTTCTTAAGGTCATGGGCTGCCAAGACATTTTGGCATTAAGGGATTTATGTCAATTTATGACAATATTACTAATAAGTGTACAAAATTTAAAGTTAATCGCAAACTAGAAAAAGTTATTAATAAAAAATCATAAAAAACATATTTTTGACACCCTGTAATTTTGGTATTTTAAGGTTTTCAAAAAAAAAAAAAACGCTACATGCACTTTAATAAATAATTTTCTCGAGTAGAATTTTCAATGCAGTGCATTTGTAACAATGAAATAACGCCAAACATAATCATCGTCTTAAAACGAATTTTTTAGAAATGTTCAAATCCATATATTATTCATTAATAAACACACCAATGCATGTAATACTGCTTGTTTTTAAGAATTCGAGAATTTTAAAGTAAATTCAAACCCAGTTTTCCATCAAATGTGAGCGACATCCTTTTCCAGTCAATGTGTAATATTAAATTTGTATTTTTACAAATATACCGGACAAAATTATTGACGTTTAGCGAGCGTGCCCCATTGCTTAAATTTAATTGTCTTTTATCTATGATAAATGTAAAAATGAATTCAGGACACACTGCAAGATGATTTTAAGTGTTTAATTTTTAAACACCTGCCTTACAAATTAATCAACTGTTTTACGATTATAAATTGCACCAATCTTTGGGACCTTATTTAACTACTGTGCTTAAACAGTCAGTGAAATTTTTAAATTTCAATCAGATACATTAAAAATCGAAGTTTAGTACTAATTAATTGTCTAAGATAGATAAAATCCTAAAAAAAAGGATATACATTTATAGTCACTTAATCACTAGTTTTATGAAAATATAAAAAATATGTTTTGAAATAGCTATGTGAAATAATTTTCCGATTTCTTTCACATAATTGCTACATTTAAATTCTTTGTACCACACATTCAACTAGCAAATTCTGGTTTCTTATTTCTTCATTTTCGAAAAATTCTCTTGACACTCTGAACTTGTCCAGTGCTCGATTAAAATGTCCATTTCGGTATCTATAGCTGCTTCTATCTCTTCCGTAAGATTTGCTCGAAGCTGTCTCTTGGTTGTTTCTAAACTCTAGAAAAAAAAATGCATCTTTTAAAACGATTTGAAATAAATGATATACAGTTCATCAAA
Organism: Psylliodes chrysocephalus; assembly: GCA_927349885.1. Taxonomy (NCBI): domain Eukaryota; kingdom Metazoa; phylum Arthropoda; class Insecta; order Coleoptera; family Chrysomelidae; genus Psylliodes; species Psylliodes chrysocephalus. Next base: position 21,204,788 of record OV651828.1, read on the forward strand.
TTTCTAGAGGCTTTCGACGGCTAGACAGAGAAAGCACTACTGACAGGCATCCCGACGGATTTACGCAATGAAAGTACACTCTGCGCATCAAGTATTTCACTATTTCATTCAGACGTAAATGTCAGATGTAAATTTCGCTAAAACATTTCTTTTATTTTCGTTTGTGTTTTTTGCTCATTACAGTTTAATAGAACCTAAGTATGGAGTGTTTAATAGCAAATTAAGAGGCCGCGTGATTAACAGTCAATCTCGCGAAATAATAGCCAACGTTATAGAGTTTATGAGAAGAGAAGGAAACTTTAATTCACCTTCAATACCATTTAAAAATGTAAATGATCGTGTTGCTGCAGCCACAGGAGTATCTAAAAACACTGTCGTCCGCATTTCTGGAGAGAAAAAAAGAATCGATAACCGTGAGATATCGGAATTTTCATCACCAAGAAAAACCATTAAAAAACCAAAAACAGTTAATGATATAGATGAAGCTGCACAAGAATCAAATTTTATTTTTTTATTATTAAATAGCTATTTTTGTTTCTGAGTTGTGTTCATTTACAGGCTCAATTTTTATCCGTTTCTCCTTTTTGATTTTATATGGGGTTTCAAGTTGTTTTTGACTTATTTCGACGTAAATCACAACAACACACTTTTTTAATAAAGCAAACAAGTGTTAAGAGGTATATGTACGTGTAAACTACAATTACAAAAAATTGATATGAAACCCATGAAACCACCAACAAAAATGTAAAGCTAGCTTCCGTACTAGAACATGGTGTCATTCGTCGAGATAATTTATCGTTTTGTTTAATAGATCAAGAAATGTAAATATTCCCCTGTTATTTTTTATAAAATTATAAGAGAAATAAATTTTTTTCTAAATAGTATAGTTTATTATTTTGTAGAAAAACAAAATTTCGAAAATTTTAGTAATGTTTCAGAAACAACCGTTATTAATAATAGGTACCATTTTCCTTAATAAGGTAGAAATAAAATATAAACTATTTCCACGATTTACAAAGGCCTACAAAAAAATTATAGGTATTTTCCGCTATCCTATAAAATTTATATTTTCTGACTCAATTTCAAAAGGTTGAAGGAATTCCAAAACACCTTTTATGGCATAATAATTATTTTCAATTCTACATACTATCTTTAGCTGCTTTTAAAAACGTTCTAAGAAAGTCCAATCAGACCAATTTAATACCTAAACTATTCCACACTTTTAAAATTTAATTACCTAAAAATATTAAAAACTATTTAAAATAACTTGTTTAGCAGACTGTACAATAGCTATCTTAGTCACACGTAGCGCGTTCTCTGTCTGGGCGTCGAACACCTCTAGAAATTTGATGAACTGTAGTTGAGAAAAAATGTGTATATTTATTTATTTATTTATTTATAATTACATCACCCAAACAGCTTATGCCAATTACAGAGTGACAAGAAAATGTACAAAATACAAAAATAAGTTAGAACATTTATATTAAAAAGCATCAAAATATGTTGTGCATAAGTTACTTATACTTGAAAAAAAAAACAATATGTAAAAAAAAAGTGTATGTATGTTAAATTTAAGGTTTAAATGGACCCGCATTTTTTTCGTTTCGCCAACGCGATAAGTCTCTACAAGCAATACGTTCATATTTTATGAATATAGAAAACTATTAACCTCTCTACTGGATTTCAAACTACAAAAAAAACTTCCGCTAATACTCACTAGATGCTACATGGAAATAGAGCGTTCTCGTTATGCATACCATATTTTACGTGTTTTTGATCTGTGTCTAGTGTTGTTTTTGAGTGAATTATTGTTTTATATATACTATTTCTCATTGAGTTTTTGTGTTTATTATTAAAAATGCCCCTTGTACTCAAGAAAAAGTCAGAGGATTGCGTTTTAAAAAGTTAAGTATACAGGGTGATTCGGGAGGAGCGCACCAAACTCTAGGAGTATATTACACACGTGAAAATAATGTAAAAAAACTCATATGTTCTTATCCGATTTTCATTTGTTTTCAAGTTATAGCATATTAACAAATAAACAAATTTACACATAAAAATTCTCTTAAGGTTTATATGGACCCCCGGAAAAAGTATCTACACGTTCAAAATTTTTGAAAAAATGTGTGAATGTATATACAACCTTAAGTATTATTTTACCAAAATTTGATCCGGTTTGTATCATTTGTTCTCAAGAAAAATCGGAAAATTTACTTTTTTACAAGTATAAAACAAAGAAACTAGACTATCAAGAGAGATCATTATTTCATAAAATAAATTAGTTTTGGTTAAGAAACTTACATAAATTTTTTGAAAATTTTTGAACTTGCAGAAATGACGTAATTGAAGAATATATTTATTTTATTAACAAAAATTAGATTTAAACTATAAAAATGAATGTAATATAAAAGAATATACCTTCAATAATTATATTTAAAGACATTGACCTCAAAACATTAATAAGTTTTTTATAAATTTAGTGAAAAATTCAATTAAACAATAACACTATTTTGAATTTCCTCTTTTAAAGTCTCATCTCTGAGAGGTGCTGCCATCTCAATTAGTACTTTCTAAAATTGCTCACAGAGAGCATTAAATTTCCTACTCAAACAGAAATTTCGGATGTCCGCGTACACCAACGCTACCGTGTTGCCAGATCGAGTTGTATTACTAAGTTCGCTGGATTAAATAAATATTTTTCTATTAATAATTCGGTCGATGCAAACGTACCTATTCATTTTACAGAATATTTGAATTATTTAATAAAAGGTGCATTCTGAATGATGCATGTGTTTTATCAATTAAAAAAGTTGAACAGATGTTTACCAAATATCAGTATCATGTTAATTGCATGGTGATTAGTTTTTGGTAAAAATTTGATCGTATTTAAGAAGGTTGGCAAGTAAAAAAACGGATTTTGAAATAAAAACAACAGGTATTTAGTAATGACATTTTTTCTGTTAAAAAATATAAATTCGTAAAAATCTGATTGGCTCAAAAACCATATTACCTTAGTAGGTATTTCATATTTTTTTTTAACTAAAAAAAAAAAGAAACTATTTCTATTATAAATAAATTTATTAAATATACCTTTTAAAAATTCTTATTGATCCTACAAAAAATAAATCATTGCTAAACATTTACTTAGTAAAAATAATTATGGTTTTCCTAAGAAACAATTTTTTTCCATCAGCAGTAGTAGAACAAAAGTATTTAACATGTTTTTGTGCATTTAATAGTGCAAATTCTCGAGCTGAGTAAAAACACTTTACTTAAAAATTTTTAGCATCATCTACCAATCCATCCGGTGAAGTTCCTAAGAAACGATAACATTTTTCTTAAAAGATGAATAAACCACATTCAACAACTGTATTCTTTGTAATAGAAGCATATGTTTCAATTGCAACAGTTTCGTTAAGTTTAACATTTATATCTGTAACGTGTAGAGGGTGGGTTTACCCACGGCACTTAGGCCTTACTAAACCCATTTTGCATCTTCCTAAATAGATCGGCACCTCCTAGCTCGTGAGCCAGCCTACAGATTTAATGTAGTTGACAATATTGCCAAGAGGTGCCTTTCTTATATCGGCTGGTGTTAGCCAATTATCAACGAATACAAATCATTTAATAAATGTGAGCATCGATCACTTGTAGACGATATACTCGATGATATCATCTTTTTGTTTGCACCCTTTGCAGAGTGCGGATTCTGCCAGCCCCATGACATGGAGATGCTTCCCTACTTGGCAATGACCCGTCAAAATGCCTGTGATCAGGCATCTAGTGATAGTCAAGTATTTGTTTGCTGTAGTGTTGTCAGGATAACATGAAAGCTACCTGCAGCTTCTTGGTTTATTCAATATTTCCTTGAACTTCACAAGGGAATATTAATTAGGTCTGCCACTACCGATTTTGTCAGGCCAATAGTAGGGTCAGGTCCAAAAAGTACTTGGTTGGCTGCCTGCCTGGCTAGTGAATCAGCAAGACAATTACCTTTCAATGTGACGTGACCTTTGATCCATCTTAAGTTAAACACATTATTAATGGATACTTCGGCCAAAGCTTCATGACATTCTAGTACCAACCCTGAGTAAATTCGTGGTCTGTCCAGGGGAAGTACAGCATGTCTGCTATCTGTATAGATAGCATGTTCCTTCCAGTGATATTGTTTCTTGTGATTTCTTTTGCTGCTATGAGAATTCCCATGAGCTCGGTTTGAACTACACTGGCATTACTGCTCACAGCCCATTTTATGTTTAAGTTTAAAGATGTGAAGTATATTCCACATCCTAAGCTTTGTTTTGTTTTAGAAACGTTGTTGTAGGTATGAATCGTACCTGCCTCTTCCGACTCTTCGATTTGTTTTGTTATAACTTTAATATTATTGTCACGCTTCGTATAAATTCACATTTTTCCAAATTTTAATTATTTATTTAAATAACACCCTGTACGTAAAAGTTTGTTTAATTATTTCGCGAATTGGTTTTAAGTTGCAATCATGTACAAAATTGATTATTTAATAATTATTAAATATTAGTTTAATAACAATAAACTATGCAGAAGTTATAAAGGTAACCTCAAAGAGACACACAGGGCGTTTTCCACAATAGAGGATCCTCTTCATCGGGTTCATAAGAAAGCCTCCTTGTAGGATATTCCCAGTAACGGTTCCTGATCACTAAGACTTCGACCAAAGGCTCTGGATCTCCATCGTAGAAAATTAAAAGTCCTTTTTTTATTTTAAATCGCGGTTTTAACAAATTGTTGTTACATGTGTCGCAGATATTGCAGTTGGTAAGCTAAATTGTTTTAAAGATAGTGTTGGTCCATATTTGTGTATATTCAGCTGTGAAGTATTTTGTAGAATTGTTTTGTTGCACAGAAATTGTTAGCCCTTAAGGTAATGGAAGAGGCATGATTTACAATTAATATTCCCGGGTAAAGCAGTCTAGTCCAAACAGTCAATCATTGTGGTTTTAGTTTGTACTACTGTTGCCTAGAAAAACGTGTTATTCGGCTTATATCTTAAAACTCATAAATTGCCGAATATATCATATTTCCTAATAAAAATACTATTTGTTTTAAGAAAACATTGTGTTTTTTTTTAGCCCTTTTACAGAGACGTGTTAGGTCCTAATGTCGAGAGTAGGACCCTGATTCAGTTAAGGGCTACGAAGCCAAGTTCAAGGCAATATGATTAAGGCTCTAGTGATATAATTATTGAATGGTCACCCCTAAATTCATTAATTGTGACATATTTTATTAAGAAACATGCAAAACGTGAGAATATCAAAAGAAGAAATACCCAATTTTAACAAAAAATTTTCTTGCAAAGTGTTATGTCCCTTGTTAATAGATCTAGTAGCCAGAAGATTTAACTTTTAAATTTCTTTATTTGTGGTTATTGATTTCACAAATCCACAATTGGAACATTTAAAGAATAATTTTAAATTTAATCCTATACTGAATTCTCTGACAAATGCTAAATAACCAGTTTTTTGTTATTCAACATTTATGACGTTTCAGTCATCTTATATCACCAATGAAATGACGATTCGTCTATCAGAGATAAAAAATGGATACAACGTCATTGTATTGGCACTTTGCCCTACACAGGAATTTTCGATGAAAATTATCCACTCTAAATAATTTTAAAGGTGAGGCTTTCATGAAAAAATACAAGAACAAGTCGAAAATCATATAAAGGGACAATTCTGCTCGTGGTATACTCGTTGTAACTTTTACGGTCTCCTCCCCGGTTATGACCACTCTTCTTGTTTTTTTTTTAATGAAACACCCTATATATTAGTAAGACAATAACTTAAAATCAATCCCATATAAATTAATTTTATTAAGTTAAATGTTTTGGCCTTAGGACATCATCAGGTCTAAAAATTAAGTGATAAGCGCTAACAAAACACTACAAGGACGTCCCCATAAAAAGGTTAAAAAAATACACGTGCATGATTAAAACCGAGCCCCAACAAGGGTAAGAAATATCATATGTGGGACATGTTGATAAATGTGAGAGTATGGCGATGAGTAGTGTTAGCCTATAAGTTTCTTTTTCAACTTGTACCATTTCTATCATATTTCCCACATATGGTATCTCTTACAACTGCCTTTTTAATCATACACGTGTATTTTTTTTTAATATTTTATGGAGACGTCATTTTATATTGTAAGCGCTTATTACTTTATTTTTAGACCTGATGATGGCCTAATCCTGAAACCGGTTGTCATTTAACTTCCTAAAATTAAATTACGTGGGATTGATTTTGAGTCATTTTTTTGCCTTTAAGGTACATATTAGTTAGTTACTCTGTATACTATCACATTTTTCTACTCTTTTATACTATTCGATTTCAAAAATGTATACCTTAGATGTACATTGAATCGTCTGGAAATTGCATTTCTTGAGCTTTTGTTTACGTTCTTTCTTTCTTTCCCTTTCTGTCTATTTTTTTTTCTTTCTCTTCTCACCTTTAAAATTATGGATAGTTTTCATTGAAATTATTTAATATTCATTTAATTATTAAATGGTACCCAACCATAACGCGCGAACGTATCATCCAGTCAGTTTTATTTTATTTCAATTTTTTGACTGGGCGAACTGAGTCCATTCGCCAAACCACATAGATTATATTATTCTAATTTTATACCATATTTTAAGGATAATGCGTTCACCCTAAATAATTTTATTTCAGTAAAGTTCATAGTTGAGAATGATTGAGCGAACCAGTGGAAGACTTAACAAAAGCTCGCCAGGTCATATCCATATCTTAGCTGGATCGCTTAGGCCGTCCGCGCTCAACACCTCACCTCCCGCGGCTTACAACATAAACAAATAAAACATAATTATATTGAAGTTTGGCAACGTTCTTCGCATCGAATCATAAAGATCTCCCGCGTAATCTATTATTGTGCTAGCAGTCTCTTTTGGCGGCGATATAAACTTGGCGGCGATATAAACTAACGAAATATTATTCTATCACAGATAGAACCCTGTAACTTTAATAAATTGTATACTAAATTTGATTCGACAGGTAGAGCCATCTCTAGAGTCAGAAACGAGTGAGGAGGTGGGTCCATATAAACCTTAATCATAGCGTTCTTTCAATAAATGTTCAAAAATACCGCCATTGGCTTCTAAACATTTTATGCTTCGTCTACGAAGAGCGTTTGTTGCTCTCCTAATTGATTCATTTCTTTCTTCACTGTACACTGACAGTTCATCAAAACGTCAGAATTATCAAATGCCTTTGAGCATTAAACATATGGCATACTTTGATAATGTTAAAATTCAGAAGTGGAAAGCTAGATGAACATTTTTAATTACGCCATAACTTGAAAACAAATGAAAATCGGATAAGAACATATGAGTTTTTTTACATTATTTTCACGTGTATAATATACTCCTAGAGTTTGGTGCGCTCCTCCCGACTCACCCTGTATAGGATTGAATTTACACATATAAAATGTTTATATTAAAAACCCTGATTTCTATCACAATCGAAATAGTTAGAATTATTGAATATTAAAAAAAATGTTGATTTTTCTTAACACCTGCAAGAAAAGTACAATAACTTCACGTAAAATTAGGTTACGTTAGAAGTTCATAAAATAAGCATTTTTTTGGTAAATTATCCTATTTAAATAATATAAATACATAGATTAGTACACATTGATTTATTTATAATTATGCAATCCACTGCTTAAAAAAAACAGCTCAAAGAAGAAGGATAAAAGTGCGTTGCCACATATTTTTTTCCTAAATACTTAGGTGTTCTTTATTTTCATAATAGTACCTACCTTTGCAAATAAACCAATTCAAATATTATTTTGAACATAAGACACTATTGATTTTACTTTTTTATTTGAAAACGATATTAGTTTATTATGAATAGTATTATTATTAAAGTGATTAATGTAACAAAGAGCGTGTTTGTACAGGGTCTTTAATTGCAAATATAGAATTTGGCGAGAATTTGACAACGCGGACTGATCCCCGATCATTCACTAAAATGTTGCCCAGAGTGTACAAAACAAAGGTATCTAATCAGGTAGCTGGACAATAATCTTTTAAATAAATAGGATATAGATTTTGCATTTCCGTTCCAATCGTATGGTTTCTAGCGGGTGTTAAAGTTAAAATAGTGTTTTCGTTTTTTGTTAATAATTTTACAAAATAATCATATTATTAAAATTGATACAGATGCTTAACTTTATGGAAGGAATTGTAAGAATGATTTTATTTTCTATACAATATTATTAAGTTTTATTTTACGAAACACCCGGTTCTTTTTAAACGCACGAAATATTTGTCTTCCAAAATAGCCACAGACTATGTTTACATTAACACCATTAAGATATGGAGATATCGGATTACGAATATGGGAACTAAGGGTAAAATATCGAAACAGGCATAAAATACAGATCATTCTAAATTTGAGTTAGTTACTTTACGGAACAAAATTAAAGTTCGTTCCAATAATAATAATAAAAAAAAACTAGTGAATAATAATTTTTGTGAGTGGCTGTTTGCTGAACAGGGTGAGTTTTTCTCACTGAGTAATTATGTTTTATCAATTAGTTTTGTTTTAATTTGTAATCAAGTTATTTTGCAAATTATATTACCCAATTATTATCCATCAATTTTTTATAGTTAATTTGTCAATTCTGACGTAAAGATATTTTGTCAAGTATTGAGAAAACCTTATATCCTAAATTAACGGGGTTATATTAATAATTAAAACTTATTTGAATTTGACTATTTACTTATATTTTGTTTTCCTCTACGAGGTGTAATCAAAAGTAAAGTGAGTTAGATTGTCTGTTCTGGCGTAGTACATTGCGGTCAGTGTTTGCGTTTATTTAGGGATTATTCCCGGAGTCGTCGCACCATGGTTGGTGCGGGCTAGTGACATTGCGGTCAGTGTGCTAGTAATGGCTTTTTATATATCGATCGATGTTTGGGCATTGCGGTCAGTGCCTACAGAATTGAGAATATAACTTTTTGTCAATTATGGAAAATTTAAAGTTGTGTCAATTATACTTTTTTTTATAATCAATATTTTGACATATTTATCATGTATAATTTTCTTGTTAATTAAAAGGATAATAAGTATTTTATTTATGGATATCACCTTTTCATGACTTTCTTTAATGTAAAGCTGCTTTTGGTAAACTTGATTACTCATACTTGTTTTTCTTTTATTTCAGGTACGCCATCTCATACGTGCATTAAGTATTTTATCTATTTTATCTATTTTATTTTACTATTATTTTATTTGCATTTTATTTTTTTTATTTAATACTTATTTCTAAATAATTTTATTTTGTTCTATATTTTATCTTTCAATTTAAAGTTATTAAATCGTTTATTGAATTAATTTCTAGTTTTCCTGACATTGATTAAGTAACTAAATATTACCGCCCAAGTTTACAATAGATATTTTTAAATTACAAATATCGTCCTATAGAATATTATTTAATTTATTATTTTAGATTTTGTTACAGGGTGTGCGATTACTGATAATGAAATTGAGATATACCTTTCTTCGACGAAACTTTTTAGTAATTTTGATATCTAATTAGCTGGACAATAAACAGTTATAATATAGATTTTGTCAAAGTTAAAACATACCTTTTTTTCTAGGTAATTTTGATTAGAGAATAATGATACAAACATAATTTTTGTGTAAAACTGTTCTACTTTTGTTTAAACTTAATAATTTTAACCGTTTTAGAGAAACACGCAATTGAACACTTCAAAGTCTGAAAGTGTTTTAAAATAATTAAAAGTAGACAAATTTGTAACTCCAAAGAATAAACAAAATAACTTAATAAAATATTTCATAAACAAATAAAACGTCTTTGGAATGATCAGTCAATTTTATATTTTTATTAATTTTTAGCACCACAATATTGCGGAATAAATTCCAAATTCTAGTGCAGTAATGGTCAAAATTAAAAAAAAAAACATTGAAGGACAGGAAATTACTCAATGTCGATGACACCAAATTAAAAAAAAAAAAAAGTAAATGTTCTACGAGGTATTCTCCTACTTTACGTCTTTTCCAATTTATTTTAAAGAAAGACTTAATTAGGACCAAAAATTTCGGAAAGAAAAGCTATGAGCCAATATCATCATTAGGAATAGCATATGTGGGTAACAAAATATAAAATAATACATTCAATTACATTCCTTGTCTAAAGTAATGCCTCACTGCCAATTTTGTGAAATTATTACAAATAAAAGGAAAAAGTATTTTTTTACCACAACATTTTATTGAGGAATCTTTGGTCCAATCCTCATATTCTGATCCTCATAACTTACGCTTACTCTATGTTCCAATAGATATGACTCACACTGTATAATTTATTAAAATAATAATATATTACAGACCTGCTGTGAATTCTGATGGGGCTATCGAAGATATGTCGTCTATTAAATTGAAGTATAAAAATTATCTCAAAACTAAAATAAAATTTTTATTTTTTTTTTTATTTTTTCGAAGTGTCCAATTTAGAAAAAAAAAACCTTCTTTTTTTTGGTAAATTTAAGGTAATTTTAGTTATTTTTTTTTCCAGACCCCATTCACCCCGAAAAGTTTATTGGCCAGAGACAGAGAAAACCTTACCAGAATTGGAAATTGAGGTAGTTCGTTTACCTGGCACGTTTGATAAAAATCTAAAAAATATAACTGGTAAACGAATTGTAGATAATTCTCACTTTATTGGTGAAATAAGATATCTAGAAAAACATGAGTGCCACGTTAAAAGCACAGGTTACCTATCGTTTGAGAAAGAAATTAGAGTTGGATTGAATTCAAAATTATGTTTTAAATGTTCGGAATGGAAAGAGCAAAGACTACACGCCCAGAAAATGATATTGCTAATATAAACCTCTTAGCCATATGGAGTACTATAGGCACCGGGCAGGGTTATTCTTCTTCTAGAAATTCCACCTTTAGATAACAAGACGTTTCATAAATATTAGCAAAAATTAGGTAACAGTGGCATGAGTGTCTGACAGAATCCATTAAATACCCCCTTTACATGCAGCTCACTTCCGCAGCAGTGAGCAGGGAATTGGGTAGGGAAGTGGGCAGCGCGAGTATGTAAACACGTCGCTCGCGCTGCCATTGCTCATGTCACTACCGCTGCCGTCCGCTCCCTTCAATGGCGGTATTTCGAAAGGAAGTCAAAGGACTGGCAGCACGAGTGGGCGCAACCGTTTACATGCTGCCCACTGTCCTGTCCTGTTGCTTTACCAAGTGCACAAAGAAAAACTTATGTGTTTGTTGTTTGGTGAATTATTGGCACCAATAACATTTTAACCATTATTAAGAGGAACAAAGACCAAGTGCTAAAGTTTTTAGAGCTATATGCAACTGAGGGATCTTGTAGATCCTACACATATATCACAAAAAAAATACGTAGAAAAGGATAAGTGAAAAGGTAGAAAATGCCTCGATTGATAAGGTCTGTAGCGGGTGCTGATGAGGTGTTTCAGTTTCTTTTTAAAACAATATTATTTTGCAAATTCAAAAATTAGAGCGCTATCGCCGCGGCAATTTCTACGCCCTCTATTATTGCTAAAGAATAATGGGTAGGCGCGATAGCTGCATGTAAATAGTCACTTGCTTCACAGGCTGCCGTGGAATTATTCAGGGCAGGACAGCGGGCAGAGCAAGTAGTAGCGGCAGTGGCTGCATGTAAAGGCGGCATTAGAGACAGGAAAAGAAGAATACGAAAGAGCTATAGATATAGATACGGGAAATTTAGTGAATGAAATAGTTGGTCAATGTAGTGTAATTGTAGATGCCGGCTGGAGTCATCGTTCATATGGGCACAAATACACTGCAAAGTCTGGAGTAGCTTGCATTATAGGGGCTTATACAAAAAAAAATTGTTATTTGTATGAGGAACAAATATTATTCTATTTGCTTAACTTCCGCCCAGAAACATAGCAAAACTCCATCCCATACATGTTACAGAAAGTGGAGTGGATCCTTACCCGCAATGGAAGCTGATATCATCTTAGAAGGTTTCCTCCAAAGTGAATTCATGCACAAGCTCCAGTATACTACTTTTATTGGTGATGGTGATTCAAGCGTTCACGTGAAAATTTTGGAAAATGTTCCTTATTGCAAGAAAATTAAAAAAATAGAATGTGCGAATCATTTGACCAAAAATTTAACCAAGCATCTACACGGAATAGCGAAAGAGTCATTGGCAAATAAAAAACTATTAATTAATTAATTAATTAATTAATGATATAGGTAAAACCTGCAGAAAACTAATTACAATACATGCTAAAAAAGATAATCCATCTGCTATGACCTTCAGAGCAAAACAAAATTGATGTGGAATTATTAATTATCTCTGCTCAGTCAGAGTGGGTCGTAGGTGAATTTTTCCCTTTTGTCCTCGAAATTGGCTGAATGACCGATTGTACCGAGATATAATCGATTATTACCTGGATAAATTTTATGTACACCGCAAATGAAGAAGAAGAATTCTGAATGATTTTTAAAAGGTTATGATATATAAATAAAACGTGTATATTAGCTATGAGAGGAGAATTTTGATGTTTTATTCAAACTTTAGCTATATTTTGGTTGTAATAGGTAAGTCCTTGGAATTTAATATATATACAGCTTATGTACCGGTTAAAATAGATATCTATCTTGGTGGCTCACAAAATAAATGACTTTAATATTTACAAACTAAAAGGTTAAAATTGGTTAATTATATGTACAATTTTCAGAATATTCCCCAAACACTGAGGGTGGAGATATTTCGCGTGATAACACCTTCTAACTGATGGACTTGAGTTGGTATAATCAGAAAATTCCTACCTTGGAGATTGTCACTCTTACATAGGCGAGGGTTGAATTCGAAGACCTCTTTGGAAGGGTGACTTGACAAGATTGGATCCAAAGGTACGAGTAGGTCCACTTATTTAATCTATAATTAAAATGTCCTTCATTTGTAGTAACTCCAATGAAAAGTAACTATCTGTAACTACGATAGCCAGAAAAGGAAACAGAATAGTATAGAATGGAATAGAGTAGAATAGAAGAGAAGGCCTAAAATACAAAATACTACTTTAAATATACAATCCTATATTAAGCAAGGACAAATAAGTGATAAATGAGAAATTACGTTACCTGAGGTGAAAGGTGGCCTTTTTAAGAAGTTCTTTTTGCTAAATTGAAAATAAAATCCTCTAATGAGATTAAGTATACTAACAAATAGCAATACTTATTAAATTTTCAATGTCTTTTCGCTTCTAGTATCTTATGTCCTTATAAGAAGATCTTCAAAAACACATGTTCCATGAAGGTATGATACCAGAAGAATGAAAAATGGTGGAAAGGATATGCACCGACAAAATTAATGACTTCTACAGGAAGTGAAAATAAAATATGACAGGTAATTTAAAATATTATTAGCCAATTTCTCACAATCACCTACTTAATTCCAAAATTACCTAGATTATTTGGGGTTTTAATTATTTGTAATGATTTAGACAATCACCTGAATAAATTTGAATGACATAATGTCATAATTAATGTAAATAAACAAAGAAAATGAACCCTGAAACCATTTATAGAATTCAAAACGTTTCTTTGTCCCTTTTAGGTTCCTAGAACTCAACTACAAACTAATTTAAGAAAAACAATGGAAAATATATCTATAGAGGACCAGAACGGATATTCAAAACAAGAAAGAAACACTTGATAAAAGGTTAAACTTCTACAATTTCCAATTTGACAATATAAAAGGTATCTTTTCATTCTAGTTAACTCACAGAACATGAGAAATGGATCTCCTAATAATCTTCTAGCCAAAACGGTGTATACGGAGTGAGCTTTTAATAGATTTTAGTCCTATTATACTTAAATAATAAATTAGAGTAAATTAAAAGTTAAATGCCAATACTATATATATTATTTTTGTGGTAAAAGCATCCCAGTACATTCATATGGATTTTGAACCGTAACACATCTTTAGAAGATTTGAAAACTGATATCCAAAATGTGGTGGAACATGTATTTGCAAATCACGAACTAAAATAGATTACTGTCTTAAGCATGGACAAGTAAGCATACAAAATGGTTTAAAATAAGCCCCTACTGAGACGCGATTACAAATATTTCGTATATTAGAAAAGTTTGCTGCATATTCTTCCAGCCTTGTTAAAGACATGACCAGTAATAGATGCGAGCAATTTATGCATCAAGTCGCAAAATTTAACAAACAAACTTTTTTCGGTCGTATAAATAGTTTTAATATAAGATGCAATGCTGCGAGTTTAGCTTACCATCGAATACTCTCAAACGGTTGGTAAATAAAAGAAGCAAGAAAAAAGTTAATTTAAAAAAATGTAGGAGACTGCAACAGAAGTACAATCTTCAAACCCTAAAAAAGATTAAGGAATACATTGTCAAAAACCTGAAATTATAAATTATAACGGCAAACCGGCAACGTTGTGCAAAGAATTCACTAACAATCCTGCTACCTGTGTTTAATTTGGTAAAATGTTTTTAAACGTTCTGATTATTATTGGAGAGGCAGCACCTTCCAGAGCTTCAAATCTAACGTGGGAATATTAAATCATATTATGGTTTTATTTATTTATTTTTAAATACGCTCAATTCAGCAACACAATTTTTTGGTAAAGGCTTATAAGTTTATTATTCTAATTATATTCAACAAGTTTTATAAAAAAAATACGTATGAATAAATGATTTATGTGTATATTAAAATATTTTTTTTCTTTTGTGCCAAAACTGTAAATTCAAAAAAATAGCACATTCTCATTTTAGCAAAATAAATCATTTTACAAAATAGTTAAAATTGCTCGAGCAGTTTCTTAGTTTTATATGTGGAAAAAACAGTTTTTCTCGTTTTTCTCAAAAACCACTCGAATGATTCTGATTAAAATTTGGGAAGATACTAGCCAATATCTCATGTATACCCATGAATTTTTTGAAAATGTTTGAATTTGTAGTTAATTTTTCCGAAGATCCATTTAAACCTTAAGTTGAAATCTTGAATTTTTAGGAACAGTACATGAGGAGACGTAATTTTACATACTTTTTATTCATTTATAGCTTTAGAATTCGTAGTGAATAAAAATGTTCTATCAAAATTTTAATTTAAAATATTTCTAAAAGTAGCTAATGTAACTAATGTAAGTTGTAACATGTTTAGTAGAGATTTACCGAAAAAAGTATGCTCTTTCATAATCCTTTATAATATACACAGGGTGTTATTTAAAATTTTAACTTAAGAGTAGCTTGGGGCGGAGTGAGGAGTAGTGAGAAGAAAAGTATGCAGAGTGAAGTTTCCCTATGCACTGTGTATAGTGACACTATAAATTTTAAGTTACAAACTAGTTACTTTAATGGCATTAATTTATGCCCATAGAATGCAGACTATATCAAAGATTTTGTTAGAAAATATTGATAAAAAGGGTAATGAAGACATAGAAATACGTATATGATAAAAATTAATACATATTTACTAAAATTTCCCAGAATTTAAAGAACATTCTAGTCTATGTGTGGTAAAAACCTTAAAATACTACTTGGAAACAACCAATAAACTCAGACCACAAAAGATAAACTATTTTTAACGTGGAATAGGCATACACCACGTGCCTCTTCTGTTGAGGTGTAAATATAGCCGGTATTCAAGCCACTGTGAGCTGGAATGTTTTCATAAAATTTTACAAGCTGTCAAACAACCAAAAATTAATTTGCGACCACATTGGTCTCTAAAAAGTCTATCTAGTTATAAATTGTTACTATTAATTAGTTATTTATTATTATTGCAGTTTTTTCCTTTTTTATTTTCAAGAAATATCACATTGTTCAGTTATAATGGGTATCTGTCATATTAAAGTGAAAAATTTAAAGTACTAGATTGCGTACTTTTTCTCTTATTACATCCTACAGGGTGTAAAAATCATGTAGGACAACAGAGAAGAATAATTAACGGATTGGATCGACTTACCTGTAAGGATGGTCCATCCGAATTATTCGAGCTGTTGTCCGTGATAATTATTACGTCCCACCCTTATCCATATCCCATCGCAATCTAATAAATCAAATAATGCAATGAATCACTCACATACCGCAAGTGGTTATATAGAAATTGTTTTATCTTGGTAGTTTTTTGTACTGATCAATATGAGGCATCCATACTACAGGGTGTAATAATCATTACGGACAACAGCTCGAATAATTCGCATCGATCATCCTTACAGATAAGTCGATCAATCCGTTAATTATCTAAAACTACAAGAAATTGGTTTGGTAGTCCTCAAAAACAGATACGATTTGCAATTTTGTCGATTCTAAGTGTAGCGCGCGCGAGTCGAGGCGATCCTATCGCTGTCCAGGACCGTACCTGTTTATAATTTTTAATTATTTTAATTTTAAATATTTTGGAAAAATGAAATCTGCGAATCGGTCTCAAATTATGCGAACTACCACCCCTACAAATTTGGACGCCAAGTTCGGAAACACCCTATATAATACAGTTTCTGCCCTGGACAACAACTGAAAATGCCAAAATAATAGCCAGTTATATATGGAATATATTCAAATTTAGGGCATTTATTTTAAGGTTGGCGTTAACTCATAGAAATCTGCCGTATATGCGCGGTTGATTTTAAACGAAGCTTTCGGGAAAAATATACTTCCTGACATTAATTTTAATATTTAAAGCTGTTCATGAAGTGTGCCTAGGGCTTGTAAAGACTTCTTAACTGTTATTTTTTTGGCCTTTCCTTACCATAATGTCATTAAAACAGTAAGGCATAAAACGAAACAGACATCAAATAATAAGCCACAATGAACATTACCAGAACCGAAAGCCAAAACAGTAGATTTGGAATGGATTTTTCTCTGAAAAGTGCAGATCCTTAGTTGATTTAATGCCCAACTGAAGAAAATTATAAAATTTTAATAATACCAATGAATAATGTTTTTTTTTACTGGTTCAGTATCCTAAAAAGGCTGCTGACCCCTGCTATAAAGCATATTTTCAGCTTCAAATGTAGCTTGGAAACAAAATAATTGCAACCAAGTGGGACTAGAAAGAAGTTTTTATAAATAATTCAAAAATACTCATGCATTGCTATACCGAAGCCTCAGTTAAAATAATCGTTAAAAACAATCTCGTGCATCTGCGGAACCAGTTGTGAAGATAACAGATGAAGGTGTCGAAAACATGGACATGACACTATCATGGTCCATTAGGAAAGAAGAAAATTTTCTTATAATTGATTATTGATTTGAAATTTTTAGAATAATTTTGTCTATAATGACTTACCTGTCGTGAACCTTTTGCAATTGAAGACAAACAGTTCTTTAAGGTCTCCTTGTATTTTTCTGGCCAACATAATTTCGAGATCAGGCCACGTCTACAAGCTTCATCTGCTTTGAGTGTCTGGTTTGCATATAATAATTCGGCAGCCTAAAATAAATTGGAATACAAATTAAAGAAAATAGTGATATTTTGAGTAAAATATCTCAGAAATCGTTTACCAAAACATGCTTTAACATTTTATATTCTGATATACTAATGTATTAATACTTTTTAAGGGAATAACGCTAATGTATTATATTGAGACATTTGTTAGACATTAAACAAACGTAAAAAAAAACATTATATACGTTTGAATTTGAAAAGATATTAAAGATAAAACTGACATAACTTACCAGTCCATTGTTGCTAAAATTGGGGTACGATAACAAACAAACTGCTTCTCCTAGACAGCCCAGGCTCGCATAAGGTGTTCTGAATGTGGCAGTATCACTGGCTATGACGCAATCAAACAATGGGAGCATCGTCACACCTACTCCAACACATTCTCCCTGTATACCAGCAATCAATATTTTCGGGAAATGTAGAAGACAAAATAAAAACTCTCTAAAAGAAAAAATTAAATAAGACTCAAAAACTAAAAATGCATTTAGTCAATACTATTAACAAATACCAATATGTATTTTTGAAATTTTATTAAATACATGAATATTTACAATATATGTTGATTTGGAAAATAGCCAGATGACGAAATTTTTATAATTAGTAGTGTCAAAATTTGAATTTTACGGAAATTGGAATGTTATTTAAATAAAATCAATCATTTTAGATAGAAAATTTGAAAATTTATATAGACAAGTAAAAGTTTGATAGAAGTGTTATATAAAAGTGGTAGTAAAATTATGTGAAAGTGTAAAAAGTGATAATATGGACTTGCGAGGAGAAAAGAAGGTTGGAATAATGGAAGACAATGGAAGAGATGAAGAAGAGAATTTACAACAAGTAGGACAAGGAGATTTAGAAAATACAGGGATAAAAGAAAAAAGGAGAATCAGAACAGCAACAAAAGAAAGATACAGTAAAAGAGGAAGATCAAGGAGTTTTAAGGTATATGTTTGCGTTGATGATGGAAATAAAGAAAACAATGAAACAATGTCTATGGAAATCAATAATAGATTCGATAATATTGAAGAAAACAGAAAGGAGGATAAAAAAGAAATGATTGATAAGATACAAGAGAGATTAATAAGCAAGATGGAGGAACATAGGAAACAAGATAGAGAAGAACTAATGAAGAAATTTGAAGAATTAAAAGTGAAAACAGATGTAAGATTTAAAAACAAAGAAAAATGTAATAATATAAATGATAGGTAGAATTGATGAGTAGAAAATGAATAAAATAAGAAATATAAAAAAGAAAATATCTGCAGATATGGAAAAGATAATATCGGAGGCAGAGGATCAGGGAAAAAGGATATCAAATTTAGAAGAAATAGAAAAGAAATCTACTTAAAAAAAGAGTGATCAAGAATTTAAAAAAAAATAAGTGCTATTGAACAAAGTGTTAATAACGTTAAAGTGAAATTACAATATGTAAACAAAATGTGAAGAAATATGGAAGAAAAAGTTACAGGATCTTGAGGCAAAAATAAAAGGAGTAAAAGAAGAACAAGAACGAAAGGTATTGCTGATAGAAATAGAAAATAATAAATGTATTTGGAGGGGTAAAAATGAAATATAAATTTGAAGGGAACATAAGAAAGATACACCCGAAAGTATTTTTGAAAATCCTAAGACATACATTAAAAAACATAAGATTAATAGATGATATAAAGGAATGCATTAGAGAAACTCTGGACAATCAAGCATCAGTATGGTTTGCAAGTAAAGAAATTGAAGTGAATTGCTTTGAAGATTTTGAGAAATTATTTATTGAACATTGCTGGGGAGAGTTTGCCCAGGCGAATGTAAGAGAAAAACTGTATTTAGGAAAGTTTTGATGAAAAGAGAGGAAGTAGTTGTAGCAATTATGCTTTACAAGTATTTACAACTGCTCAATATTCGGATCCACCTAAGTCAGAAGGAGAAATAATAATATACAATTCTAGACATTTCAAGCCGGAGTTGGCTGAAACTATAGCGTATTAACTAATTATTTATTGAGGATTGAGCAGAACTTAGGAAAACTCTTAAGGAATGGATTTAGAGAGGAGAAGTCCCCCAGGGATCAGTGCTTGGGCCACTAATTTTCCTTTTATTAAGCATTTCAACGACCTGTCAAACTGATGACTCGTGGGAACTGACATATAGATATGGCAACACTGTGAGACTGTTGTCATTGACAGGGCCAATGATACATATATAGTTATATAGATTGCGAGCGGCCATATTGCCTCGTAAATGCTCATTAATTAGAATAGATTTTGCAAAAATGTGTTTACAAACCAATATTTACGCCCATATGCACCGTTTTAAAATTTAATCCAGATTTGTAAATCTCGTTTAAATGACTAGTGGTTATTTTCTATGCACCGGCTACGTATTAGATAATCAAGTTTGGTGACAACACTGGATTTTTATAATTTGCGACTGTTTTTTGCTCTTAAGATATACAAAGGGTTGTAAACGTCATATTTTATTTCGTATACATTCTTGTCGATTCTTATATGTTTTTACTTATATCTTTTGTTCCATTCTTGTTTTTATTTATATCTTTTGTTCGATTACTGTTTTACTTATATCTTTTGTTCGGTTCTTGTTACTTTTTCTTATATCTTTGTCTTTTGTTTAGCATATTTTTAAAATATATCGCCCCTGATACAGAAGATTGTCATATTACAAAAAACTTAGTTTCGATTTGGCCGGATCATTTTTTGACACTGTAGAGAAAATTTTAATAATAGCCATGTTCCTTGGTAGAACCTGAGTTATTATTTGAAGCCATTAAATAAAATCTGGTCAATTTTGATTCCAACCCCTAAAATTACCATTTTTGAAATGTTGTGACAGTTATCCTGCTGTTTTTAAACTAGGAGGAGCGAATTGAAAAGACGCATTTACACAGGGAAAAGTAACTAGATTTGTTACTAAGAGCGAGTTTCGAAATATAGTCGTGTTCAAAATTTATGAAATAATTATCTTTATCGGACTTAGTCGGCGAACGGCCAATGAGCGGTTAAGAAACGAATAAATGCCATAGAAGTAATTTTTTAATTGGTCCCAGACAACGGTCGCAAATTTCACATTATTGTGATCTGAAATGTGTGTCTAACGAAATGTCACTGTCAAATTAAAGTCAATATGGTTGTTGATTGATGTCAGAAATACTTTTTTCTTGCTTTTGAAATCGACTTTTTGAGAATAACTATGATCTTTTTAAAATGGATATTAAATATTTAAGAAAATTGTTAATGTAATATCCAGATGTAGCCAGGTTAGTATAAAATATAAAGATCTGTTTACATTTTTAAGGATAATTTGTTATAGGTATAAAAAGTAAAAGTTAATCAGTGAATGACAAGTGGATTACACAGTAACTGGTATCTCTTCTATGAGTAATGTGGATATTATGGCTTATTTAGTGTTAACCCATGGTTAATGCGCTAGAGGGCAAATAAAGGCATTCAAAAGTTTACAGGCCTATGAGTCAGAATTTGTTTTGAAAACTGGAACCAACATTTTCATAACACTAGATGTCAACATATATTTTTTAAAGTGAACTATTCATACATACCTATGTATTAATTTTAAGTATTTTTAAAATATTTTTTGTGAAAGTAATGTTAACTCATTGTGCCAAATTAAGATTATCCCTAAACTAGTAGATGGTGTTTTAAATGTTATAACAATTTTGTAAATAGTTTTATTCTATTCTAATAAATACAATTTGCTTGCATATTTAGTTACATTTTAATCATTTTGGTTAGAAATTCATCAATTTTTAGTTTTAAAAAATCAGTAATAAATTTTTTTTCTAAAATACTTCGGAATTCATCTCTTCATGGTAATCTCCCATCTTTTTACCTTCAAAAACCAATAATGCAATTTCTACAAAACCTTCAGAATCAGCATGTAAAATAATAAGGTGTCTTCCCTTTCTTGTAAGGCTTTTCAGGAATTGTTACCTTTAATAGTACTCAGTGTAGAAGGATCCATAATTGTAGATTTTCAATACAATTGCTTACTGAAGAACTATTATTTACGAAATAAAGTAATTGATGAGATATCAAATTATAAAATGTCAGAACTGTCAACAATATCAATTATTAGCTGATGTTCATGCTAAAAAGTAATGTGTGAAACTGACTGTAATCTGACCAATCAGAAGGCTACAGAATTGCCAACTTAAATTCAAATCGCTCCTCTTAGTTTAAAAACAAGAGTATAGTGATTCAATTTCAGTCTTGCACTGACGCGCGCACTTTTTCTTACTCAAGCTACGGCGATCTGCTACTATGTCAGAATGATGTGCAACAAAGTCAAAACAAATAATATTAGGAATGGTTGTTCTCCTCATCATACTTTTTATTTTACACTGGGTTACGTTGCCATTTATTAGTTCTTGTGACACTTTTCCTGATTAACAGTTATTTGATCTAAAAACTTAATGATACAATTTAATCTGCTTATACAAATAAAAAAATGATATAAGAAGTCTATAATAATGGATACGGTTCATGAAACTCATATTATATCATAACGTCTTCCATAAATTTTGGTGGGATTACTAACAAAAAAAAAATGGTTTAGAGTCATTAAAAACAAGTTGATGATCTTTAATTTGTAAATACTGTAAGAGGGCAATAATACAAAGAACACAATGTGACCAAAGCAAAAACAATATTTTAATAACAAAAATAACTGAAAATAGTACAAGGCAACACAAAATGTTTGAATACCAAAAGTAACTGAACATGGCAAAACAAAACAACTCAAAATACAGTAACTGAAAATGGCACAACAAAACAAAGTATTTGAGTTCCAAAAAATAACTGAAAGGGCCAAACAAAAAGTTCATAGGACAATTTGAACTACTTCCCTCAGCAAATAGACTTCTGTAGTAAAGTGCGTGGCTTTTTGGAATCTGGTTTGCGTTTATAAGGTCCATTATGTTGCTTTTCTTGTTTGCAGGTATCTCTATTTTTCGTTCATATGCGGGAGTGAGTTGAACATTCTCGAGAATGTTTTTAATTTTCTTCTTTTCTTGGCTGTCCTTACTTGCTCTTGTCTTCTTGGTAGATGCAACGTCGACTTTATGTGAGATTTCACAATCGTAGGTGATTTGCACGTAAAAGCATAATGGGATATCCTTTTCGTAGTTACAAATTTTGTATTGTGAAGTTTGAGCTTTTCGTCAGTTGTCGTTGTATCAAAGTTTGATCCCAGTTGAGTCTGTAATTTCTTAATGTCGATAAAATCAGTCTGGGTCACTTCAATAACTCAAAAAAAAGGCTTATTAGGCTTTGCATTCTTGATTATGTCGGTATACGTGGCAGGGGTGTAGATCGGACTTTTTTAGTATACTTTTTAACGTCTTTTTGGATAAGGGAATGTTCCGAACCCTCTTCATTTTGTGTGTAGCCCGCATATTAAGAATTTGTGATTGATTGTTTTTATGTTAGGCAGTTTCTGCACTGCGTATAAAAACATTGCACTTGTCTATTTATTTTTATTTTGGCCAGTGCAATTAACGGAGTAAAATGTTACTTTAATATTATCCGTTATTTGTAAAAAGTCAATGATTAAAACAGTCACAAAATAAAATACGACTCTTTGATAATAAGAGATTTCATCATATAGCGATTATATATTCAAAAACATTGTTATATCACATAATAGGCCACTCTTGCGTATTGAAATTTCGCTGTCATGAAAGATGTGTCACAACATTAGGTTATGACTGTTTATATTACTTACCTCGATCAGGAAGAGTGTCATATTTTGTATTGGGACAGTTTCGCGGCATGCTAGCGCGTGTTCACTGCTCGACGGTCAGTCACATACTAACTTAAGACACTCTTCCCGCGCAAGATGGTCGCAGAAACGGCAAAATCCAAGTCACATCAGTGCGTAGCGCGGAAACTATGCCAGTTAGAAATATGTCAGTTTTACTGATTGGTAGATCTCAATGAGAACAGTAATAATACCCTAAAAACACACTTTTGAAAAATTTTGTGTTATGACACTTTTCTGTAACGGGTGCGATATATAAAAATTATTTATTTCAAATTAGTCATCCCATCACGGATATTGGTAATATGAATAGATACGTTTCTATTGTAAATATAAACTTGTTTTTGTTTTAAGTTAATAAGTTCTAATAGACATATAAACGTAAAAAGATACCAATAAAAAAAAATCTCAATTTCAAACCTCGACATCAAGAGCTCAAAATATATAAACGAAATGAAATAAATCAATAATTAGTTGTCATTAGTCGTTTCATAGCTTTCTTCACTATACGCATGCTCGAACTAAAAATTCTAAAATAATTCCTACTTACAAGTAAGAACTGTTTGAACCGTTTAAGAATAGTTCTAAAATAATTCCATGAGTGAACCAAAACAAAGAATTATGCGTCACCTCCGATTCTTAACTGATTCGAAAATTAACCAAAACACTTTTAAATCACTGCTCATGTCAGAACGGTTCTTAAATTGGAACCAAAACAAACCTATTGTAAAACGCATACAGAATTTTACGCAGAGTGAAAAAGAATGAATTTAAAAAAAAAATTCTATAGTTAGATGGCAAAACATATATGTCTATTATTGGTAATTTTAACATATACATATAAACTGCTGTATTTCATGCTTTTCTATACATTAGCATGCATGCATATTCAAAACTAGATGACATATTTTTTCAGTATTCTGAAGCAGGCAAAATCACAAAATATATGTATTGCTTGCTTATTTTTACCTTTTTCAATATAATATCTGAATTTGCCAAGTAACTACAAAATTATGCTGTAACGTTGGAAGATAAAAAACCCTCTTAAAAATGACAAGTTGCCCATCATATAAAAATATTCACTTGACTCATAACTTTGTCTAGAATATCTTTATCATCTTCCAAGAAAAGCTGGTATTGTTTCCGTTTTTTATTTTTTAATAAAATTAAAATTAAATAAATAAAAGACACACAAATAGAAATTTCCAAATATACTGACAAACTTTGACATCTTTTTGACGTTAGGAAATCTCGATTAAATCATTAATCCTCCGATATTGACGGATTAGAATAAAATCGGATTAAAAATGATTTTTATTACTGTGCATAGCTAAAAATTGTACTAAACGTGATTAAACCCTTAATCTGGATTAAACGTGTACGGTGCATACGGGCGTTAGCCTTTGAATATAGTAAAAAAAAATAATTACCTACATTTTTAATTCAAGAGCTTTTGTTTATTTTGAAAAATATTGATAATCAATCTATGTAACTATCTATTTCATTGACCTTGTCAAATCACTAGGCCTATAGAGTTGCCATAATTTTACCATATGATAACCTGAACCACTGGTAGCCATTTTGTTTGGAATGCCTAATACATAAATGATATGCCGCAATATCTTTCTACTAGACATATTGCAATTTATGATGATGATAACACAGCAGCAACTGATGCTGACTCGCCAGAACAACTGCAGAGAAACCTCAACACCACTGCCAATTAATTCACAAACTGGTGTAAAAGGAATTCTTTAATTGTGAGTGCAAATAAAATAAATTGTATGCATGCAATTTTTCTCTAGAACCAGAATTACTACGGACTTGCTCATACAAGTAAATGATGATTTTATTCCTTTGTCAAATCAGACTAAATTTCTTTGACAGCAATATGAGCTGGGAATCACATATTGATTTTATATGTAAAAAAATAAATAGTGCTTATTGTGCCATCCTGCAATTAAAGAGTATTTTGGTTACATGTCAGATTCTCAATGTATACTATGTATTGGTATATTCTTAACTGTCATTTAATGTACTACTATGGAAAGGAGCTGTTGAGGTTTCACGTGTTCTTATTTCCCAAAAAAGGTAATCAGGATTATTTTTAATTTAGATGCCAGAACTACTTGTAGAGATCAGTTTAAAAAATATAAATTACTTACTTTTATTTCAATTTTGATATTTAAAACTCTTATGTACATGAAACAAAATATTTCACAATTTCCCCGTAACTTAGACACCCACCATTATCCTACTAGATATTCATTCATTAATAGTTGTAGTATGATTCTGATAAGAATAATAACTACACTTGTACAAAGTAATACCTTCATTGTTCGTTCTGCTAGTTGGCAAATACCCACCACGCTGATGTCGATTTCTTTGGCCCTGTCAGTCCATTTATGGAAAGGTGCATTTTTAAAAAAAATATACTTAAGTATTTTAACTATTAGTTTTATTATTGTATTTTATTAATCATAATTATATAATTGTATAATATTGTACCAAATATTGTAGCTAACTGAAAAGGGAATTTCCCCGTTTATATAAATAAATTATGTTGCTGTATTCTCTTTTAGCAAAATCAATGTGACAACTCACCCACAGTTGCCTGTAGTGGAGTTGTTTCAAGGAAAGTTTTTCAATGGCTGTCCTAGCACATTATTTCTCGATATATATCTACTCTTTAGGTTTTGATTTATAAGGTATATGTTTCCATCCCGAATCTATAGAAGTATACATTCCTCAAATATTTCAAAAACTTTTATCACCAAAGATCTGGTTTGCATGAACTCAATTTATACAGTAACAATGAGAAAATAAAATGTAAATATTTCACATTCATGTGATCCGATCGCCGTTAACCAACTTTGCCAGGTTTGTTTTAATAACCTTTAAATTTTAGTTTCCTTTATAAGTAAAATTCCGTGTTTTTATCTTTTATTTATGCAGTTTTACCTATTTGGACTATTTGTAGCACATTATGCATTATTGAAATATTACAAATGGATTGTTGAATCTTACCTTAATGCTTCAGCTAATTGTGTAGATTTATCAATCCTCTCATCATTTTTATCAGATACCAAATAAGTGTAATCGAGTCCTAAACAAAAAGATGCACTTGTTGAAGTTAGGGACACAACATTACATTCTTTATCTTTTCCCAATTTTTTTAGTGCAGAAAGCAACTCTTCTAAGACCTAACAATAAAAACATGTTTTAAAGAAAGATATGTGAATAAATTATTATCTTATTTTCGTAAAATCACTTATACAAACCTGAATTGTAAAATAACATTCATCATCAATATAATTCAAATCTATGGCAACATGTTTGCCTGATCTCTTCATTGTGAAAGATTTGTATTGAACTCCCTTAACGAGTTTAGCCGCTACATCTTTTGTCGGCGAAACAACTTCTTTGGAAAGTTTATTATCTTCTGTATTTGAAGCGGATTTTTTCTGTTTTTTAGTCTTAGTTTTAGTCACCTGTAATCAAGATTATATAGATAAATAAAAAATAATGTATATTGAGTATAAAATTAAGATCAACTAAAATCTTGTCGATGTTAGATACTTATTTTAGTTAAGTCTATCAGTCAGATATCTACTGTTTCATAAACCGGCCATAAATCCTACATTTTCTTGAGAGGATAGGATTGGAAGGATTGTTATTGACGTCATGAATATTTTCTTTTCGCCTTAACAGTAGATTTTTGGTTGCAGTGTACCGGACACCCCATATCTTAGAAATATTTATTTATTTTTATATTATGTTGTTATCGTCAATAATTTTAAAGCATCTGGTATAATATAAAATATATATCGACGGTTGAAAAGACAATTGACTAATACGCCACTTTGGCCAAAATTGAGCAATTTATTTCATCGGAATCAGCTGATTTTACTGCGTCGATCTATGTATGTTTTATCTCAATCAGCCATTTTTGTGGCGTATTAAACATTTTAAATTCGAGAGACGCTAAAATGGTGGTTTGTGAAGCATTGGCATTACTTAGGTTAAACCATGTGATGAATTTCACAAGCCTTGATTTTTAAAACCATTCTATATCGCCTTTTGATTAGGGTTTACAAACTTGTTTGAGCAATTTATCCAATAATAATTGGCCCTTTTACCTCTTAAGCCAGCTCATGTAAAATATTTGGGCTCCTCACCTCGTATATTTATATAATATTAATAAAGGACAGAAGGATGAGTAATGCAACTATGTTAAAAGAAATAAATTGGCTTTCAGTTTAGAATTATGTTCAGTACATGACTGATATTTATTTATAAAATAAAAATGACATAGTACCATCACATCAGATATATTAGAAAAAATTCAATATAATTCGAAATATCACAACTAAAATACAAGAAGTCTATCTGACTTTCATATATGGCAAGCCATCACTAAAAGTTCCCAAAATACAATTTTTATTAAAGGTTTAAAAAATTTAGTAGGCAGTCTACTAAATTAAAAAAAAAAACAATAAATGTATTCAAAAGTAACCTCAAACAATACTTGATAAATAAACAGAACGGATATACTTTCTTGTGATAATACTCTTTAAACCTGCCCTTTTTAAGTATTTTCCTTAATTTATTGTTATTTTAGCCCTTGTTTTACCCGCATTTATTATAAATTATTTCTGTTTTGAGATCATTTTAAAAAATTACTTAATGTTATATTAATACTACTTACTATGTTTAAATTATTAATAGTTTTGCGACGATAGGTTATAGCAACTTATAGCCACAAAGTGCATAAGGAGCAATGTAATTTACAAAGGCCTTCTTTCAACATACAAATAAATGACAACTTTATAATTAAAATAAAAAACACAACAAAATACCTCGGTACCAAAGTAAGAAGATTCATTTTTAAATTTTATTTATTGAGGAAATTTATGACCAGAAGTTTACTAATTATCATTTACAATTCGCAGGTTGAATATGTAATCCAAAATCATATAATAAAAATTTTCTACAAAAAAAACAGCATTATATCCTACCTTTGTATAAGAACATATTATCTATCTTGCTGTACCTTTATGAAAAGCCTGAATTGAGATACACTACAAATTATTTGCAATAAATATCAAAAGAAGTATACATTTTTAAATAATTTGACATTTAAGAGCCATTCACACATCACAGTTGACATCTTGATACTTGACAGGCACAGGCAAGCATTATTCTGATTTTTGCCAAATAAAATGGCCAGTTAATTATTCTATGGGGTTGCGACAGAGAGCCAGTAAATTTGATGAAAGTGTTTTTGTGGCCAGGGGCGAAATAGTAGTAAGCTTAAGTTAGCACCACCATAAAAAAGTCATTTTTAAGAAACTGCTTATATATTTTTCATAAATTGGCAGGCTTGGTGACTAATTTCGAATAAAAATAGCCTCCAAAATGGATATGGTTGCAAGTATGAAGGTCGCAACCCGCCTTAGAAATTTCACCTTTACTATCAACAGCTGTTGTTTGACAGGTCGTTAGAGAATGTTTGCAATGTATGGAATAATAAGAATGTTAGAAATGTTTACGTTAGAAATAATTGGAATTCCTAAAATTGTCACACAAGAAATGCATAAGCGAATTTTAAGAAAATTGATATTAAAGTAGTTAGGTTGAACCGAAAATTCTGAAAATCAATAGGGTTCTAAGTTAGAAGTAATTATTCAAGAAAATCAAAACCGCAAGTCAATCAGAACTTTAATTCTAGAGTTATCGTGCCGGCATACATACACACAGACGACCAGACGACATTTTTTTTGCATTTTCGGACAGAATGATCGGAAACATGAAAAAAAGTTTTAAAAAATGGGGGTAAGAAAATTTTTTCGTCTGCACGAATGCAATACTGAGGCCCCATAGGAAGGGCCTCAGTAATTCTGGATGGATCATGAGAAACAGAATGTATTAAGCGAAATATGCGAACTTTAAATGGCTCTCCAGTGAAGTCACAACCGTGAATATAGATGTCACAGTGAGAGGAGAATATAAATATTTTGCAAGAAATTTGAGAGCAGATGAAAATGATTTTAATTTAAGTACCCTATAATTAAAGTTACTAGAAGAAGAAGTGATTCCAAAGAAGTCGACGTAAAAGCACTGACAATAGAAAATAAAGGCATAAGAATTTTTAATAAAAAAAGGAAAATATTTTAAAAACACCCAAAATTTACAGAAAAGAAAATTTGAAGATATTTTTCATTTAAAGCAAACCAAGCTGCAAAACAAGAAAAATTATATTACTTTAAAGGCAGATTTTTTAAATATTTTTAAGAAGAATAATAAACATTTTATAATACAAAATCAAATAAATTTACAATGAGAAATTATTCTTAAAATATGCACCTAGATGCAAACACATCTGTATGTGCAATATAAATAGATTAAAACTACATAAAATTAACAATACCTATAAACTAAACATTTGATGATTATCCATTTAATTTTGAAAGAGTAAAACCAAATTTGGTAGTTTTTTTTTTTTTAACACTAACATGACATATGTTTCGAAGTACAACTTCTTTTTCATTTGATGATTAAAAGGACATAAATATATAAGACTAGGTATTTATAACAAATTTGAGAGGTATAAATATTTATCAAATATAAATTTTCTGATCGCTTTAGAAAAGGTTTTTATGTTTTATATTTGTCTGATATTTTCACTTAAAGAGTTGTATACTTTTGGCCCAATTGAAGAAATGAATCTTTTATTTTCATCATATTAAAAGAATGATACATTTTCTTCTCTTTTGTTTTCGGGTCATTTAAGAGTGGTTTATAAAATTTTTATTTTTCAGTTTGAAATAGAACATACAGCTAGAGTGATCTTACGTTTGGAGTGGATTCGTTGTATAAGAGGGTTGTTGAAAACAAACGACTTTTATGATTTATTATCTTTAAAATATATTTTTGAATGATACTTAAAGGATGTAGGGCATTGTCATATAAACCACCCCATACAATTATGCCATATTTAATTAAGGATTCAATGAGAGCAATATATATCAAGTGTAATAACTTTTTATTTAGAATGTTACGAATTAAATAAATATTATATACAAGTTTTCTTGTTTTGTTTGTTAAGTACTGAACATGATCGGTTCATTTAAGATTTTTGTCAACTATTATTCCCAAATATTTGGCATTTTCCACTTCTTTGATGATGAATTTGGATTCTTCAATACAAATCTGTTTGAAGTTAGGCCTGTTAGCATCTGTGAGTGAGAATGCCATATCTACTGTTTTCGATATATTTAAAGATAGTTTATTATAATCCAACCAGTCTTTCATAATTCTTACCCCTTTAACAACTTTGGATTTTACAGCATCCCAGGTTTTACCTTTAAACATTAATACGGTGTCTTCTGCATAGGATATTGCTATACCATTTATATCTAAGTTTAAAAGAGAGTTGATAAAGATGATAAAAAGAATTGGGCCAAGGACAGTTCTTTGTGGCACACCTATTTGGATTACTAAATTCATTTCTAATTTTAACTATCTGTGTTCTCTCGTGTAGTTTTCAAAAATGTTTAAAACCATTCCTCGAATGCCATAATGTTCAAGAACATTTAGTAGTTGCTTGTGAGGAACAGTGTCAAAAGCTTTCGCGAGGTCGATAAAAACACTTATATTTTTATTTTCATTCTCAAGACTGTTTTTTATATTAGATATCAATTCATACATGGCATCACAAGTGCTAACACCTTTTTGGAACCCGAACTGTTTAACAATTAAAATCTTTTTATCAATTAGATATTCGTATAATCTTTTTTTTAAACATTTTTCAAAAAATTTTGCAAAATTTGTAATCAGACTTATTGGTCTGTAATTTGACACATCTTTTTTGGATCCGTTTTTAAAAACTGGATTTACAATTGATATTTTAAGTTCTTCCGGTATCTTACCTGTTGTAAAGATTAGGTTTATAATGAGCATTAGAGGATCTATTATGTATTGAGTTGATTAAAGGTGGATATCTTATTAGGAAGTCATCTACAGAATTGATTTTAGTTGTCATATCTATACCAATTTTTGAAAAATAGTTATTGCAGTAGTTGGCCATTTCTTTGTCATTTGTAAATTGTTTATTATTGTTTAGAATATTAAAATCATTGTTTGTTTTATTGTTTCGGTGTTCATTTGAAGCTTCTTTAACTATTTTGAATATTTTTTTAATATCATTGTTAGTATTGTGAATTTGAATTGTATAATAATCATTTTTAGCTTTATTTATTATTTTATTTAGTTGGTTACGATATATCCTATATTCTATTAGAAGATTGTTGTTTTTTTATTTTATCCCTATGTTTAATAGACATGATCATGCCTTGACTTATCCATGGTTTTATTTTTTTATAAGTAATATGCCTATTAGTTATTGTTCTTTTAGGGAATATATTATTTCAATAAATTTCTGGTAGGCCAAAATTGGATTGCTAAGAGAAATGACGTTGTCACAGTTTACATTTTCTAATAATTTTGTAAATCTATCTATATCGTGTATTGTGTTGTATGTCGGTTTAATGTATTATGGTTAAAGTTTCTTTCGTTTGTTGTAATAATTAAAAAAAGGAAAATGATCAGTTGGATCAGTGTCAATTACCAACGATTTAAATGAAAAATTTTTATTTGGCATATTATTTTTTATAAAAATATGATCAATACATGATTTTGTTTCTACAGTAACCCTGGTGTATGAATTAATATATGATACAAATCCCAAGGAAAATAACATTGCCAAATATCTATTTGTTATTTGGTTCGAGGGATCAAGGATATTAATATGAATGTCACCAATAAATATATCCATTCCTAGCCTTCTTGGTATATTATTTAGGAAATGTTCAAATTCTGTAAGAAATATATCATCTGATAAGGATGGAGACTTATAACAAGGCATTACTGTATAGGGCACACCATTATGACTAAATGTTATTGAGCTTATCATTACATTTGATAGAGGCAACTTTGTATATTCTATTTCAAACTGAATGTTGTTTTTAATATATATAACTACACCATCACATTGATTATTCACACTTTCATTAAATATATTGATAAAACCAGGTATAATTAAATTATCAAGTTCAATAACATTACGTTTCCTTTAAACCAAAAGTTTCTAAAAATACTAAAAAGTTGTCAAATTTTTTTATTGTTGTTAAATGATTATTGTCATAACGAGACTTTTTATTTAATTCAATCTCATTTTCTTCATTTTCAATCTCATTAAAAATATTTAGTTCTGCTATACCCATAAAAGAGAGAAAGATTATTTAAATTGTGGTAAATTAGTAAAAACTATTATTATGTCGAGATTAAATTAAAACAAAGAGAAAGCAAAGATAAGAAATTAATTTTCACAATAGGTTGTTTTATTTTTAAGAACCTGTTTGAAATATTTCAGAGTATTACACTATCTTTCCCAACCAATATTAACTTTACCTTCTTGCATTATTTGTTTAAAAACTTTTGGACTACATTCACAAATAATCATTTTGTTTCCAGTGCGCGGTTTTTTTATAAATACAACTTATATTTCCTTATCTAGGTTATTTTGATTTATAATGCTGTTATGATATTCCTATGCCTGTGTACGCACGCGGCCTTCACATGACAACCAACTCGCGGCCGAAGCAACGCTGACGTGTGGAAACAGCCGGACCGCTCTCTGACTCACTCGAAGCATCCGGAATGTTCTGGGAATGCCGCTGAAGGCTCGAGAAACGGGTAGAGCGGGCGGAGTGCCGTTTAGTCATCTTCGCGAAGTCTCTGGCATTTTCCAGTAGCGGAGTTGGATTTATATAAATAGTCAACGATCAGCGCCGAGTTTAGTTGAATATAGAACGTTGTATTGAAAAGTAAAAGTGTAAGAAATAAATTAGAATTGTTCAAATATTATATAAATTAAATAGTACGTCTGAAATAAATTGTAAATAGAGTGTTTTTAAATAAATAAACTTTAAATAAATTAGACTTTCGTCACAATGCATTTCTTGATGTCCTCCTTGCTCTTATCCTGGTTAAAATTAGCTAGCTTATTTCTGACACTTTCTTCTAAGACATTAATTCCTTGTTTATTACAACATTTAATAATTAATGCACCTGAATTAAGAGTTTTCATACTCTTACCTCCAACTTTCAATGCTTCAGGTTTAATATTTTTTCAACATCATCCTTGGTTTTTTGGTAATTTTGAGGTACTCTTGGTTTAATTATAATTTGTGGATAGTTTATTTGATGTGTTTGCACAGAACCCTTTGTTACTTGGGCATAAGAAGTGGGTTGTTGAATAGAGGATTATTCGTAATCATTAATTTTAGCCTTCAATAGTTCGTTATCTTCTTTGTCCTTTATTATTTGGTCCTTATCTTTGATATGGTTATTTAGAATATCAACTAAATCATATTCCTTGCTATGTTGCTTAATTTGCTTACACAAATTACACTCCATTCAAATTTTAGGCCATAGTTGAAGAAAATAACATACTAAAAGTCGATACAGCACTGGATTATTTGAATTGTTACTTATCAGCAAATTTTTTTTAATTTTTTTTCTTCACTCTACGTTCTTCCTTTCAAATGCAGAGAACTTAGTTTAAAACACAAAATTTTTCACAAGAACACTCAAATTACATGAGCAAATTTTTTTAGCTACAAAATAATGTTAAATTTAAATCTAAATTGTGAGTAGAAACCCCTAAACTTTGCACTTGTTTAGGAGCAAATATAAACACCGCAATTTAACTGTATTTACATTCATCATTTTAAGCCTCATCTATATTTCTAATATTTTATTAAAGTAAATTTATACCTTTGTTGGAAACTGTTGTTCCATATCGTCACTCGAGATGGAACTACTTGACCTTCTCCTGATCAGCATCGAACTTTGAGACGAAAACATGTTGGGAGATCTAGGAGGAGTATGTACCGAGCTTCGTGTGGAATCCTTAGACATTTTGCGTTCCAAAATAGGGGTTGGTTTAGATATAGGTGATATCAGAACAGGTCCTTCTTTCTTCCTCAAAGATTTAGGTGATTCATTACTTGTGTTCAGAACAAGGTCGTTTTTCAATAAATTTGCCTTTTTCACTATATCTCTTTCTGCTTTATCTACAGAATACACGTCCTTCTTTCTTTTTGAAGAATTAGCGTCGCCTTTGAGATCGTAGAGCATTTTTACTGCGCCTTCATCCATGAGCAATCGGTCAACTTCTGATAACCCTAGATGAAAAAAGTTAATTATATTCAAAAAAATGTATTTTTCTTCAAGATACATATTCATAACAAATAATAATACAAATAAGAGTAGAATTGCATCAAATAATGTGAACAGTTGATCAAAAAATGCATTAGAATATTAGTTCAATAAGATTACAGCATAAAAGAACAAGGGTTTACGAGGGTAAACCAAGGTAAGATGAAATAAATTAAATTTAAAAATATATTATGTAATATAAACGTATTTACCAACTTTTTATGATAAAATGTCGTTTCTTTAAGACTGCCATGTTCTAAAAATTTTTTTTTTTAATTATTACAATAATTACAAATACAAATGCCATGTATCATAACCTATACGAATGATTAATAAATTCTATTCATAGCTGTGTAAGTTATTTCAATAATTAAATATAAATTGATATAAAGATCAATTAAAAATATTTGTTTTAAATAGTCTGGCAGTTTATGTGTACTTTTCATTTTTCTGCTCAATACCATCTTTTTTATAAGCAAAATAAATATTGTCACAAATTCCAATTAATAAATTTTTCCAAATTCTTTATCTTTATATATTCATATTTAATAATTAATTAATTTATAATAGGACAGTTACCTTTATTGCAAATTCCAGTAATATAATAATTTTGTAACAAAATACTAAACAATTCTCAATTGTGGCAATATCACAGCAACATTGTAATTGAGAAAACTTAATCGTGAATTAAACCATTGAAAAAGGAGTTTAGATATTTTTATTAGGGATTAAACATCCCTTCTGTTTATATCAGAAGTGGGATCACTACACGTACCGTGGCTAATAGACTATAATTAGTAATTTAACTACAAGTTAGTGCTAGTGATAATGGCGGACAAAAACACAATGACGGTCGATGTTGAAGACAATGTGAACCTACATAGTTCAAAGCGTGCTAAATTTAAGTGACAGGAAACGAAAATAAACTTTGTATCGGCCCAACAGGAACAAATTGCTGATTTAACCCGACATTCCAAGATGGTTACGTAGCCGTTCGCTAAGCCAACGCCCAGTGTTGCAAGAGCAGATGAATCTAACTCGCATGCGCCGACATTTGCGTCTGTGCACTCCTTTCGAAATAACCAGCTATGACCATGACGTGACGACAGCACATATTCCATAAAAGAATGGTTCAGTAACGCTACCAAAAAAAAAGACGATAGAGATAACTTTTTGATCGCTAAATTGAGCGATGCACCCAAGAATCTCGGTTATTGTTGTGATTGGCGACTTCTTTCTCGAACGAGACAAAACTTGAGATGACCTAATTGTTGCATTCGCTGACAAGGAAACACCAGCTGCTCGTGAATACAAGGCGGCTACACTTCAAAGCCGTGATTGTAACTCACTGTGTTACTGGTTGCCGTGAAATCCAGTTCTGAGTTCAGACAATTCAAAAGTCCGTTTTGTCATTCACATACAAAATCCTAATTCCGGACGTGAACTCATAAAATTACTCAGCGAATTTGATGCGATCAATACTGAGACCTCGAGAATGACGAAAAATGCAGAAATCCTTAGAAAACCAAGAAGTCAGTTTAAAGATAGACGAGAAGCGGAACGTTTCGAGCCAAACAAAAACTTAAATGTTCGTTCCTTTAAATGAGGCCACCAGAGACACCAACAAAATCCACGTCGGAGAATATAACAGGCGAGTACATTTAACGCGGGTATTACTCATAACAATTCGACAGTATTATAGCACTCAATGTAAAAAAAGTAACTCACGTCGAATCAAATAATTATTGGTATAAACAAAGAAAGCCTAAGAAAACATTTGTGTTAAAAAAGTGACACCATCTGAATTCGACACTGATGTTAAAATACCTTATTGAAAGCGATGTTGATATGTCGATAATTAAACAAGCCCCAGTAAAAACATTAAAAGGAACGTTAAGAGCACGTGTTTAGAATATCAATCTTTGTGATTTTGCCCGACTTTTACGGTCATTCCACATAATGTGATTCCTGAAGATGTTAATATTATTATGGGTTGCAATGTCAGATGCCGACCTTGTTTAGGTTTTCAGAAAATTGCCAACGGGATTGAGTTACATTATGACCTGCTCAACATTTCGAAAATGTTTACAATAAAACATTGAAGGATATGAAAATTAATCAATTAGAATAAAAAGACACTTTAAAAATACAAGTGAAGAAACTTTTAACATTTACAAGAATAAAACTCCTGACCTCATAACTACCAGAAAAATGTAAATTTAGATTAAAATTCAGTACTCAAGTAGCGTATCAACGAAGGCGATTAGCGTATCAAGGCAGAATTTGGCGAAAGAAAATTATACACATTGGAATTATCCGCAGAAGTCACTCAAAATGATGGTGGGTAAGGTTTTCCTCACCTGTAAGTCAAATGGCACCATCAATCATCTTTAAGTAGCCCCGGAGCGCCACTACAAATAAAGTGATAGCTGTTCCTTCCTCACACAAGCTCAGTTGGCTTCAGAGGTTGAAATTCCCTCGTAAGGGGGTGAATTGGGGAAACTATTACTATTATATTATA
This sequence comes from Psylliodes chrysocephalus, assembly GCA_927349885.1. Classification (NCBI taxonomy): domain Eukaryota; kingdom Metazoa; phylum Arthropoda; class Insecta; order Coleoptera; family Chrysomelidae; genus Psylliodes; species Psylliodes chrysocephalus. The sequence goes on from OV651828.1 coordinate 21,241,893, forward strand.
AAATATAAGTCCTATTGTGCTAGTAAGCAAAAAAAGTATTTAAGAACAAATTAATGCTATTAAAATATTTTACTACATTGGACATCAATTCAAGCCTTTATCAAATGGAAATTGCAGAAAGTTACAAACACGTAACTTCTTTTGTTACTCGACATATTACATACTATAGTCGCAGTACGACTGATTGTGAATCAAGGTAACATTTTTACAATCTAGAGACTTTTGCTATAGTGAAAGCAGTTGAACACTTTCGTGTGGTATCTGTACAGTGTGCATTTCGTAGTATATACAGACAGTTAATCAGTTCGAGCAAGAGCTGTAAAAAAAAAGAATTATAAACGCGCGTCACACGTTGGTGTATTAAGTTATAGGATTAAAACTGTTCTATTGAGTACCACCCTGGACATAAAATGTAACATATAGGCTATTAAAGCAAGTGGATTATGTAAGCGAGTTAAAAGTGTGCCCGTTAAAAGCAATAAACAAACAAAATTACCGATAAGTATACGCTCCGAGATTTACAGCAAAGTGATACTATTTGTCATCAGATAATTAATAAGACAGTCTTTGACATTGACCTACCTAATTGTTAAAAAGGACAGAACCATAAACAAAACTCTCGAAAATATTTTGTGCTCGTCGCAGCGCGCGATTGTTTATTATGACTTTATATGATAAGTCTTCATATATAGAAAGGAACAAGTATACTCAGAAACTATTTATTATTTTGTATTGGACGAAAATGAAAGAGGCCGTCGTAGTAGCATAACACGTGAAAATAATTAATGTCTGTTAAGTCAAGGTCAACGATCCAATGAAAAATGAAACTAGGCGTTGGGCCACATTATTTAAGCCAGACGATATCGAGGCTATTGAAGATTCACAGTTCGCAGGTGGAGGAAAACTGAGGCCCAAATAAAAAGGGCCTATACTGTTTGAGAGGTATTACCACATGAAAGATATCAACTTTACAAAAAGGGACAGCGAACGGCAGTAGCCGTTCACAATCAGTTGCTATGGTCATCGAAGTAATTATAAAAACGGTGAGTGGCAATCCCACAATATTAAATTAAAATAATTGTTTTTGTTAATTTAGGGTGGCAATCCCACCAAATGTTCCTGAATAAATCATTTTAGTGTTAGGGTGCCAATTCCATCAACAATAAATAAAAAAAGTAATTAGTGGCCATCCCACTAATGTTTACTGTAATGGTGGCAATCCCACCAAGATTAATTGAAAAGGTAGTTAATGGCAATCCCACTATGTTTACTGTAATGGTAGTAATCCCACCAAGGTTAATTGAAAAGGTAGTTAGTGGCAATCCCACCAAGGTTACTTGAAAAGGTAGTTAGTCACAATCCCACTATGTTTACTGTAATGGTGGCAATCCCACCAATATTAATTGAAAGAGTAATTAGTCGCAATCCCACTAATGTGTATTGTAATGGTGAAAATCCCACTAATTTGTATTGTAATGGTGGCAATTCCACCAACATTGATTGAAAGAGTATTAAGTAACAATCCCACTAATGTTTATGGTAATGGTGGCAATCCCCCCAACGTTGATTGAAAGAGTATTAAGTAACAATCCCACTAATGTTTATGGTAATGGTGGCAATCCCCCCAACGTTGATTGAAAGAGTATTAAGTAACAATCCCACTAATGTTTATGGTAATGGTGGCAATCCCCCCAACGTTGATTGAAAGAATGACTAGTGGCGATCCCACTATATTTACTGTAATCGTGGCAATCCCACCAACATTAATTAAAAGAGTAATTAATTTAGCGTCTAAAAAGAACATTAGTGATAATGTTCATAAGTCATAACAGTAGTTCTGTTTTCGTATTTTGTAATTCCAGATATATGTGGCGCGTGGACGTACCAATTGCAGGATGGCCGTGTTAGCGGTGTGTCTCTGCTCCCCACTACACATTCTTGAAATCCATAGTCTATAGATATGCGTGTCAGGATGGACGAGCGGGAGAAGGCAGACTAGCGCAGTAAGCAGTACGCGAATAAACAGTGACAATACCATAGCAACATTGTAATTGAGAATACTTGATCGTGAATTAAACCATTGAAAAAACAATTTAGACATTTTTATTAGGGATGAAACATCCTTTCTGTTTATATAAATATATCTATGTTAAGGAATGGTCATATTTTACTTAATATATTAATTTAAACATGTTTTTGTTTTTTGTTTAAATAATATTGAATTCTAACTTTTCCTATATAACTTCTTATACCCGACATTGGGGTCTATTCTGTAACAATTCCTTTATATTTAACGGCCTTTAAAAATATTGGCGGCCTTTAAAAATAGTTTCGTATTCGTTAATTTACTTCTATCATTATTTAAACAGATTTCTTTAAGATAGTCCTCTAATGTATTTTAAAGATCCGTTTAAATAATGACAGAAGTGAAGAAGAAAATATTTTTAAAGGCCGTTAAATATAAAGGAATTGTTACAGAATAGACCTCATTGTGAGATAAAAAAAACTTATTACTTATCACTTTTTTCTTTCATTTATTTGTAGTTTTTACCCAAATGGATAAATTGTTTTAACTGTGCAACTTACAACTCGGGTTTTTATGAATTTGTTCCAGAAGCTGTACCTAGGTGGTTCATTCAAACAAAACAAAAAATAATTTTTGTTAAAATATAAATAATAATATGCTGAAGCATTAAATCTAATCGGTACATATTATAAAACCAAAGTATCTTTTCATTTAACTAACTCACTCATGACTTTGAATATTATAATTCCGCTTGAATATAAAAACAACAGGTATAGAAAATATTTTTTAAAAACCTAGTTTATTTAAAAATGTAAAATGTCAAGAGACCGTTTATTGTCCGTTTACATTGGTCTTCTGTATTTGTTGCTTCGGCTTTTTGAATCGAGGACATCGGTGGTACAGGAGCGAATGTATTGCTAAACTTTGGACGCTTTTCTACTCTCAAACAATCAATAATTGAAAAATACATATTTTGTGCTATTGTGAAATATTTTTCGGTTCCTTTGTCCCAACTTCGCGCGTTAAGAGTTTAGAATATATATCCCTTGTATCTACATGCAATTGTTAAAATTATGAATAAATGCTGATTTTGTTTAGTCTCTGAAATAATTTTGTAGTATTAGGCTCCACCCTTAAGTTGTAATTTTTATACCTACTAAACTACTGTTGCCCTGCAGGTCTTTCAGTTTGTAATGTAAATTTTTCTCTTAAAATAAAAAACGATTCTTACTACAAATCTTAAGAGCAATCCAGTCCCTTCTGACGTCACACCGCACGAATCTCAAGACCTCCCCTTAAAGTATTTGGAACCTTGTTCGCTACATAAATTTGGCAATGTTGTGTGTCGTACGCTGAAGGGTCCGATTACAATTCAGGTATAATTCGTTGGCTATCGCCGCCTACTGGGGGTTAGTGGCTTGTTAATATACGAATGTAGGAATACTATTTTTAAACCAACAACTCAAATATTTTTTATTTATTGATAGTTATAGATGATATACAGGGTGTCCCGAAATTAGACGGTCATATTTTAACAGCGTAATCTACATCCTAAAATAGTAGTAAAAGTTCATATAAACATAGGTCCAAAAACTTTTCTTTTCCGAGATACAGGGTGTTAAAGGTGAAGTCCTGATACCACACTTTTGTAAATATTTTCTAAACGTTTAAAGATAATTAGGTAAAATTTGTTACAAATACTTACCTTTTTACGCTTCATTTATTGGACTAAACCCCAGTTATTGATCATCTTCTTAGGTGTGTAAATTAGGGGGAGCTTAGGGTAAAATTGCCGTGTGTGTCTGTGTGTCTATATCCACCATAACTCATGAACCGATACACAAAAAAACACTAAATTTTAAACTTAAGTTTTATTTCGGCCTGACGTGAAATAATTAGATTTTGGACAAAGTCGGAACATCTGGGGGGTTACTTTATGGGAGGCCGTTTTTATATTTTATTGAATATATCTGTTATTTATGTTTGGAGAAGAAAATTATTCAAATAAAAGTTATTTCTAATATTATTATCTATAATTTTTGTTTTATGTCAAAATTTCCAGAAATGGTCCGTATTCGAGAAATTTGACAAAATGTGCAAAATTCTAAACTAAACTAAAAGTTGTTTGCGATATCGATCTCTATAATTTTTGTTTATACATGATTTTTTTAAAATGGACCATAATGGAAAAATTGTAGGAAAATTGCTAAATTTAAATTTTTCAGTATTTTCGTTTTCAATGAATAACTATAGAAAAATGTTTCGAGGTAGATAGATGTATGTGGAAAATGTATATATTTAGTTTATTTATCCTCTAAACATTTATAGAGGTACTGCAATAAGTTGTACAAAATAACCAGAAAAAGCCTATAATAACTAGATAGGAAAGTCATGTGTTGGACACATCAGATTTTTTGACTATAAAATTTGGAAAACCAATATTTTCTGTATAATAAAGCTACATTTGTTGCATCTCGCTAGGACGCGCTATTTTCAAGAGAAAAGCATGTTACCTTATTCGAAAGTGTAAACAATAATTAGTAGGTCTGTAGAATTAGAAATTTTATTTTTTTTTTAACTTTGAAAAACCGGTAACTAAAGAAATTTTAGAAAATATTTCATCTGGACTTCACTTGTAACACCCTGTATCTCGAAAACGAAACGTTTTCGGACCTATGTTTATATAAGCTTTGTCCCAACATCTCACAAAACCGTAATATTACGGTCATCGTCATGCGCAGTAAATAAAAACCTATCAATAAAGCCGAAAGTCGAACGGTTTTTATTTACTGCGCATGACGATGACCGTAATATTACGGTTTTGTGAGATGTTGGGACAAAGCTATAAACTTTTACTCCTATTTTTAACCGACTTCACAAAAGGAGGAGGGAGGTTCTCAATTCGTCGCAATATTTTTTTTATGTATGTTCAGCAATAATTCTTCAACACGGTGTTCGATTTCAATGATTCTTTTTTATTAGAAAGGGGGTACTTCAGGAGTGGTTCCATATAAATTTGGTCAAAATCTAATAATTGGGCCCATGAGAAAATTCTCAAACTCTCCATTTTTTATGTATGTTTAGCGATAATGCTTTACCACCTTGTCCGATTTATATGATTCTTTTTTTGGTAGTAAGGGGGTACCTCAGGGGTGATCCTATATAAATTTGGTTAAAATGTGGTGACGGTGTCTGCACGTTTTTGAATTCGGTTTTTTTTAATTTTTAATTTCTAATATTTGTAGGATGTAGATTACGCTGTTAAAATATGACCGTCTAATTTCGGGACACCCTGTATATTGGAAATTCGAAATAATAGTTATGACGTAGCGGTGTTTTTCTAATTGTAATCGGACCCTAGGTATATGGCTACGGAAAGTGATGAATTTGAGATAGGTAAATTGTATTTATTGTATTAAAGGAACAAGAAATATAAGTACAATTAAATAAGTATATTAATATAACAATTTTTTAAAGTCTGTATTAAAAAAATTTTTTTTCACATAGATTATTAAATTAAAAAAATAACTATTAAAACACGAAATGTTAATTTTTTCACTTTTACAACACAAAATATACAATACTGTTGAATCAAAATTTTCTCTTGGCGGCAGGTGGTTTTTGTGACGCGACAATTATGATGCTTTGCATCTCATGAATTAAAGTTAATTCTCTTTCAATCTGAAGGTATTCATACCCCTTATAATTTTCGAACAAGAATATCTCAAAATATTTAAATTTTGGCAAAATAAATTAGGCAAATAATATCTATAATATGCATATATTTTAATGTTTTAATTCCTTCCAGTTTCCCAAAAAAAAGTAAAAGGGCTTTAATTTTTAAATATCATAATGAAAATAAATGCATTCCTCGACAGCACTATTCTTAATATAATCCCCAAATTTAAGCCCCTAATGTCTTGTTAATGATTTCTTAAAATTCGCCAAAATTAGTGGCTAAAACGCTTCGTTAAGTGCTATCTTCTGGTGTATACTGGTGTAAATTATTGCAAGAAACGAATAATGACAGAGTGTACGATACGATAGTTACAAGCCCGTTACACTGTTTTCCACTCAATTTATTAAAAAAAAATAATAATAAATTAGGGTGTTAATTTTTTTCTCTGAAGCTATTGGTTTTGGGAAAAAAATTCAAGAATAAAAAAAAATTAAATAAATCAAGGATTTCATAAAAGTTCATCTCAAAAAAAAGTTTTGATACGAACTAAAGTAAGTGTTGCTAATTTCACCCCCTATAATGTAACAGAAATATTGAAAAAATACCCGTGGTTAGTCCTTTGCGATTACAGAATTTCAAGTTTCTAGCTTTACTGAAATTTTAGAAAAAAAATAAAAAGTCAATTTTAGTCACCACTTTTTAAGGGTGATATCTCGAAAAGGGGTGGGCTGAGGAAATTTTGTTATAGGAAAGACCCATCTTAATTTCATACGAGCAATCAGTTCCTGAATTTTGTCGCATGTATTTAGAAACACCCTGTATATTACACATTTTTTAAGCATGCAAAATTCTTGACAATCTCTTTTCCCTAATTGGCACATGTCGTATTTTTCTAGAATTTACTAACTCTGGCAGCAAACAAATAAAATAGAAATTTGTCAGCTGTGCATTTTTGCCTTCCAGAATTTTTCATTTCATAAATTAACTAAAAACTAAATTAAACAAAAACCTAACAACGCCTCAACAATAAACTAAGACAATCACAATAATTTCGCACCTCTTCAAAAACAACTACCTATTTTTCGACACAGGAATTAACAAATTTAACTAAACAGCAGCTACCCTTTTAACAACGGGCTTCAAAGACTAGCAGCGTTGCCATATTCACTGGTATCATTGTTTTAATAGAATTAGTATCGGAATGAAAACTATGTTAATCTTCGGTCCTGTTTAAAATTGGTAATCTTTTTGAAAAAAAGTTATTTAGAAAATAGTTAAGATATTTGTTATAGAATGCCGGTAAAGAGCCAAAAAATTAAATTTGTTAAAAAGTTGAAATTTTTTTTGTCTTTCTTTAAAAATATAAGTTTTTCGCGGTTTAGCGAAATTCTTGGTTCATTTTTACAACGATTGGCCTGAACCATTTTTTTTTACAATTTTTTTTAACTGCCTCAAATGTAAAATTGATTTCAGGCGGAGGAGCGCCCGTCATGTTTGCTCTTAATTAAAACTTTATTTTGAAACTAAATTTAAATTCTACCATTGTATTTTATGCTTCTATTCTTTTATTCTTTTTATTCATATCTTATTTGTATTTCGTATTTTAATCAATAGCTTTGTTCGCGGTAAGAATCCTGAACCAAATTATTACTAATAGTAACGATTTCGCAGGCGCAGTAGTTAATAAGCGTTCGCGGAACAAAAAGAACTGAACTATTGGTTCTATTGTGTTCGCGGTAAAATTATTATTGATTTTGAACCGCTTGTCTATATCTGAAACGCCTAGATATAATAGGGATTGCGCGCGCGGTAAAAATTCAGAATTGATGATTCGGGCATGCGCTCAAAGTATGAATTACTAATTCTGAATCAGTTCAGGATTGTTACCGCGAACGAAGCTAGTGTAAAATCAAATTTAAATCTAGTTTTTGTATGTATGTATGTATTATACTTCTATATTGTAGCTTTTAGCTTAACTGCAACTATTTGTACAATTGATTAATTTACTTGAAAAAAATTACCTTTCTTTGGCTTATTGGCAGGTGACTTCTTATTTACAACCTTTTTAGGAACCACTTTTTCAATACTTTTTTCTGGAGACTTCATAACAGTCTTTTGATCTGGCTTAGGCTTATCAACAGTTTTCTCACTAACTTTCTTTTCAAGACTTGGGGTTACTTTTACAACCTTGGTTGGTATATTTTTGGGACTTTCAACGACTTTAGCTATAGGTGTACGTTTGAAGCTCGTAGGTGTTTGCTCATCATCTGGATCCCAGATCACTTTTTTCTTAATAATACGGGAGCTCTTAGTAACATAAACATCAGTTGGTATAGCTAAAGGATCTGATTTTGGATTTGTGTCTGGCTGAAACTCGGGATCATCGAAAGAGGGCCTTTTCGGCGATGGAATTTCCAAGTCCATAATATCTGAAGGCTTTCTCTTTCTTGAATAGGTTTTCAATACCATGTTAACCTTAACTTGAGGTTCAATTTCAATTTGTTTCTTGACAGGTGATGGAATATCTAAGTCTATCTCTGATGACTTCTTAGGGGATGGCGAACTTGATTTTGACAAAGACTGAGCACTAACTTTGTGCGAAGTAGATTTAGGTATTGATGAAGTTGGTTTAGGAGTTGATGAAGTTGGTTTAGGTGTTGATGAAGTTGGTTTAGGTGTTGATGAAGTAGGTTTAGGTGTTGATAAAGTTGATTTAGATGTCGACAAAGTTGAATTTGACGAATTACTTTTTTCAGATCTTCCTTTTGGTGAAATTTCTGCCTTCACACTGGTGGAAGTTCTACTGGAATATCTTGGCTTTAAAATTCTTTCTTTTGGTTCTTGTAGGGGGAGTTCTTGAAGTTGTTGTAGAGCTATTTCTCGTTCTAGTAACTTCAGGTTACTATCATCCACCTAGAATAAAAATAATTATATGTTTTCTATTCAAACAGTTGATTACACTTAATTAGGATTCTGATTAATCAGGCCAGTAGATTATTCTAACCAAATCTTAAAAAACAGATACAGAATCTAAAAAATAACAGCAATTACTTTTGGGACACGTAATTTAATTAGAAGAGCGAAATTTTGTTAATGACAAATGTTAAAAATAACTTTTTTTGAGATTAAAACTTTACTAAGGCGATGATAAAAATATTTTACATTTATTAATTTTAGGTGGTCATGTTATCTTCTTTTCGATGGTCTTGTCTTATAGCTCAAGCAGATACCCGTCTTTTGATTATTGCCAAACACTTTTTAAATGAGGGTGACTAAATGCCAATTGGACTGTGGTCAAACGGCAACAATGTAAATTTTCAGAACTCAAATTATTACGGCATTTAGTGGGATCATTTAATTTTATGCTTCGCCAACGCGGAAATCTAAAAAGTGAGATTATTTCATAATATTTACTCCTGGTACAAATATTTCTTCTGCCTACCTGCTTCAGATATTTAGGTAACTGATTTGAATCAGTGGTAAACTTATCAATACTTCAAATGGCTACTTTGTGACGATAAGAAACACGTTATTCATTTTCAGTCATAGATAAAATAATAAGACAAAATGGCGGGCGATGAGAGTTGTGGTCAAGATGACGGCGATGAAAATCTCGGTTTTAAAACCATAATGTTCAAATGCTTTGTAAAAAAGCAGTGTAAAGTAGTTATGTGTGAAAAGTGTTCAAATTGTTACCATTCAAGCTGTCTTGCAAGAGATTTTAAATCAATAAAAGTGATAAATCAAAACAGAATAATATGCTGTGAAAAGAACATGGCGAAAGCAAGATCAAAAGTATTAACTAAGAAGCTGATAAAAATGGAGACCAATCTAAACTGCAGCTACATAATACAATGCTAACAAGATTGGTAGAGGAAATGGAAGATAAAAAGAAAATAATAGATTATTACTAGAAAGAATTGGATATCTTGAACAAAAACTAGCAGAAAAAACAGTCTAACATATGTAAACAAGAGCGTTCGCGGGTCAGTTCAAATTCCAGGATATTCTACATGGAATCGAAACCAACAGTCAAACGTGCCAAGGTCACATCATGGTACGCAGAGAACGAATGAAGTGACGGGAGGCAGTGCTGATAATCTCTTAACAAAAGCAAATTCTAAACAGGCATCAGAATCTAACACTGAACCAACTACAAACGAGCAAATAGTGCACCGAAAAATGATTGTGACAAACACAGAAGAACTGACTGTCAATGTCAATGAAGTAAACAAAAAACATCAAAACAAAGACGAATTTGATGAAGACGGATACAAAAAAGTAATCCACAGGAGAAGACGACAAAATAACTACGGAAGCGCTGAAACTGAACATGATAATGGTTTTGCTGGTGAAAATCGGAAAGTTTGGTTATACATTTATCGGGTCAAACGTACGGCAAATGAAAATGAAATCATGAAATAACTAACAGAAAATAAGGAATCTCTACATGTAAAGGAACTTCCTAGTCTTAATAACCAGTTAAAAAGATTTGTAGTAGCTGCACCTTTAGAAAACAAAGAATCAATGTACAAGCCAGAGTTGGCATTAAAATGTTCCAAATGGACAGACATAAAGACTTCTTCTACGACAGAGAAGGAAATTTCGCAGAAAAATAGAAAGAGAGGAAACAAGGACAACAGTGGACATGTGTAAAAAAGAAATTAGTTTATTACATCAAAATGTACAATCAATTGGCAACAGTGTGGATGAGTTAGAGGAGCTTATAAGTGATAATAGGCAGTGTCTTATGCATTACGGAACACTGGAAATCAAGAGAACAGATTGAGGATTATGGAATAAATGGTTTCTATCTGTGCACAAGCTTCTGTAGAGAAAAAAATAAACATGGGGCAGTGCAGTGTATCTACGAAACGGTGTGAAAGGGAAAGTTCAAATGGATATTCAGGTATTGTCAGTGTGTAACAAAATAGAATGTGCAGCATGTGAAATAGAAGTTGAAAATGTAAATGTTTTATCAATATACAGACCTGCGGGTTCAAGGATACAATTTTTTTTGGAAAGGTTTAAAATGATAAGAATGTTAACTGAGGGAAATTGTAAAGTAGTGATAGGGGGAGATTTCAATATAAATTTAAAAAAGACTCAATTGATAGTTTCAGATTTATTACAATGATAAACTCATATGATATAACTCATACTGTTAATGAATATACTAGAGTAACATCAACATCTAGATCATGTCGTATAGATAATACCTAACAAATATTCAATATAAGCATTCGGTGGTTCTGCACGCTTCCATCTCTAACCACTCCACACAAATGCTGACATCTGAGATTAACAACCCAGGTAAAACTAATTATATTTTTAAAAGATTTTTTAATGAGGAAAATATAAATGAATTTATAGAAAGGTTGAAAGAGGTTAACTGGAAATTCATTAAACAGGTAGACAAGTGTGATATTAATAAGCAATGGGAATCTTTTATGTGCACCTTTTTATACATTTTCAACATATGTTTCCCATTGAAAAAAGTCAAAGAGAAAACGTCTAACAAAAAATGTCAGTTTTGTCCTATGAGTAACTCTGAGGTGGAAGAATGCAAAAGGCGTTTAAATATTCTATTCACAATGAGAAGAGTGGATAATAGGTTTTGGGATAGTTATAAAAAGGTAAAGAGAGAGTATAACAAGAAACTATTCTCAAAAATGTTTGAAGCAGCAATGTGTAAAAAGGTATCAGAATTTGTTATGACCTGTAAATTTGAAATGGAGTGAGCACATTCAATCATTAACAACCAAGGTTAGAAGATTTATTTTTAAATTTTATGAGTTAAGGAAATTTATGACTAAGAGTCTACTAATTACTATTTACAATTCGTTGGTTGAGTCTATTTTCCGATATGGTTTAATAATATGGGGTGGTTTATATGATATAGCACTTCAACCTCTTATGCCCGTATTTATAAACAAAACTCAGCTGAGTCGGACTTGAGTAAGTCGTCCTTGAACTAAAATCGAAGTTCGGTTATATCGCGGGAATTTAAGAGATGGGTAGTAACAAATCTGTAAATGTAGATAACAGTTACAGATTTGCTAATATCCATCTCTAAATTCCAGTGTTACATCAGAACCACCTGGAACTTTAGATACGTTGTAACCGAACTTCGATTTTCGTTCAAGGACGACTTACCCAAGTCCGATTCAGGTAAGTTCTGTTTATAAATACGGGCCTTAATGTAATCCAAAATCGTATCGTCAAAGTTATTTACAAAAAATCGACATTGTATCCTACCTCTCTTTTATATAACAAACAAGTGATTAATATAGGAACATTGTATTATCATTGTTGTTGTACTTTTATTTATAGAAAGCCTGAACTGAGACATACTGCAAAGCACTTGCACAACACAAGATCCAGATTTAATGAGAATCTGAGAACTCCAGCAGTTCAGCGAGATGCAAGTCAAAGATTTGTAACTTATGTTGCTCCCAAAATTTTTAACACCTTACCTGTCAACAGAGCTGTCACCTATCAGTGAGATTTAAATCATTTTTTGATTTAAATACATTTTTTGATTTAAATACTTTGATTTTAAATCTTTTTTTAAAAAATGATTTTAGATTTATGATTTAAATCTTTCTGAAAAGTATCTTTGATTTTTTATTTAAAAATTAGATTTAAATCTTTTTAAAACGATTTAAATATTTTTAAAATGATTTAAATCTTTTTAAAACGATTTAATCTTTTTAAAACGATTTAAATCTTTTTAATACGTTTTAAATCTTTTTATTAATTTAAATCTTTCTGAAATGATTTAAATCTGTAAAATAATGCGATCTTTTTAAAATGATTTAAATCTTTTTAAAGATTTAAATTTTTTTTAAAGATTTAAATCTTTTTAAAAGGATTTACATCTTTTCAAAATGATTTAATTCCGTAAAAATATTTATATATATAAAAACACTCAAGAGACGAGAAGGGGGCTGAAATCACCTGATTCGTCAAAATCGTTATCAACCTGTCCATTCCTGAATAATAATCTAGCCAGCATGTCAGTAGGGTTGCCAACTCTGTGAATCAGAAATCCGGGAGAAAAGAAAAACAAAAAATAGTAAAGTGTAACAAATAATTGCAAGTAACTAAAGATTATTCTAAGTATGAAATTTTACAATATTTTTGACACAATATTTTTTTTGTAAAGTTGTATTTTTTACACCGTAAGTAGCTGGAAATACTTAATATCGATATAATCATAAAACTCTTTACGTATTTTAAATTTATGTACACTTTTATTTCAGATTTGACATGAGTTGCATTAAGACGAACATAGGTAGAGCGAATTAATTTTTTTATCTCTTTGCCTGATTGATCCATACATTTTTCAAAAAAATTAACCCAAACGTGCCTACTTTGGTTATTATTATCATTGGTTTAATTATTATCATACAGTTTATCCTCATGCATTCATATACATGTTGAGAGAACTCTTTTAATTAAACCCATTCAAATTCATTATTCATAGTTTAAAGATCCGGGAGATTTTAGGTACATTCCTGAAGCCGGGAGAATTTGAAAATGAAATGCATTTTTCCGGAAAAATTCCGGAATTCCAGGAGAGAGTCTCCTAAGTACAAACAAAAAAACATATTTTTAAAGAGTCTGATGTATGTGCATCTGTGTGGGTGTTTATGTGTGTATAACATTAAGCACGTCAACTCAAGGAAGAGTTGACGCATTTAAGTAATAAGATTATGCTAATATTACTAATGATAAAAATCTTTAATTAACATTGGTTTTGTCTTATGAACTAGTAAAACCGACAGTAGATTTATTGTGCATCTATGTGGGTGTTTATGTATGTATAACATTAAGCACGTTAACTCAAGGAAGAGTTGACGCATTTAAGTGAAAATAAGTGAAAAACACTTTTCTTAAAAACTAGGTCTCCATAGGAGTCCATTTTGGACGCCATTTTTTTCGAAATAGTAGTCACCATAGTAGTCGCCATTGATCTGGCAACGTCGCAACTTGTAGTCGCCAGGTTTACCAATATAAGAAAAAAAATCAATGTCATTTCTTAAATGACATTTCCATTATAAAATGCCCATATTTTTTAGGATAAAATATTTCAATTTAATAAATTATTAATCTCAGATGTACATAAAATACGTCGGGAAAAGTAGATCACTTTCAATTTTGTGCTGTTTTAGTTTTGTTTATTTTAAAAGGTAATTAAAGAGATGAAGACAATTTTCTTATAGATGATGCATAACAAAAAATTATTGCTCCCTTTTTTAGAGCTCCAGTCCCTTAAGTCTATTTATTTTAGGTCTTTTTAAATTGTTGGTAGGTATTATTCACTTCATTTGTATGTTTTTATTTAATTTAAATAATTTTGTGTAATATCTTGCGATTTGTTTTCTATACATTTTAGCATGTATTTGTTGTCTACATCTTACAAAGGATGGATTTGAAATACCTTTACAACAGAGGTACTTTCCTAAAACTGGCCGAAATTTGAAACTGAATACAGTTCTTAGAGAAAATCTCCAGTAAAAAATGTCTGCATGCAGAATAACAGTAGCATAGATTAACAAAGCTGACAAAAGAGTTGGACAAACCTTTGTCTAGCTTTCTTAATATTTCAGGACAATAGTGTTAACAGCAGACTACAACAAAAACATCCAAAGTTTAGTAATCAAGCAAAATATTCCGGTATCTATATTTTTATTCAAAACTTTTGTGCTTCTACTCCAATACTAACCATATAGAAGCATATGCATTTTATAGTATTTGCAAGATTCGGATCACAATTTATAAAGATTATTAAACTAAAATAAAACATTTCAAATAACACCTGCTTTTATGTTAAATATGTTTTTATTAAATACATAAATTAGTCTCAACCACACATTTTTTTTTTGTTTTTACTTCTAGTGTAAAAGTGACTACTAATTCAGTCTTTCAAGTTTATTATTTATAGAGACCAGCTACTACAAAATATCTTATTGATGATAACTAATATCTTATTGATGATAACTAATTTCTCTTTAATAATGGTTTTGCATTTATTAACATTTTACAGCACTTTGTTTATATGAAACCTCTATTTAACTCTTAATTAAATCACATTTAAATTAAGTAATTACATTTTCATATTCAACTTATGTATTCTTATTAGAACTTGGTCACTTTTTTTTTACTTTGAATCTTTTGACTGTGGTAACAGTCCATTCACCAAACCACAAAGTCACTTAAAAATGTTGAAAGAGAATGTCATAAAGGTAAAATTCCTTCTTCTATCATGTTTTTCATGCAATTTTAGATTGTAAACGTTTTGTCCAACACCTTTTTTACAATTTATCCCAAGCAACACTATGAAAGATTTAAATCCTGGATTTACAGCATTCAGTTTTGAGATGAGTGCAATCACAATGTAGTTTAAGAGATAATTTTCACATGAACACTTATTTACCACAGCACAAACGCATGTACCTATTCATGTAACATTAAAATAAAGTGGAAACAAATTGCATAATTTGGTATATAAAAAAGTACAAAATATTTTTAGTTTTAATTCGACATTGGACTACGAGGAAAACAGTGGTTCATTCCACTTGTACCATATTGACATTATGCACGATGCTCGTTCAAACGAACGTCAGAAAAGTGTTGCCAACTTAAGCTGACTACTATTTCCCCCCTAGCCTCAGTCACCCCCTCATCCATTTACTGGGTCTATGTCGCGACCCCCTTAGATATACCAGCCCTGATTTTAAAGGGTTGAAAAATTCCTATTTACCTATCGACATGACATTTTTAAATAACAGTTTTCATAACTATACGTATCAATGCTGCATAAATCCTTAAAAATTTTATCTTGATCGGATATTTATTATTTAAAATTAATATTTCCGTAAGAAATGCATTGGATTATTAACGATAAAAAATAAATACAAGAAAAGTTGATTGATTTTTGCGTTTTATTTATGAGAAAATCACATTACTTAAGTATTCATTATCTTTGGTTTTGTGGCTCATAGGCCCACTGAAAGCATTTTTTAAAGAGTTACCCAAATCTATAAAAAGATTTAAATCTTTTGAAAATTCGTTTAAAAAGATTTAAATCTTTCCTAAAATGATTTAAATTGTAAAAAAGATTTAAATCTGAAAAAGATTTTTGATTTAAATCTTTCTATTTAAAAAATCGATCTTTGATTTAAATCATTTGTTCAAATGCAAACGATTTATGATCTTTGATTTAAATCGTTTTTAAAATGATTTTAAACAGCACTGTCTGTCAATGTGAGGAACATAAAAAATTTAAATTTCAGAAGAAATCAAAACAGTATATCACTTCTGATATTGGTGTATATAGAGATGTACTTTAGATAATTTTGTATTCTTATTACAGATATTTTAAAACTATGTATAAATGTGTAAATTACTATCCTATTTACTTTAGCACTTACAGATGCTTGCACCTAGATGCTTTAACTTTAATTATAATTTGATTATGTTAATTTTTAATTGTATGAAATAAAACAAACAAAAAATGATGAACTTGTTTTGTATGAATGACTGATACAGCTTATATTTATTGTATCACATTGTTTTTATTGAAATATTTTATAAATATGATTCTGTCTTAAAATAACTTCCTTATACCTTTGAATAGCCGCCATATTTAACAAAAATCCAAGACAGTTCTAAAGATAAATCTACTGTCGGTTTTACTAGTTCATAAGACAAAACCAATGTTAATTAAAGATTTTTTATCATTAGTAATATTAGCATAGTCTTATTACTAAAAAAATCGAATTGCATAAATTTAATTTTTGTTGCACACTGAAAAAATATTAGAAATATGAATCAAACTCGAGGCGCTTAAAAATTTAGTATTGTATATGCTATAATATAAATAACAGTAATTCTTATTGCGTATCCAAAAACGAGTTTATTGTGGGTCATACATTATGTCTAAACCGCGTTATAGATATCTCTTAGGACGGACAGTGCCATTTTATTATTATCGCCTTGAATTTATCTTTTGTGACAAATCTAGAATTAATTTGTTTTCGCCAGAAAATTTTAAAAAACTAAAATGTTACTGATTTTGATATGCAACATAACCTCCAAATTGAACAGTTATAAAAGTTTAATAAAAAAAAACATTTGAATATAGCACACACCTAGGTGCTTAGCATTTCCTTGTTTTTTTTTTTTTTTTTTTAATTGTAACTAAATGACTGTTAAATATAAATGTAAAAATGTAAAATGTACATAAATAAATGAATATTACCTGACTATTCGGTTGTTCTTTAGCCAACACCGGCATCTCTTCCCCTTCTCCTTCCAAAATAGCCAACAAGTCATCATCATTCTGAATCTTAGAATCATCAATTGGCACAGAATTACTCGGTTCTTGAGAAAATGATTTATCTACTTCTGCAATATCCATTTGATCTTCCTTTTCTTTTCCTTCCTTGTTTGTAGTATCCTTCATCTTTTTATCTTTCCGTCCTTTTTCCGGGACAATTTTGTTAGCCAATCTCTGAGTCAAACTTCTAGCGAATTTAATGTTAGCTTTGTTGCTAGCCTCTTCCTTAGCTCTCGATCTTTCCAATATAACTTCTTCTAATTCAGCTTTGGATACTATCTGGCTCGTCAGGTTGCGATAGGGTACCTTCAAAATTAGGTGAATGGAGTACAAGGGAAGCAGTAACAAAAAAATTATTTATTAGACTTGAATAAACTATAAAAATTATTATCATGAAATACAAATTAAAAAGTTATAAGTTTATAACCAAGAACAAGATAGAAAGGACACACTTTTCATAAAATAACATTCTCAAAATGAACATTTTAATTAGTAAATATTAATTTGTTGAAGTAAAATCAATTGCAATAAATATTCATTGCAATAAAGCACAAAATGAATTAGTACTGTTTATATTTTCCAATGCGATTTACACAAGTGGATGTAGAAACTACAAATAGTTTAGCAGTAGATCAAGCAGGAAACTAAAAATAACAGCATTACCAGCTTATATGGCCAGGCCAAAGTTACAATGCAGTTACACTGATATTATTCGCTTCCTGCTTGCAATAATGCTAACTATATGTTTTCACATCCACTTGTGTAAACCGTATTGGAAAACGTACAGTGGCCGACACTGTATAGCCCTGAACAAAAACAAAAAAGTTATTAAATATAAAAAACAACCAGTTACAACAATAAAGAAATTAAATACAATATTTTACACTTATACCTTTACTCCCAACCTTGGTTTTGGCAATGCCCTGCTACCATTTTGAACAGGATCAACAGGTTTGTTTATATCGTGGCCCATCAAATGCATTGGTACCTCAAATATAGGCTTTCTAGTCTTTCTAGGTTTTTTTTCAGCAATTTCAATATGTTCTGAATTATTTTGTTGCTGTTCTTCTGTACTTATTACGTCCATCAATAATTCATCTTCCACAACTTCAGCTTGAGAACCATCCTTTTGTGAAGTCGTGGCATCTTCAGATACTTCTTCAACAATACTGAAACTTTCCTGAAAAAAATAAAAAATGTTAGTTTGATGTCTACAATATGAATGTTTATCTTATATTTATATAATATGCCTAAATAATAAAAAATTAACTGATACTCAATTAAAACAATATAATTAACATAGATTCCTTACCTCTCCTGGTTCATAAGTTTGCATTTCTGTAAACTGTGTGGAATGTCCCTCAGATTCAATTGAAGTTGCCTCTTCAACGGACGTTACCTCATCAACAGACGTTGCCTCTTCAACAGACGTTGCCTCTTCAACAGACGCTGCCTCTTCAACAGACGTTGCCTCTTCAACAGATGCTACCTTTTCAACAGATGCTGCCTCTTCAACAGATGCTGCCTCTTCAACAGATGTTGCTTCTTCAACAGAAGTTTCCTCTTCAACAGAAGTTTCCTCTTCAACGGGAGTTGCCTCTTGAACAGACTTTGATTCCTCAATAACTTGTTCTACAACCATACCTTCTTCTACATTAGTCTGTTCTACATTTGTCTCCTCTATCTTACTAACTACTTCACTCAAACTTGCTTCTTCTTTAACAATATCTTTTTCAGTAGGTATTACTTTTTCTTGATTTTGTTCTATTTGATCCTCCTGAACATTATCTACAGATTTTTCTCCATTTTGATTATCAGGTATGTGCTCTTGACTAGGATTATCTGCATTTTCAATTTTGATAGTTTCAGATTCAGTTTCAGTTGGTTGGTCTACGAAATTAGTATTGGTGTTGGCTTCTACCACACCTAAAAAACAGTTTTTTTTATTTATTTATTTTCAGAAACAGTCATTAGCCTAATTACATATTTCTATAATATTATAAACAAAAAAGAATTTAACAAAAATACATAATATAAAATTTATACACTTAATTTTGTTTATATTAAACGAACATCGCTACTAAAAGGTTTTTATCAAAGTTTAAAAAAAAAAAGAAAAATGCTAAAATATGTCCAAATTGTTCTGAAGAGCACCAAAAAAGTGATTGTTCAAATAATATATTATCATGTAAAAATTGTGTTATGTCGAATCTGAAATATAAAACAAAATATGATACCAGTCATGGATGTGATAGTAGGCAGTGTCCTTCTCTTAACTATCATGTTCAGCGACTTAAAGAAAAAACAGATTATACGATTGTATATATATGTTTTCTTAAGTGAACTTGTCTAAACAATTTATTTGCTTCTTAAACTTATGAAAATTGGAGAGGATATCAATTTAACGGAACTTAAGAAAGAAAATGTCCATGAAAAAAACATGAATTTAGATGATATAGAACAGTTAACTAAAATTGTAAGTATTTCTAAACCTTCTTCCTTTTTTTTTAGGATTTTGCATATAGTAGTCTAATCAACAAGTTCAAAAGCGTGTTTTTGGGACATACTATTACGAAAATTATGTTCAATAGCTCATTCGATTCGGAATAATGTCTAGATCAATGTGTGAAGAAAAATTTTGCAGTGCATAAAAAATTGCAAAAGTTATAAACAATTAAACACCTCAAAAATATGGTGTTTGGTTTTTCGCCTATAATTTGTAAACTATAAATATTTTTGGATTTTTCAAAAAAGATCCTTAAAGAGGAGGAAATTTGCTATAAATAAGTTCCGACTCCCGGAACTGTACCTCCATTATTTATAATTTTAATTTAACGCTCAAAGTAGCCTTCCGCGCGCCATTTTTAGGTTGCGGGAACGGCGTCGAAACCGAGTACGTTACATAAAATAATTTTTTTAAGTTAATAAAATTAAATTCAAAAATTTTAAAAAATTACGGTGTATTCTAAACACTTAGAAGAATTCATTCCCGTTGGAATTTTTCATAAAAATTAATTTTCCAACAAAGTACAGTTCTCGCCGTTTACTTAGATGTACTAGACAAGCGAGACAGCAATATCTATTATTTCACGTAAGACAACAGTTGGTTAAGTGCGCTCGGGCGAACACCCAATCTGAAGCGTCGATTGTGAAGTACTCAGTAGCGGGCCAGGTTTAGTCTTCTGATAATGTCTCATCAAAGTGAAAACAAACGTAAGCTTCGTCTACACGGACAAACTCGTGAAGTAATATTTAAAGTGTACAAATATTTTAAAACGGTTAAAAGTGAACAAGACACTCTAACAGATGTAAAGATAAAAACATCCGAAGTGACAGGTAAGATAAAATTAAGATTTTATTAACATCACATTTTTACTTTTTGCATAATTATTTGGAATCAAAAAACACTTATTTTTTATTTGAAATACGACGTTTCGACGAAGTAAATAGGTATAATGTGGTATAAAATAAAGTTTTTTTAAAAAATTATATATATTTCCATATTTTTTTTATACAAATTATAACGATTCTCTTTCTGTGTTCTTTATAGGAGTTTCTGTTGCTACAGTGGAAAGAATTATTCATGAAGGACAAAAATCATTGGAGAAGACTGGGAAAGAACCTTCTTCTAGTCCTAAGAAAAAACGTGTTAGGATATCAACAGTGAGGACGATTCTGAATCTGAAGATGACAATTAGTTTAATATTTATTTTTTAATATACCTATTCTTATTATTTAACTCAAATTTGTAAAGTTTCTTTCGTAACCGTCATTGTTTGTTTCTTGTGTTCTGCCTTTTGTTTATTAAAACCACCAAATTTCATGTATTACAGTGTTTTATTTAACGACAATGAACAAATTGAAAGAAAGTAATACCAGATGTAAAAAAGCACTTCCTTAAATCTTAGTCTCTATCCTAATATTTTTTCGTACCTTCATATTGCTGAAATTAGAAATCGATAAACCTTCTATAAGTGATTGTTAATTAAAAGTACATTAAAAGGTTTAAGTCAATTCGATTAGAAAAAGAGACCTAAGACTACATTATCTTGGGGCATTAGAAATGACAAAAGAAAAAATTCCAGTTTCTTAATTACCAGTTACTTATTTTTAACCGATTCACCTAATCTGTATTTAACGGTTCCTAATGGATTTCCGGTCTTTTAAATTTTACCTGCTTTTTAAGTTTTAATTCTAATAAATAAATGTACGACGCTACTGCCAATGGAACCTTATTTGTTTGACCAATGGTTGTCGCTTGGGCGGAGTTATCATTACACTAGATTCGATTTGGTACATCTAAGTAAATGGCGAGAACTGTAGGTTATTGTTAATTAACAAAAATTTTAGAATTTCTCTCATTACAAATTGATAAAAATATTAAATAATTACCGTAAATTTTTTTTGCTTCGTGGAGCTCTTTTTATATACATATAAAACAAAATAGCTTCATAAAAGTTTAAAAAATGTTAATACTTTGTTTATAATAATTTTTTAAAGTTTACAAAAACAGAAAAGTCACAGTGGTGCTATAAATTTTTTTTTTTTTCAATTTATTATAATATGACTGTTTTAATGTCGAGAAAAGACATTTATTAAATAAAAAAAAAAAATTTCCTCCATTTGTTTATAAATTTTTTTCAAATTTTTTTTTACAACTTTCTAGACAATTGCCAATTATGATTTAAAAAAAAATTGTTTTCTTAATAATAACTTTTAATTGTTTATAATCGTTTTTTTAATATATCTATTGTTTAAATTATTAGTTAAGAAATGTGTTTTTTTTTTTAATCATAATTGACAGTCCTCTACAAAGTGAAAGCAAAAAAAAAAAATTTTAATAATTCCATTGTTTATTAAGTTAACAATTTGTTATAAACAAATTCCCAACTTTGATTTATTTTTTTCCTGAAAGAAATAAAAATTCCAAAAACGACTTAGTGCATTAAAATTACGGAAAAAATTTTATTACATTTTTTATTAAATTTTGAAAATATACGTACTATCAAAGTTGCAGCAGCTGATCCATTTGTTGACTTAAAAGTTGGTATAACTTTTAAACTATTGGAGATACGACAATAAACATTCAAGTCATTTTTGTAGGCAATGAAATTATCTCTCAGATAAGTCATTTGTCAATTCCGTACCTATTATCAATTTGTTGTTTTTTATATTTGTTTATAAAAATTTTAATGCACTGTCGTTTTTGGAATTTTTATTTCTTTCAGGAAAAAAATAAACCAAAGTTGGGAATTTGTTTATAACAAATTGTTAACTTAATAAACAATGGAATTATTAATAAATAAAATTTTTTGCTGTTACTTTGGAGAGGACTGTAAATTATGATTTAAAAAAAATACACATTTCTTAACTAATAATTTAAACAATAGATATATTAAAAAACGATTATAAACAATTAAAAGTTATTATAAAGAAAAAAAAATTTTTTTAAATCATAATTGGCAATTGTCTAGAAAGTTGTTAAAAAAAAATTGAAAAAAATTTAAATACTCCATTTTTTTATAAAAAATGTATAAACAAATGGAGGAAAAAAATTTTTTTTTAATTAATAAATGTCTTTTCTCGACATTAAAACAGTAATAATATAATAAATTAAAAAAAAATTTTTATAGCACCACTGTGACTTTTCTGTTTTTGTAAACTTTAAAAAATTATTATAAACAAAGTATTAACATTTTTTAAACTTTTATGAAGCTATTTTGTTTTATATGTATATAAAAAGAGCTCCACGAAGCAAAAAAAATTAATATTTTTATCAATTTGTAATGATGAGAGAAATTCTAAAAAATTTTTTAATTAACAATAACCTACTTTGTTGGAAAATTAATTTTTATGAAAAATTCCAACGGGAATGAATTCTTCTAAGTGTTTAGAATACACCGTAATTTTTTTAAATTTTTGAATTCAATTTTATTAACTTAAAAAAATTATTTTATGTAACCTACTCGGTTTCGACGCCGTGCCCGCAACCTAAAAATGGCGCACGGAAGGCTACTTTGAGCTTTAAATTAAAATTATAAATAATGGAGGTACAGTTCCGGGAGTCGGAACTTATTTATAGCAAATTTCCTCCTCTTTAAGGATCTTTTTTGAAAAATCCAAAAATATTTATAGTTTACAAACTATAGGCGAAAAACCAAACACCATGTTTTTGAGGTGTTTAATTGTTTATAACTTTTGCAATTTTTTATGCACTGCAAAATTTTTCTTCACACATTGATCTAGACATTATTCCGAATCGAATGAGCTATTGAACATAATTTTCGTAATAGTATGTCCCAAAAACACGCTTTGGAACTTGTTGATTAGACTATTAAGTAATAGTGTGATACTAATTACTGTTTTTTTTTTTTTTTTTTTTTTAATATTATTAGTTATTTTGTAGTAGTATTGTTATTATTATAACTAAGCAGGTACCGAATTCTTCTTCTGTGATATATTATAAAATTTGTACCTTGTAAGACCCACATAGTCTTAAGCTCTGGGTCTAAATATACCAAATTGTATTCTTTTTTTATTAATAAACTTGATGGATCCTTAATTACAAATTACAATTTAAAAAATAATTAAAATATCACAAATTCATATAGTGCTGTAGCACAAACAAAGACATTATACATGTCATACAAACTAGGAACATTTAAAATAACAAAATAGGTTAATTGAAGGTTAAAAAAGAGAAAATACACAGTAAAACATTAACATTAAAGCTCAGTATTAAATAATTGAGTTTTGAATGATGAAAAGGAAATATTGAACAGTCTGAGATCTAAGCATTCTTGGAATGCAGCTGTTAAAAGATTGATTTGATCTATAAAAAGGTACATAAAATGTTTGCAGTTTCCCAGTTGAACGAGTTTGAAGAAGATTTATTTTTTCAAGAAGTTCAGGACAATAAATCTACATTTATAATATTAAATAGCAAAGTAAGGTCTCTCTGTTTTCGCCTAGTTTCCAAGTAGGGGATGTTCAGAAACTGTTCCATGTAATCATATTCACAATAAATGGCTAATTTAAAAGCTATACATCTGAGAAAGTTGGGCTGAACACTGTCTATTTTCCTACTACGTTATATAGTGTGGAGGCCAAAGGGTATTGTTAAAAATTCCTGCAAATTCCTAATAAATCATAATTGTGATTAAAAAACTTTCAAAAGATAATACACCTTCTTTATGGTGGAGCATTGTCAAAAGTGATTCGTAGATTTGTTACTTGTTCGAAGTGCAACAGTGCACACTTTTGTAGCAGATGAACGAAGCTGGCACTGCTGTCCCTGTCAATATTCTTTTGCCTGTCGTCTTTATTTGTCGTTTTTGATTTTTGGTTGGTTTTAGCGATTATTCTAATAACTTTTACGTTTTGTTAGTGGTTTATTTTTAGTTTTTGTTGTTGTTTTTAATTGTGGAGTGTTCATTTAAGACTTTATTGTACGTATTAAGATTAGGTTTATAAACAATGCTGCGTCAAAAAGGAGAATATACTTGTATTTATAGTGGATGTACCTCAAGAACAGGTGACAAAGAAGGATTGTTCACTCTTCTGAAAGATCCAGTGAGGTATGTATGAAACATTGAGTGTGAAATAGGAATTGACCTTGCCATAACATTGTAGTACAATGATTGTATGTATTTTTCAGACTTGAATTGTGTTTTAAGGCAGCAAATAGAGAGGACTTATTGGGAAAGAGTATTGAATACTTAAGTAAACATTACAAAATTTGTGAACTGCACTTCCAGGATAAATTCGTTTATCAGTCAGGAGCAAGAAAACGATTATTTGCAAATGCATTCCCATCAGTATTTCCTTACTCAGAACCTATGAAAAGAGTCACAGTTTTTCAAGGTAAATAAATAAAATTTATCGTTAAATGTTACAAAAAGTTTGCTACTTGTCTCGCTTGTTATTTTTTTACATTACATTTAGTAGTTTAAAAAATAAAATGATAAGTACTAATAATCTTAGAATATCAACCCATACATTCCATTTTATAGAACTGTCTCGGAGGTAAACTGCACTATGTCGACATACAACAACTCATGCAAATTAAAATAAAGTAGTTTTATCAGTTAGGTTAGTAAAAAATACAAATATTATGACAATAAATGGGGGGTGTCTAAATGCATATCTAGTTGAAATTTAATAATTTAACAACATTCAATTTGCTGTACTAAACAGTTGACTAGAATGACATAGTGCAGTTTACCTCCTAGGCACAGAAATATATTCACATTTTATGAAATTATTTTAAATTTCATTTGGCTAAAA
The DNA here is from genome assembly GCA_927349885.1 of Psylliodes chrysocephalus. Lineage (NCBI taxonomy): Eukaryota > Metazoa > Arthropoda > Insecta > Coleoptera > Chrysomelidae > Psylliodes > Psylliodes chrysocephalus. Next base: position 21,267,231 of record OV651828.1, read on the forward strand.
AGTGTGACTTAAATATTTAATTCTGATAAATGATGCACCTTCTTAAAACTAGTTGATCTGTTAAAAATTTGTTTTTTCTTTCTTTTTTTTAGAGGAATTTGTTGTTCATGGCGAAAAAGGCAAAGACAACTTGTGCCTACCCTCAACTTGAGCAGAAGTAGAATCTATTGAACAAGTTCATAGTCAACCATCTGTTCCTCTACCTTGTGCAACAGCACAAATTCAAACGAGTAGTGTATTATCATCAAACACTCCAAGAAAGCAGAGACTGCGACTGAAGATAGCAACGTTAAGGAAACGTTTGTTTGTTGCAAAAAAGAAGAAAAATCCAGCCTCCGAATATACATTGAAAGATTTTCATGCTATGTGCAAGCAATTTTTAAAAAAATCCTTTGCAGATATTGTAATTTTGCAGAGCTTATTACATAGTAAAAAGCCAAAGGCTAGAAGGTACTCTGATGAGTATAAAAAGTTTTCTTTAACACTAAATGTCTTGGGATCCAGAGCGTTTAATTTTATGGGTAAAATATTATTTTAATTTTCACACACTTAAAACGATTTTGTTATGTTATGAATACTATGTAATAGCTTTAACAAAATATGTCATAGGTGTGTGATCCTTTTTTAGACAATATAAGTCTAATTAAACATGTACGTAATTTGAGTATATAGTTTCTCAACTATTTTTTTACCGTTTTTTTATAATATATTTATGTACTATTATGAAGTATATATTTGTTTCACTATTTTTTTTTTTAATTTCATTTTTAGTTTTATTGTTAATCTAGATGTACGTTCATTGCTATTATTAATAAGTGATGAATAAATCCCGTTTATTGGTATTATAAATTATTATTAATAATAAGTATCCTTATTGTATATGTAATAAAAAAGAATCTTAAAATAATTCCATTCAAAAATTCTATTTTAATAAAATACATGCATAGATTGTAAACTTATCAATTACATAAATACACGTTTTTTATTTTTCTTTTGTTTTTATTTATAAAATCCCTAAAATACGCGTTATCTAATGATTTTTTAACAATTATCCCAATTGATTTATACTTATGGATCATAAATGACTAGTAAGATTTGTGGCACAATATTAATAGTTCATTATGACAGGGTAAAATAAACTATTGTTTAAAACTTTATAATTTTAATTTTTGAAACCTCTGTCGGAAGTGTTACAAATTGAAAAATATTTTACTTAAATCAAGAATAGTTTAAAATTCATTCATGCAAATTTTCATAAAATATGACACATAATTATGTAAAAGAAATGTAGTTTTCGCAGTGTAGGTTCAGTGAATAGCTATGTTCGCGTGTACTGTGAATAGTTACGTTTTCTCAGAGTATCTCTGTGGTGGAACTCAAGGTCAAATATTTCTATCCCTTCAACTTCAAAGTTCCGACCACGGGGGTTTAAATCATATGCAAAATATGCCAACCTGTTTACTGCGCAGACCACCCGGCGCTTGGGTGCTCTGAAGTCCGTTTTACAATAACCAAATTGTATTAAAATGTAAAGCACACTGAATAATTTAATAACATCTCGCTCAGTAACACAAAAAAGTATTATTTCAACAATTTTAATTTATATATTAAACCAAATTAAAAAATCATGCCTTCACTTAGTTATTTGTACAATGTTAACCTGTCTTTATGTCCGCTACATGCCTGCTGGCTCCCCCCCGTGTGACCGCTGCCACGGTGACGCGCGCGCTATCAACAAAAAGTAAACAAAAAAACAATATGGTTATGGTTGCCGCCGACGAAAACATGTGAGTGAGAGTATTTTTTATTAATTTTTGTTTTAGATATAAGTTATTTAGGATTATTTAAAATTAAGTAAAGGTATTTTGATGCTTTAACTAGAGAAAATACATAATTTCCAAATCAAAGAAAGAATGGTGCCACATTTTAAACATTTCATGTGAAACCAATCCTGAATTATGAGATAATTTTGATACGAAATCGATTACAAACACAAATTGTTCAAGACTAAGACTGCTAAGATTTGCTTGCTTAGCACCCTCAAAACCATATACACCAAAGATAATAATACTTAGTAATGTTGTTATCACACCTCCAGATTACATTCCAATAATATAGAAGATCAAAATTTCAAAAACGGTCAGTCATCAATTGAATTTGAATCTTACATAAGGAACAACGTTTCGATAATGGATTTTTAAATAAATTTTATAGAAAACAGAAAAGTAAAATTTGCAAATTAAAAAATGCCCTATAATTCCTAATGTGACGTTTAAACTGCAGTCAAAATTTCAGAATCAAAGATATTTCAACAATTTAATTCAAAACTATTATAATGTAGGTTTGTTCAGGTTTCTTTAAAACTCGATGCAAACTGTCCGAGAACCAGTGAAACAGTTTAATTCCAAATTATTTGTCAGATACAACTATTAAACTGTCCACTGGTTAACTAGTCTTCTGATAGTTCTCAATCAATGTATTTTTGAAGAACCCGGACAGACCTAGTATGAGAGCTGTGGCAATATTTTAAGACCAAAAAGATAAACAAAATGATTGAAGTTACTGCATTTAATTTTTTTTCTGTTTCAGTTTATATGGATGGTTGCCTTTTATCTTATTTCCCAAGATTCAACAAGAATATTTTTGTTATTTAGAAAATTATTTGCAATTTCTGATATTCATTATTTTAACCGAAGATAGTTAACGTACACCTAAATAATAATGTGATATTTCTGATATTAGAGTAACTTTCTTAAAGATAATAAATATTTGGAGATAATTTATAATACTAGAATGTTTTTAAGTCAAACTCATTAGATAATCTTTAGAGAATAACATTTTCGTGAAATTAGGAGTATTTTTTATAGAAACTAGTAAACATTTGTAAAAATAGATTGTACTTTGTATCGAAATAAACTAATGTATACAAATAATGATGGTAGGCCGGGTTATCCGGGTTTTACTCACCTGCAAATAATATGGCACTATCGGTTATCTTTAAGTCAGCCCAGAGTGCCATAGCAAATAATAATAACTATTCTTGCCACTCACAAGCTCTTCTTGGGGTTTAACTCATGTAGGTTGAAGTGTAGGAAAATCTATTATTATTGTTGTATTACCATTAATTTAATTTATTTTTCTTGGGAATTTTTAGTAAATATAATTATATAAAACTTTGTATGGTATTTATTTTACCCCTCATAGTTATTTGTCATAGAATTTTACATTTTTATTGGCATTTCATAATTGTAACAAACAGCTAATAAAAAAGCAAAATTTTAAATATAATTAAGAGGAGAAAAATTTACTTTAGCAATTATCTTTTTCTAACCAATACGAAATAGAGCTATGGACATTTCTAGTTTATTTTTAATTTTTAGTGAATGAATAATATGTACATTCAGGTAAAAGTGAAATATTTGTTTCTCTGGAGCCACTATTCTGAAATCTGATTTATTTTCTCAAAAATTGAGAAAGTCTTTATGAAACAAAATTTTGCGATTTTTGCCATCAAAATTGATCAAATTTTAAAAAAGTGGCTCCAGAGGAACGAACGTCTACCTTCACTTACATGTTTTTCTTTCATTAAAAATGAAAAAAATTAACTGAAATTTTGGATGCCTATATTTCGTATTAGATGGAAAATAATAATTGTTAAAATAAATGCTCCTCTTAATGGATGTAAAATAAGCCCGCCAATTTTCAAATTAAATATGGTATTACGGGCAACTGCATTACCAACAGAGTAATGATTGAACAGCTAATATTGCAGAGTAGGATTAGTTGAACCACCCGCTTCCACAGGTCGCTGCAAGCAAACTTGTTGCCAAATTTCTATAAAGATACGGCAACTCTTAATAATCTTTCCTCCATGGTTCCGACCATTACTTTCTTTTCTGTATTGTTCTTTCTTCTGTGCTTTAGTGATGGGATTTTGAACTAGTTCGATGGACATTTCCGGAAAAGTTGTGAAAAGTAGTCGACCTTACCGTATCATAAAAAAATTTTGATCCCCAATAAATTTTAACTTGGCACTACTGACAAGATAGAATCGGCGAAAGTTTAGTAATAACCTTAAGATCGGCGTTCGACATTTATAATCGATTTTATTATCTGTTGTATTGTTTATTTTGTTTTTTATCTAAAACAATATTTTTAGTTTAGTCGTTTAGTGTTTTATTTTAATAAAAAACATTTGTAGATTGGTGTTACATACAAATAAAGTAGTTTTATCAGTTAGGTTAGTAAAAAATACAAATATTATGACAATAAATATTTTTAGTTTAGTCGTTTAGTGTTTTATTTTAATAAAAAACATTTGTAGATTGGTGTTACATTTTTACAAGATTTCCAAAATGTCTTGTTGTTTTGTACCTGGATGTAACAATGCATCTTACGGTAGAAGATACAAGGAAGGAATAACATTTCATGTTTAAGTTTTCACAAATATTTGTGTATTTACAAAATCAAATAATTTGGATGTTTTGTTGTAGCATACCAAACATTTTTAGGAACGGGAGATCATTGGGATCATTTTGTGACATTAGTATAAGCCAAGCAAATTAGGAGTATACTGGCTGAAACGGCAAATGTGTTGTTAATGACCTCTCCTATTTTTTTTTGTGTGTCATCGGCGCCACTTTAGGAACAGCACTGTTAATTAGAACCCAACAGTGAATGGTCGAGTGGGGAATCCTACCAAGGCATCAGAATTAATTTTAAATAATTAAATTAAATGTACAATTTTTCCAACACGAGTTCCATGATCCTTTGAACTTAGCTTGAACTATAATACTGATGAAGACCAAGAGTCAGAAAAACGTGTCGACTGTTACTTCTTTTTTACATTTTTTTTTTTTTCTGAAAATGCCCACTATTATTACCTTGATAGAACTTTTTCTCAGAATATGGTTTTCTCTTATTTTATTTACCCATGTACAACCCTTTATAAGTTACTTATATTTATTTAAATTATTTATGTACAACTAACTTAATTTATGCCATCATAATTTAGTTATAACCAAGTAATTTTACAATAGGACTTTTCTGTTATATCGCATCTTTATTGTGCATTATTCATTGTAGTGAACTCCTTAGATTTATATAGCTTATAAAAATTAAGCAATGGGTATTGTATCCTTCACTGGTCATATTGCAAGTTCATTGTCATTTCAGCCAAGATGAAATCTTTGCTGAAGAAAGATAACCAACAAACTTTTTCTACGTAACACACTGGTTACATTAATTTAAGACTTTGAATGCATATTGTTAAACTAGACCTTTAGATATATTCGGTGAAATAACTTTTTTTTTATTTTTTTTTTGCATTAAAAAAAAAAAACTTGAAAATATAGTGAATTGTGTAAAGAAACAATTTATAAACCAATGTCATTATTGTGTACTTTCTAAGATTTTTCTTTGCAATTGCATTTATTTATCTATCTCCTGGATAATATTTCACAATGGTATCAAAGTTTTATTAATAATCATTGAATGGTTATTAACTTATGCTTAATTGAATATATTCCTGTTCATGTTTTGGATAACCAAGAGCAAGTGGATGCTATATCTACATATAAAGAGTTCTAAGGCTTTGGATAAAGTTGATCATAGGAACATGGTCTCATAATTATTTAGTATAGGTTTTTCTAGTGGGATTATTTTTTAATTACAAACCATATTTTCAATTACAAATATGCTCAAGTGTTCAAAGTGTGGAAGATTGTAACGAAATTCAAATAAATTTGAACAGTATCGATAACATTTAATTGTTAAAAAATGTCAAGTTTTTATGGCAAAGGTCTATATTTTTATATAATTCTGCTATCATTCATTTTCAAATAAACTATATAAATAGAGTAAATCTATCAGTTTTTTTAAAATGACCTTGTAAGTATATCACTCCTTTATAGGTGTAAGAATAATTATAAAGTTTGAGTTTTTATTGTCATATTATAATATAAATAGATGACCGGTTAACAATCGCGTCCTTTTAAATAGTACATTTGACATTCATATTGCTCAACAGGAACATATGGTTTACTTGTAAATTGAATATTATATAATTATCATTGAATTTTTCTACCGGGTCTTCAAATTAAGGTGTTACAGTTAAATACCGCCGAAAATATGCATTTTATAAAAAAAGTTTCAGACAAAAGTTTATTAGTTTTTTGGGGGAAACATTTTGGCTAGATTCATTTTTTTATAGCTAACCATAATATGGCCATATCGCGGTGAACTTTTTTTTTTTAATTGGAACCCCATTTACATATTCTTAAAGTTCATAAAAAAATTAGAAACTTTTGCTATGGTTAGCTATAGAAAACGATTTTAGCCAAAATGTTCTTCCCAAAAAACTTTCATCTGAAACGTTTTTTTATAAAAGGCGGTATTTAACACTTTAATTTGGACACCCGGTATAATTCTCATAGCAATATGTACACACAACACTTGTCCAATATAACCATGTGAAAATAATATTTCAAGAAGGAGAAAATTTATAAAACCGGTCCTGTCTGAACAGATCTAGGAAAATCAAAGAGGTTTGTCAAAGTTTTGTTCCTAATTTGAAATTGTACGTCTCACTGACTCTTAACTAATAACAAAGTGCAGATTCTCGAGTTCATGTATTACAGAACACACAAAATTAGTGTAGTCAAAACATAATCTATTGATCATGGCGGCCAGCATGAATGGGGTAATTTTTTTGTATTGACAGTATATGCCAGCGGTATTTAGCCAGTAGTCCCCTGTACTTCATCGGGGGAAGGCGCGTTTGAATTTTGACGAAACTAGTACCAAGTTGTGCCACCAGGGTTTTTAACCTCACTTTCAGTTGTTTACTTTTTAGATTATTGTACGTGTCAGCCAGGTTTGTAAAAACAGCTCTCTGAGAGCAGCACACCCCACTACAACATAATTAGAGAAGACACAAATATACCTAACCTCAAAAATGCATCTGGGGGTAGCTATCATTATTAAAAGAGAATTTCAATTTAAACAAATCCCCAAAATTAATATTTCAGAAAGATTCGATCATATCATTATTGAGGTAAACAATACAATAATCATAGGGGCCTACAACCCTCCCTTATCCATACTTTCAGGTAGAGATCTGCACAGGTTAATGTCAAAAGGAAACAGGGTTTTTCTCGCAGGGGATCTTAATGCTAAACACCAGGAATGGGACGCTCATTGTGCGCGATACAGTTTTAAGAAACTTCGCCGAGGACAATGACCTCATTATCCACTACACTGAAGAACCGATGTACTTTCCGACTTGCCCCACATACAGTCCCAGTACACTGGATATCGCCATCGCAAAAAATATCCCCGATATACGTAATATGAGAACCATCACCTCCCTCAACTCAGATCACGATCCAGTGTACTTGGAAATATGGACTACGAACAAAATACAAAGACTAAAAACACAATACTATGACTACAAATCAACTAACTGGAGACAATACAGAGACAAACTTGACTCCTACTTAACAATCAATAATAACATACACACAGTTGAAATCCTAGAAAATGAAACAAAACTACTTATTCACAACATACAAAAAGCTAGAAACGACACTACTACTTTAAAAACACACACTACACATTACGACACCCTGCCACCCGAAATTACCGAACTAATAAACAACAAAAACAGACTTCGAAAAAGGTGGCAGACACACCGGTCAAACGATGACAGGGTTATGATGCAAAATCTTGCACAAAACATAAATCAAATGATTATAGAACATCGAAATAATAAATGGCAAAATACCCTGTCTGAGTTGAAACCGGAAGACAACTCATTGTGGAGAGTGGTGAAAAGGTTTAAAACGTCCTATTCGCGGCTCCCCACATTGAGACGAGGACAAGACGTACTAGAGACTGACAAAGACAAAGGTCAAGCCCTAGGTGAATTTTTTCAAGCGCAATTTGTTAACAACCAACTTAATAGTCAACAACAACAACATATTGAAAACATTGTCACCGCTTTCGAACAGCTAGAGCCACTTTTAGTGCCCCATTCTTGTCTAACCACTCCTAGAGAGGTTGGTGAGGTAATTAAGTATCTCAAAAACAGAAAAGCTCCGGGACCGGATGAAATTAACAACATACTGCTTAAAAACCTTAGCAGGAAAGGTATCGTGCAGATCTACCACATAATAAATGCCATTTTCAGACTACAACACTACCCTAGTAGTCTGAAGATGGCAAATATTATTCCCATTCTCAAAGCGGGAAAACCGAGTATAATATTGATAGTTACCGCCCCATTTCATTACTAAACACACTTGCCAAAATAATAGACACAATTTTACTTCGCAGACTTAAGACAATCGAACAACGAATACAAATTATCCCGAGGGAACAGTACGGTTTCAGAGAGGGGCACAGCACCGTGGCACAGGTCCTGAGAATTGCACACTATGCCAAAGAGGCATTTAATCAGGACTTGCAAACGGTGCTGGTGGCGCTTGATTCAGAAAAAGCCTTTGACACCGTATGGACCCAAGGGTTAATCTACAAAATGCTTATGAATGACTTTCCTGGGCACATTATCAAAACAATTTTGTCATATCTTACGGACAGAAAATTCTACGTTAAAATAAATTCAACAATAACAGGACCTTTCCTAGCAAGGGCGGGCGTACCACAGGGCTCGGTACTATCGCCGCATTTGTACACCATCATGACCCATGATTTACCAATGGGACATAATGGGGTACAAACGGCGCAGTACGCCGACGACATCTGTGTGTTTACAAGCCACAAATCCGCTCAAACAGCGAGCAGCAGACTGGAAAACCATATTAATGAAACATTAGTGAGTTATCTAACAGAAAACAAGATGAAAATCAACGAAAATAAAACCGAATCGATTTTAATTACGAAAAGGCGTTCCCAAGGCATAGACACGCCCCTTAGAGTACTAAACCAGCCAATCACGGCTAAAACACAGGTGAAATATCTTGGTTTTCTGTTAGACAAAACGCTAGTGTTTAAGGCCCACATTAAAGACAGGATAGCCAAAAACGCCGGTATTCTGAGGTCTTTGTACTCTTTAATGAATAGACGGAGTAAACTATCCCTGCCGAACAAGCTTCTACTCTATAAAACCATTTTTAGGCCTATACTGACATATGGTTGTCCAGTATACTGCTCAATATCAAATTCAGCCTTCGAACCCTTGCAAAGGGCACAAAACAGATGTCTGAGGCTAGCACTTGGCTACGACCGCTATGCTAGAATACGAGACATTCACGGGACGACAAATATGCCTATGATTAAGGATTTCATCATTCATACATCCGAGAATTTCTTCGCGCGATGCCTCCCTGAGGAATTAAGGGAAAGCATCACCCAAATTCACCAGGGAGACGGCGCGGCGTGCGAAGGAAGCACGGCTGCATCCATAGTAATCTAGGCATATATAGACGACAATAACAGGACTCCTGACAATTCCCAACAATACTAAACAATAATTCACACGGACTAGATATTTCTTTCTTTTCAAAATCACTTTATTAAAATTTATATACAAATAGTGTTTATAATACATGTCATATACTTTATTAGAAGGATTTCTTCTCGATTAGCTCTTCGTGAAGTGTTCTCTTCATTAGTGGTCACCATGGCAAACCACGACCGATGTTTTGGTCGTGCATACGACATTTATCATTTTTTATTTTCACTTATGTGACTTCTCCTTATTGTTAGCAATATTATAAGTCAATTTTTGGTTAGCTTACAAGGTCGATAATGGGATAGTTGTGGGTTTTTGTATGATTTTAATTTTGTCTGTATTTCCCTGAAAAACCGATCGTAAAAAACAGGGTTGTCTTTGTTTGTAAGTGCGTCTTGTGTAGTTTATGTACATGAAAATTCAAATTACTGGACTACACAGTAATACCACAGCCCTACACGAAAGTCGCAGCGAGCCACGAGAATTTCGCATCGAGCCGTGACGTCACCGTGCAGTCGTCCGTCCGACCAAAGTTGCTAACTAGTCGACGTTGTAATTTGAGTATTCAGTGGGGTTTGCGCTGCTATGGAGGATGTATGTCTTTTGTTTTGACTTTAATTTTGATCCCGTCTGTAAATGGATAGTGCCTTATGCAGGCATCCATGAATTCTGTCTATGCCATCACCTTGATGAATTGTTTGTATGTGATTTTTCAGCTCTGGGGGCAGGCATTTATCATAAAATCCCTCTGAAAGTCGGATCACATGGTCTTTGACAGTCTCCAGGGATGCTTGCACATGCATATCGTGTATTCGCGCATAACGGCCGTATCCCAAGGCCAGTCGAAGACACTTGTTTTGAAAGGTTTGTAGCCTCTTGAAATGAATGTTCGCCATTGAACAGTAAACTGGACATCCATATAAAAGTATAGGCCGAAGTACCTGTTTGTATATTAGAAGCTTATTTTCCGAAGTTACACCGCTTCTTCGATGCAACATCGGGTATAGTGATTTAAAAGCAATGGTGGATTTAACAAGTCTATCGGCTATATGATTTCCGAACGTCAGTCTCCTATCCAATATAAAACCTAAATAACGCATTTCATTTTTTGTATCTATAGGTTGATTTTGTACCTTGAGTTTAGTGATAATTCTGTCGCTTATACGATGCGTTAGTATCAGACTTTCAGTTTTGTTGGCATTAATGTTTATTTTGTTGGCTTGGAAATAGGGGACTAACGTTCTATTTACATGAATGTCCAGTCTCCTGGTGGCAATCTCGGCTAGGTGTGATGATTTATAAACACAAGTGTCATCGGCGTACAAGGCCGTCTGTATACCATTCTGTCCCATGGGAAAATCATGAGTCATAATGCTATACAGATGCGGCGCAAGTACCGAACCTTGTGGTACTCCCGCTTGCGCTGTGTATGGTCCACTACGCGTATTGTTGATTTTAACGTAGAATTTACGGTCCTGTAGGTATGTTTGAATTGTTTTTACAATGAAAACGAGGTAATCATTCATAAACATTTTGTGGATTAAACCGTCAGTCCAGACGGTGTCAAACGCCTTTGCAGCATCGATTGCAACTAATACTGTTTGGTCATTACGATTGAAAGCATCTTTTGCATGTTGGGCAATTCTTATTATTTGTGCAATCGTGCTGTGGCCAGCTTTGAAACCGTACTGTTCCGCCGGAATTATCGTGGTGTCTTGTTCGTATGTATGTAACCTCGTGAGCAGGACACGATCTGTAATTTTGGCTAAGCCGTTTAGGAGAGATATGGGGCGGTAACTCTCTATATCGAATCTGCTCTTACCCTGCTTATGTATCGGGACTACATTTGCAACTTTAAATGCATCCGGATACCACTGAAGTTTGATAATGGCATTGATTAAATAGTGAATTTGTACACACGCTTTTTTTGACAAATTTTTTAATAATTTGTTGTGTATTTCATCAGGTCCTGGAGCCCTTTTACTGGGTGACTTTTTAATAATATCTATGATTTCCCTAGGTGTTGTGAGAGAAGTGGGAGGGACTAGTTGTGTTGGCATATGCCTGATATCTTCTACTAATCTAGATATCTCTTCTTGTTCAGTGTTATTTATCTGATTATTTACGAAATTACCTTGGAAAAATTCACCGAACGCTGTGGTTTTTTGTCCGTCTGTCGTGTAAGAGTTGTTATTGTGTTTCAGTGTGGGAAGCTGCGAGAACGGTTTCTTATACCGTCTCACAATTTTCCACACTGAATTGTCTTTTGTATTGATCGCCTCCAGGGTCCTGCGCCATTTTAGGTTTCTGAATTCTATGATTTCTCTATTGATGGCTTTACCCAGTTCTTGAAACATGACCCTGTCGGCGGCTTGTCGGTGCGTCTGCCAACGTCTACGTATATAGTTTTTGTTAGTTATGAGGTCAAGGATCTCTTGAGGAAGATCATCTTTTTGTGGCTGAAGAGTGACTAATTTAGTAGAACTATTTCTGGCTTTAATTATTGCCTCTGTCAGATGAGTGACTTCTTCCTCAAGAGTATGCCTATCGATAATGTCGTTGTTAATGTCGATGTTTTCGTCTAGTATTTTCCTGTATTTTGTCCAGTCCGTTGTTTTGTAGTCATAATAACGACCCTGTGTCCTTGGTATCATACGCGTTGTGCCTATCTCCAAGTACACAGGATCGTGATCAGAGGTAAGTGTTTTAATTGTCCTAGTATTCTCCACGTTCGGTATGTTTTTGGCAGCCGCGATATCAATAGTGGAGGGGGTATGTCCAGGAGCGGAAGGGAAGTGGGTGGGGTCTTCTGGGTAGTGTATTATGATGTCATTAGCGTCGGCGAATTCGTCCAAGTTTTTACCATTTTTATTCGGTCTAATACAATTGGAATCCCAATGAGGGTGCTTACAATTAAGATCACCCAGTAACAGGACTCTATTCCCTGATGACATAACTGTATTGAGTTCCTGCTTAGTAAAAGGATGGTTAGGGGGGTTGTATACCCCGACAAAAATAATATTATTGATTTTAACCCTAAGATGTTCTTGCGAAATGCTAATGTTGATTAAATGTTCATAAGTAATATCAGATTTAATACAGAAAGCTACTCCACCCCATGACTGACCCGGTCTGTCATGTCTGATGATGTCGTACCCGTGTATTTTAATTTTGTCTGTTTGTTTGTAATGAGTTTCTGTAATAAGTACGATGTCAAAATTATGTTTATGAATGAAATTTCGAACAAGAGGTGTTCTGTTGCGCATCCCATTTGCATTGTAAAAGCAAATTTTAAGTTTATGTTTGTTCCTAGAATTGAATTCAGTTCCTAATATTGAATGTGTTGTCTACGTTACTCATAAACGCGTTATATGTCTCAATGATTTGTTGACCCGATGTACAATTTATAAGTTTGGCGTTTAGTGCTCTGATCGCCCTTGTAAGCTCACCAATATTGACTAACCTGTTTAACGTTTGAAATTCGTGGTTTAGTGCCGAAAAATCATCCATGTTTGGATTAGGGGTGGTTTGCCTTGGTCTTTCAACATTCGTCTTCTTTGCTTGGTTTGCTTCTGATTTCATTGTGGGCAAGGCCGGGAAATCGTTAGTTTGGTCTCTAGTCTGTTTCCTGGCCTCCCATTGGTTAATGGCCGGTTTGGGGGCGGGGACATATTTCTGCCTGGGTTTTGGCTTTCTCTCTTCGAGTCTTTCGAGTTTTGTCAGGTAGGCCTCGCATTTCGAATAATTTGCCGGGTGATCACCCCCACAGTTTACGCAAATTGCTGGCGTATCTCGAGTTTTTGCACAGGTTCGGGTGTGGTGATCACCCGCACATTTCACACACTTGGACGGTCTGCCGCAATTGGAAGTGGCGTGCCCCCATTGCTGGCAGTTGTGACATTGAATAATTGCCTTCATTGACTTGCGCAGTTCCCACGTAACCCTTGTGTACAGAACCCTTCGTACATTCTTGTTAAGATAGTCTAGGGTTATCGCGGGATCGGTCACTACCAGAAATAGGGGCCTGTCCTTGGTTTTCATCTGGTATATCGAACGTGCTTTGATTTCATGTTCTTCTTCGAGTTCAATTTCAATTTGCTCAATCTTTGTGCCATCTGCTAGCCCGCGCAACACAAATGCGTGCGATTTATCTTCGTTGGCGGTGTACGTGTGATATGGGATTTTATCACTCTTTATGTTGTTTAACACTCTGCTGTGATCTTCCTTATCATCAACGAAGATAATCGTAGTGGCATTTGTGTGCTTTACACTGAAATCACCTTTAACTTGTAGTTTAAGATCCTGTATAAGGGACGATTGGTTTTTCGTCTTTCCATCAATGACGATGGGGGGCATCGTTTTTTTTGTTGGTTTGCTTTGTGTATTACCCATGTTTTTCTTGTTATTTACATTTACATTTTTGTTCGGTAGTACCTGTGCTGTTGCATTATTCTGTGGATTATTTGTGTTAGAATTTGTATTTAAGTTCTCCATGTCTAGTGGTCTATATTTTGCACCCTTTTTCCTCTTTTTGACAATTCTGTCAATTTCATCCTCGTCCGTATCTGCTTCAGATTCATCAGTTAACGGCTGGAATTTGTTGTTAGTGGGTGTTATCGTTTGTTTAGTTTTTTGTTTTATCAATTTCTCAAAATTAGAGGAGAATTTCTTTGGAGCTATGAATGGTTCCTCTACGCTGGCTATCTTAGCTGCTTCAATATCTCTGAGCTCTTGCTCATACCTAGCTCTTTCTGTTGGCGTTCTCTTCTCAAAGAGGCTATTCGGGGAATGAGGTAACCTTTCATGGTTGTCCTGGAATCTCTTTTCGTCCTCTGAGGTCATGCTGGATTCGTAGCCGAGTATATTGTCAGCAATTCTACTTGGCATACCTGTTTTTCTAATTCTAGGATCATTTGCCGGGTATCTTTTATTAATTGCTCCTGTGTTTTTGAGCTCTACTGTACTCATATCTATTTGGGTACCTAGTATGGGAACTGGGGGTGAGGGATTGTACCCAAATTGGAAGCTACTCAGTTCACCTCCGCCTTGGGCATTTTCCTCACCTCCAGTTTGAGAGAGGGAGCTTGTGTTAGTATTTCCACTATAATTATTCGTATTGAAGTCAAGCAGGTTTGTCATTACATTCGGGGGTAAGCTTAGGGTTTTGTATTGAATACCCGTGGCATCGGTAACGTATGATGACACAAACTTATCTGGGGACTTTTCGCCTGGTTCTTTTTTTTCTGTTTCAACCATCGTAACGTCCATGCTTTCTTGGCTGTCTACTGTATTTGTTGATTGAATGGAATCGTCTGATTTTTCCAGTTCATCAATTAATTTCTGGACCGTGTCATCGTATTTTTTCACGTGACTTTCTTCTGAGTTTTCCTCTTGGCTATCCAGGTACTCTAACGACTCATCAGAGCCTGCCACCGATGGCTTACGTGCTGTTTCGACTTCTGACGTGTTAGCCGGCGTTTCTGCCGCCTCACCAACACTTTGGCGGTCGTCTGAAGGTCGAACCTCCAGAATTTTTGCCGGGGGGGCCTCCTGCACAGCACAGTTGACCCCAGGATTAGCTTGTGTTAGTTTATGCTGTTTTGTACTCACAGTTGTATTTTCAAATTGTGTTCTTAGCTTGGTTTTGCCGGTTCTGGGTGATTTGAACGTTGTGGTGGTCGTAACTTTCTTTAAGGCTTCGGTATTAAACCTAGTTTTGAGGCGTTTGGAGTATGTTGTCTCAAAGCCGTGCAAGGCTGCTTGAAGTGCCCCTTTGGGCTCGGTCATTGACCTCTTCCCTGGTTTATGGGAATTTACTTACACTGGCGTAGAAAAATACTTCGATCCAAAGAAAAATAGTTTGTTTTGACAGCTGTCAGTCGCAAAAATTACACAGAGTAGCGTGGGTTCTCTCAACTATCGCCTAGAACAGTTCTAGGTAAACTGGACTAGATATTTACGAATTCTAGTCCGACGGAGGACTGAACTATAGACTGACCGGCGGAGCCGCGGCCGATAGCGAACATTCGCACTCGACCGAGGCACTTCCGGGTGGTTTTATGGTTCACCCTCTTTGTGAATTATGACAAAAACACATAGACTACCACAAGACACACACCACCAACGACAACCCTGTTTTTTCTAGCTTTTTCAGGGGACAATAACGAAACTAAGACGCGACAAACCCTCAAATACATACAATTCCTGACCATAATCCTTCCTAATCCCTTAATAATACCCCTTGGGTAAGGAGTGAGGGCGGCTATATTTATAGCATAATCATAATAGTTAAAATATAAATACATATACAGGGTGAGAGATCGCCCAGGCCTTATTCGCGTGAGATAAGGTCGCATACTGTACTGTGTACAGCTATGTTTTATTTGTATATATGTAGATATATTAGTTTGTAAAAAAATTTCTAAAAATTGAATAAAATGTTTGAAATGAAATGAATGCGAATTTTCGCAATCGACCGAGGCGCTCCCGGGCAGTTTATAGCCCACCCTCCCAGTGAATTATGACAACAAGACACAGACTAATTCAGGACCACTTACCACAAACGACAACCCTGTTTTTTCTAGCTTTTTCAGGGGACAATACGAAATTAAAACACGACACACTTACAAACTACCTACAATTCCCGATCACAATCCCACATAATCCCTTAATAAGGAGTAAGGGCGGCTATATTTAGCATAATCATAATACATAAAGTATACGGCATGTAACAGGCGGAGGGATCGCCTTAGGCCTTAAAGGTTTACTTTTAGGGTCGCACATATGTACTGCGTACAGTGTGTTTTTATTTATATGTTGATTTATTGTGTTGTAAAAATTTTTAAACATTGAATAAAGAATTTAAAAGTAAGTAAAGCAAAGCAAAAACGTTTACGATAGCGTAAATGTCAAGGTGGATCTGCGCCTGCGCGTCAGAATATTGTGACATTTGACATTTAACTGTCGTGTGCTTGTCGTTATATTAGGTTCTTTCGTTCGTCCCACTGATGTAGGAATGAACTACACCAACGCACACCATACCTTTCGTTTGGCCCGGTGTAAAATCCACTACACCTTCCTGTCGGCGATGTGGTGTCCACTGGTAGATATTTTCTGCACCAGCTATTTATCAGGAGTGAATTATACTCGACATGTGAATCAGGAATAAGGAGGAAGTAAATTAGGCAAATAAAGGTGGTGTAACTGGTGTACTTTACACTGGTGGACACTGCACCAACAGCAAACGAAAGAACCTATTATAGCAATTTTTGTGCAATTTTTCAAATTTTTGTAAGTTTTGGAAAGTTATTTTGATCTCTAAAGACGTCCTAAAGATTTCTATAAACAATGGTTAAAACATGTTTAGTTTTTTTATTATTATAACAATCTACCTGTATTATCCAATAATGTTAAAGACACTGTACCTGAATCTTCCATTGAAGATATTGACACATACTCATATATACATTGACTATTATGCGTATGTAAACAGCTAAAATAAGCTAAGCGACGTTTTCTTTTAACCAATCAATGGATTCTTAGTTAATACTTTGTGAAGACTAATTATGTTTTCAATACCTTTTTTCATTGGAGTTATTGTTTATTAAACAGTTTGAAGTTTTCACTGTTTTATTAAATTTTAATCTTTTGAACAGAGTTTAAAAGTGTGAGTTATCTTGTTTTTGCAGTAACCCGACGGGATATATTTGGGAAGAAAAAAAAAAGGTTGAGTAAGCTTTAAAGTAATAAAACTTGATCTTGGTGGCTTTCAGTGGTTAATTGGAGTTAATCAAGTTCAGATGCTGTATTTTTGGATTGGTTTGGAAAATATATGCGTTACTATTTTTGCTAATAATCAGTGCTGTTTGTTAATTGGTGATTTTAACTTTATATAAATGACTGTTTTACACTAATAAAATTAAAGCAATGTTTTTACAATATGTAACAAAGCAAGTATTCAATACATTGTACATGTTATGTTGAGAATGGGGTGTTAATACACTGCGACCCAAAAGATCTATTGTATCCCCTTCTATGGCCAATGAACTAACTAAATTCCACGCTAAAATCAGACTTATTGCAAACCTTAAATTTTGACCTTATCGTTATACTTATTTCTAACCTCATTTTAATAACTTTAAATTATAGTTCATCTTTTTTGTTGTCTATAATAGTACATAATATTGAAGAGACATTAGAAATTATAATTTTAAAAGTTTTAAATGACGATTATATTAAATATTTAATATTAAAAAACTTCGAACGGATACGAATGTCGGCAAGTGCACCCAAAAGCTATAAAGTCGCCACTACCTGCTGCCCTTAAACATCCACAATTAAGGACAGGCACAATCTTTAATAAAGTCAGTTTTAGAAAATAAACGATCTGCGCATACTTATATGTCAAAATAAGAGCGGCACTAATAGTGACTGACATTAAGTGAACTTGCAATAACCCAGGCAGCACACATTAGTTTAACTAACGTATTTTATACGTAATACTCGTTTAATTTTGGTATTGGTTGATTCCGTATACGTTTACAGTTTACGATTATTATACATGCCGTATTTTAAAAGATATATTATACGTTTTTTGTATACATCCTATGGTATATAATTGTAAATTTTTCTACGTTTAAATGTAGTTAACAATATACGACTATTTTTAGTTTGCGATGAACTATTTTTATACAGTGGGCCTAAATATACGTTTAGGTTTATTTAAATTAAATTCGTATAAATTTACATAATATTACAATGTGTTCTTCGTTTATAACTCCCGTTTAAATTTCGTCTTGGTTGATTTTTTAAACGTTTACCATCTACCATTTTTATACTTTAACGTTTTTTAAAAGATAAATTAAACGCTTTTGTTTGTGGATATTAGTTAATATACCTATATTATTCTACGTTTAAATATAAGTCATCTTAAACGCATATTACCAGTTGACGATGAACTAGTAGACAGAAGTAAATAATATGTATATATTTAGGTTTATTTTAAAAGCTTATAGATATATTTATTTACATTACACCATATTTTTTTTAATTATATTACCTGTAATATTTATAACAAATTCCCCATTGTACCGATTTCAAACACCCGAACATTTAAATAACCCGCCAATAACCATGGTGGGGTGGACTGGTCCATATCGTTTCAGTGAGTGAGATTCGGGGTGTGCTTTAAGCTAAGTCGGGCTGGTCCAAAGTGCGCGTAGTGCAGAGAATCGAGAGGGGAGTAAGGTACCGGCAGACGATCGGGAATCAGCTGACTGATGGTGACTGGTTGCTGTGAAGCGCTCGCAATCAATCAGACAATTCACGCTATTATTAGTTATATTTCTGTTAACTAGTTGCTAACCACGATAATTGTTTTTTAAGTAATAAAAAGTTCTTGTAAAATTGTTTGTGTTGTTGTTGTTGTTGTTGTGCCCAGTTGCATTGCATGTTGCTTTGGCGTCCTGGCTTTTACGATATTGGTTAAAAGCATATATAGGTAAGTTTCTATTAATGTTTTAATTTAGCTACTCGTTTAATAATTGTTGCATTTTATTACAGTGTGTAAAATGCTTATAGAAACTTTAAAACATAACCTTACTTTTGTTTTTCTTATTTTTATACGTATTTCTATACGTATTTTTTAGGCTACCTAGTTATTCCACGCATAATTATTTTCCTTTTTTTGGTCAGTTGTTTTTTATTCAATAAAATGTCTAAAATAACCCTGTCTCGGCGTCATCTACTAAGAAAAATAGCACAAAATGTTCAAGATGCTTTAAAGTAAAATCAATTTTTGAAGTGAAAACTTCTTTAGCGGCGTTGAGCACTTTTGTGGGATGCGTAAAAACTGTGAAACTCGCGTCAGGACACGTGGGCTGATCGAAAATTCGTAAGACGGTTGGAGAGTAGTGTTGTAACATCGAAATCGATTAATCGAACAATCGATTGTTTTCTTTCAATTGTCGATATTTTTTAAATTAGAATAAATTGAAATAAACTGGAATAAATTGGAATAAATTGGAATAAATTGAAATAAATTGAAATAAATTGGAATAAATTGGAATAAATTGGAATAAATTGAAATAAACTGGAATAAATTGAAATAAACTGGAATAAATTGGAATAAATTGGAATAAATTGGAATAAATTGAAATAAATTGGAATAATAATAGGCATTTGAGGAAAATATAAAATATGTAAGTTATTTTTGAAGTGAAAACTTCTTTAGCGGCGTTGAGCACTTTTGTGGGATAGGTAAAAACTGTGAAAATTCGTAAGACGGTTGGAGAGTAGTGTTGTAACATCGAAATCGATTAATCGAACAATCGATTGTTTTCTTTCGATCGTCGATATTTTTTAATCGATTGTAAGGGTTTCGATTAATTAAAAAAATCGATTTTTTAAAAATCTATTTTTATAAAAAATTGGTTTCTAAAAAAAATTTTTATACGAGACTTCTTGTACGAAAATTTATTTATTTATTCTCATGACGCATCCGCATTGCTTCAAAAAAAAAATTGGAAAACGCTTTGATGAATTGCCAATGATTTTGAGTGGAGATTTCAACATAAACTTTGCAGACGATAAAAATCAACTATTAATTGAATTTTTAAATAATGAATTTGGTTTAACTATGTCAAATGATCGCAATCTTAGCACAACGAAGTACAAAACTACTATTGATGCGGTCTTTATTAGACATTTAAATAGGTTCGAATCAAAACTGTTCGTTTCTTACTTCAGCTATCATAAACCTATCATATCAGTTTTAGAGATTGGCGATGATGGTTCTGGTAATAATGATGGTGAAAAAGTCATCGAAATTATGGATGTAAGTTGATTTTTCTGAGAGATAAACTTTTTAATGTAATACAATGTAATTTAATGTAACATAAATTGTAATGTGTGTGTATGATAGCGCAATAAATATTGTATTCTACCACATAAATGATAGTACTTTTATATTGATAATAAAAGCAATTCGTTCAAAATTATTCCCTAACTATTCCAAAAAATCAAAAATGCACAACGTTAATATTCAAGTTTTCACTTTTGCCGGCACTCCCGGAGTGCAACCCGTGTTTTTTTTATTCTCAATGAAGATAATATTAATAAGGCTTCGGACATTAATATATCATCTGATTCTATTATTTATAATAATTTCCTAGAAAATAATACAAATTTAACTTTGGAGCTTTTAAAAAATATTTCACCTGAAATGCAGTTATATCCGAGAATAACGATCAAGGAGAAGCGACAGCTTGGTGTTTTTAGTGTACCGTTTTGTAACGCGCATGTGCGAAAATAAGTTGTGTATCACTCAAAATGATGTTATCTGTCAAAGTCAGTCCAAGTTGTGTTTAGTACGTGAGCAATGTTAAGTGATATTTTTTGTTGTTTGTTTTGTGTAGTAATAAGATGAACATTTTTACACACTTAGGTATTCTAATGCAGACATAAAATGTGCCAAAAAAGTTACTAGGAAACTAAGAATTTTATCACATGCATAAATATTAAGTATAATGATTTAATCATTTTTGACATTTTATTTTTCATATGTAGGTATTGTATTTTGTGAAATATATGTTTTCTTCTTTAAAATAAATTTAATAAACAATGAACTGGAGATTTTGTTTATTTTATTTTGAAATTATATTTAAAAAAATATAATAAATCCGCGTGTTTCAATTAGGATTGGTCAAAATGGGCGAAATTCCTTTATTATGGCTAAATTGTAAGGTACAATTATGTCAATATAAAGATGCTTTGCCCATTCATATTTACATTTATTGAATGAATCATACTGGAGTTGATTTTGGAAATATTGATGCATAATAAGTACTATTTCAAAAAATTCGTCTATGCCCAGATAGCACACATAGTCCAATGTACGTACACTTTAGATCTATTTGAGGGTCAGGACGTCCATATCCGGGCATCCAGTGTACGTCCGTTTATGCTAATTAAATTGACAGCTGAATATTGATACCTAGAGAACGTCTGTTTTTGGACTTAATTTTAAGTTTAGCAGTATTTTGACGTCCAGTGGACGTCCGTCTTAGGTCATTATTTATTAAGCCTACCAGATAATACTCATTTATAATATATACTTTTTTAATATAACTGGTCATTAAAAATTGACAAATTAAATCATCTATTGCATTTCATTTTATCAGCGGAAGTTTGAAATCTTATTCAATTATAACTGTATCTAGTAAAAAGTTTTCAAGCGGTTCCTTGGTCGAGCTCGTCTAGCGATTGAAAGGGTAAAACGATAATGGATATGTGGTGAGTTCGATGCCTGTTCAGGTCAAGCGATTTTTAATAAACAAAAATAAATGGTGTATAGCGGTTTGCGAAAATAATAAACAAATAATTAATAATATAAAATAGTGTGTGGTAAGTTGTGGTCCTATAAAAAAAGTGGGGATGTGGTCTCAATGGAATCCTGGACGTTTTTTGAATGTTCTGTATTCGACGTCCAAATATATTCCAGAATTGAACGTCCTCTGAATGGTCAAAAGTGTGCCATTTGTATACTTCACTGGACGTCAATTGGATATCGGAAGTCCAGAAAAAACTCATTCTTGGACGTCTAGACATCCAAAATTGTATATCGAATGGACGTCCATAGGACATATTTGTATTGTCTGGGTGATAGTCAGGCCAGGTATTTAACTCTAAATACATAAACCTTAAATGACATCTGGCTTAACTTGGCGAGAAAACACTTGTTTATACAGAAATGAGTGATAAACTTAAAAGTCCTTTTAATATAATATAAATCCAGAAATTCTAAAAATATGTGAGTACTTTTTAAACCTAAATATTTAGTTAAATATCTCGAACTTAATGTCTTTTTAATTGTTACCTAAATTTTTTTTGGCACCCTTAATTTTATTTACCTTATTTTTACTTAAGGAAAAGGTAATTTAATTTAAATATGGGGCTTTTATTACATTTTTAACAATAAATAAACCAAATATTAAACAAATTTTATAGATAAATTATAAAATAATAAACGTCTTTTACATTTATAATAAATAATTAATTATTACATAATGAATTATATTTTGGTACCGAAATTTCACCATTGCTATTAACCCTAACTACTTCAATGTAATTAAATCACATTACAACATTTGCGCATGGACTATAACAATGATTTCAGATAATTTGCCAAATTATTTCGCTCAGTGTAGAAAATAAGCATGTTTTCTCAGCGTGCTAAGTTGTGTATCAATCAAAGTCATGCTGTGAAAAAGGTACATCCGATATCAAAGGCACCGACAGCTACTGTCGCTTCTCGGGTTATATTTTGGTTATAGGAATGGGGGTGAACCAAGAGACTTAACCGACCGAACGATTAGAAGTGCTATGCAAGATTGGCTTGAGTTAGCTAAGGCCTGTCTGGGACGCAACACATCCAAAGTGTTAAGCTAAGATTTTAGTTTTCATATATATTTTTTGTTAGTTAAAGAAAAGTTTCGTTTAGTTTGTTATTCAGTATTTTAGTGTTTATTTTTTAGTACTTATTTATTTTTTAGTATTGTATTGTTTATTTTTTTCTTTTATACCACAGTGGATTCGTATAAATATACTACAACTATAAATCTAATATAGACGTATAGTAAAAACGTTTATTTATAGGTGGATAAATTCTAAGTAATCGACGTTTATAAGGCGGACATTTTCACGAATATATTTGGTAGTACATCAACCGTATTCATACGTATGGTAGTACCTAAAAAAAACGTGATTTATACCAAAGTGTGCTGCCTGGGAACTCTCTAATAGTAACCGTAAAAATATAGTGGTTAGTGAATTGACGTTTAAATCACCATTTTCAGGTAACCACGTCCCTAAACAAAACGTAAAGTAAAACGTAAACAGTTCATTTTTCATGTTTGAGTGGGTTTTAATATTGTTTTGTGCTTTTTAGTTTTTGTGGTTATTTGTCACTTTTATAAGACTCTTCTATTAGTTATAAGGATATATTTAGTGATAGTGGTAGTACGTTTTAGTAGTTAATGTATAAACGTTTACCTTATGGGGCATCATACAAATGTCCCGAATAGAAAGGATTTGCTTTATTTTTTTCAAAATTGTAATTACAAAGGATGTATTATTAATAACAAACAAAAAAACAGTATTTTTGTGCAATTGGAAAATCGCGTTTTCCCAAAAATCATTTTGTTCAAAGCTCCTCAATGAATAAAAGTGTAACAAAAATTTATGTTAAAGATATATAAAGGATTAATTTCCAATATTTTTGACAAATCTATATTATATTTTAGATTGTTTTTTAATGTAACATAACATTATGTTAGTACCAATGCATCATCTCTTTTCTAATAACTACTTTTTAATCGTTTTTTACCTAATTATTTTTATATTTCCTTATCACCCGCAGAATAATTATTTTACTTTTAATAAACAAAAATATTTATAGGCATTTTTGCAAGTTTTGCATTAATTTTTATTAAAATTGATCATAAATCAATACATTTAACATTAATAAAACTGATTATAATAACTACTTTTCAGTATATATTTAATAACAATTAAAATCAAACACAAACTCAAAATTAATCTTGCAGAAAAACATCCATTAGTCTTTATGGCACGTCTATGACACACAATAAGTATCATAAACTTGTGTCAACATATGGGAATTTGTTTTAATATTATGACTGGAAAAAAAAACTACATAGGACAATCACCTTTATTTATTTAAAAACTGAAAATAACCCATATCAAAGTTGGCTACTTGCATTAATTATCTATCAAATTCGCAATATCTTTGAAAACTTGCTTAAAAATCCCTTTTTTTAATGAGAGTCACAGATAACTAATGCCAGTAGTCAAATTTGATATGGGCTATTTTAAGTTTTGAAATAACCAGAGGTGAAAAAAAAACATAGATCCAATTTTATGGCACACACTGTATAATGCAGGTTTGTGAACATGCAAAAATATATTTATTTTTTTTTTATTCTTGTCAACCTTTAGACGAACCGTTTGCGCAGAAAAGTTTTCAACTAAAAAAACAGAATTGCTTGTGCCTTAAAACTTTCCCGATTTTGTCACACTATAAATATTTTTAAAACCCTTGTAAAAATATACAGAACGGCAACGTCGTATTATCATATGCAAGTATATTTGAACGTCGGTTCGTATTGTACGTTGAAATAATTTGACATGCCGTTTGCATTTCTAATTGGTCAACCATCATTTTGACATATGACGTTTGCTTTTCTGATTGGTCAACCATTAGTGTCGCCCAAGATCCAATGGACATATAACTCAGCCTTGCACAGGGGCTGGTAACTCAAATGGAAAAACATGAGGTTGGTAATTTAGTACTACTCCAATTAACGGGATGGCGCTCGTATCGAAATGTCATGTCAGTTGTAAGCTCGTCAAAACTTCAAACTTTGAGAAATTAAAATGGCTATTGTATTTGAAGGTGTATTGAATTTTGATTCATCTAGATTTATTTTTCAACACTTTCCAATTTTAAGTATGTTTTCAAACGACGGGAAGATGGATTTCAGCAACAAACAATAAAGCACTCCCATATATTGGTAGTGATGCAATTTATACCACATTAAATATGCAGTCGTCATATTAAGGATAACCAAATAATTTGTAATAAGTGTCTTAAGAAAAATCCACAATCACTGTTTGGCACGGTAAGTAATATTTACAAACTTGTTTTTGATTCAGTGTTAAAATAATTGGTTTGTTATTTAAATTTCTTTTTGTTTTCAGTTTTTAAATGATCATTGTAAAGAAAATGTTGTCCCTCCAAAATACCCTGTCGATCGATAAAATATTTGAGCCTCAGCCATCAATATAAAAAATTGATTCAATGTCATTGACATCAAACAAGAAAACACCCTAAAATCTTCAAGGTCCAAAGGTGTGTAAGTTTAATTTATGCTCAAAAGTTAAATTCATTTATCACAGTGCCCACATAATGAATAAAAATTTTATAAATACAAGTGCTGTATAAATGAATCAAGAAAACAATTATCGGATGAAGAAATGCTCCTCAACCTAACTAGTCGACTCGATAACCGTATGGCAAATTTTATCCACACTCAAATTTGCCTCGATAGTAAAAAAGGATGATGCTTCAATTTTTTTAAACTTATTTGCCACTCCAAGTCGCAAAACTTTTATAAAGGTCTTGAGCACTTATATATGCTGATTTTGTTACAGAAAACATTTTTGATAGGTTTGTTTTATAAATATTTAATTATTTAAATGGTGTAAATGCATATTTGTTTCAGTATTTCCATGTTTATATAGACAAATTATATGATGCGGCGTTAATTTACTGTAATAATAAAAAAATAATAAAATAAATTGCATTTTATTTCAAGTTTGAAATTAATGCAAAAATATAATGAAGTAAAATCAAATAAAGATATAAATTGGCAAAATATTTGACTAGTTTCAAATCACAAAACAGTCAATAGGTTGTTTTATGATTTGAAACTAGTCAAATATGTTTCCAATTTTTTTGCTTTATTTGATTTTCTTCATTACATTTTTGCGCTACTACAAAGTTCAATTTCAAAAAGCCCGTTCGTGGAGGCCATATTGAATTTTAGTACCACTCCAATTTGATAGATGGCAGCACATCGAAACATAATTTTACCATTGAGTTTCCCATCTATTCACATTAGTAATCTATGGCCTTGCATGTCACAAAGCGAGTTCGGATAGTCAGGGGCTGGAGCAGGACAAATTTTAGGGAGCTTTTAAATGACATTTAAGCATGTTAAACTGTCACTAATCGGACTAAACCAAACAATAAAAGGGTCGTTTGGAGTTAAAATTGTTAAAGGAACTTGGCAGACCAAACGCAATGACATTAGGCGAGTTCGGATAGTCAGGGGCTGGAGCGGGACAGAAGCGGAGTTTTTTAGGGTGCCTTTAAATGACATTTAAGCCTGTTAAACTGTCACTAATAGGACTAAACCGAACGCTAATAGGGTCGTTTGGAGTAAAAAGAGTTAAAGGAGTTAAATGAACTTGGCAGACCGAACGCAATGATTGGTGGTGAATAGGGTGTATTAAAATGACATAATTAATGCGTCAATTTAAAAAAATGTATCAGAATTCGCAAATTGAAATCATGCTTTTTGTAATAATTATGAAACATTATAATGTGGGAAAGTTAATAAAAAATTATAGAAAATTTATTGAAAATAATTTGCTTATTAATCCTTGCAATAAAATTTTTAGTTTTTAGATTAGTTATTATGGAATATGTTTATGTTCAATTCATTCTTACAACATTGCTGTTGGCAATTATATCGCAATTTCCTTGTAATTTTTCTTTATTATTATAAAAAGCATGATTTACGTTGTTAAATGACAGAAACGGCCGCCATTTTTAGTCCATTTCCCAGCCTTAATATTATGTAATTGAAACTTTAATTCTATTGATGTAAATATTATATACGAAGAACTTTATAAGAACTGCTAAACGATAATAAATAATGTAGCATCTATACAAGTTTGTTAGTATAAAAGTAATGTTCCATGGTTTGATAATGACATTTAATATATAAAATAATGGATAGGGATAAAATATATAAATCACTTCAGACCACTCCTGGTGCTGATAAAATAAAAAATAGGAAGCATTTAAAAAATTGAGGAATGAAGTTGTAAATTTACTAAAAATAAAAAAAGAACAATATTATTTTAATAAGATTGACAGAATCAAAAATAATTCTTGACTAATGTGGAAGACTATTAAAAAGTTAATAAATATTAAGTCAAGATTTTCCAAATTTTATTGAATTTAATTTAAACAATGAATTCCAACTCGAACATAATGTTACTTAAATTGCAAGTAAATGTAATATCTTCTTTATAAATAGTATTACTCAAATAGTTGATAGCATCTTGACGAAAATAACAGGAAATGTCTGCAACTATAATCTATATCCTCAATTTTCAAATTTTCAGTTGCCATCGAGTGAATTGAGAGTAATTGTAAACTCGTTGGACAATAAATGTAGTAATGCCAAAATGTTGAAAGAAGTATTTGAAATATGTGGTCATGTTATCTTAAATCTAATTTATACTTTTCATCAAACTGCAACAGTACCAGATTCATTAAAAGTAAGTACAATAGTTCCATTTATTAAGTAACTAATACAATAAACACTTCTGAATTCTAGCCTATAAATACTTTGCCATCTATAGAAAAAGTTCTTGAATTAGTTGAATATGAACAAACTCTTCAACATATCAAAAACAATTATATTTTATTTATTAACCAATCTGAATTCTGCAAAAAATACTCTTGTAAAGTAGCCCTGCAATTCTCCTTATGTAACTTTAAAAAGGATATAGACAATAATAACTATGTAGTAGCAGTTTTTCTAGATTTAAGGAGAGCTTTTGAAACAATAGATTGCAATATTATAGAAAATTACCAGTTATGGCATTAATGGTTGTGTTTTAAATCAGTTTACTAATTATTTATTTGAAAGAAAACAAAGTGTAAAAGTTCATAATAATGTATCTACTGAAAATGATATTAAAATTTATGTACCTCAAGGTAGCGTCCTAGGACTGCTTACTTTTATTTATCTTATATATAAATGATTTAAACCTCTTTACTGATTGTGATTTTGCAAAAATATTTGTAGATAATTCTTTAATGGCTTGCTGTGATAATAATCTGGAAAATGTGGAACAAAAAATGAATCAGGCTCTAAACTCTGCTAATAAATTTTAATGTATGGATTTCGGTTTACCAGAGATTATACTATTTGACTATGGTGTTTTTATAGAAAATATTAAATAGTTTGGCACCAACTTATTTTCGAGAATACATTATATTATTTTATATAATATAATAGTACAAGATTTCTACCTTCTCTTGCAGTCTTTTTATTTTAAAATATTTATATATATATTGCAATATTATATTTTTTTTTATTTATTTATACTCTTATTTTTAATCACTGCTGTTTTTATGTACTATGTATTTTTTATATTTTATTATTGAATGTATTAGCAAATTGCTAAATAAATGACTTATATTAATTTTAGCAATAATATTCATAACTACTCTACCAGAAATAACAATAACTTGCACATAGAACAAATAAAGAAACATCAATGAATTCCTTGTTTTTCAAATGCTTTAAATATCACAACAAATTGCCATTTTGTATTAAAGCAGGTTCATCAGTAAGAGTTTTTAAAAATAAAATGATGAAACATGTTCATGATTGTTTAGATAAGTGTCAATGTTGATTATGTTCTAATTTCTTTTAAAAATTTTATTTGATGGTATTGATATGTATATTTCTGTATTTTATATTTTGGACTTTTGTAAGTTGAACTTTTTTTGTATATTAGGGTTAACTACTAAATATATTTCATTTCATTATTTTCCTGTAAAATTGTTAATATTAATTGAAAAAAATGGCAATTATTTAAAAAAAGTGAATTGTGTCAATATTAATAATTTGCACAAGATGTGGAAATTAAGTATTTGTTTACAATAGGGGGATACTTATACCATTGTATTTAGATATCCTAGTAGAACCTTATGGACATTTCATTGAATGTACTTAATTCTGTCAGAAATGTACAGAACTTTATCAAAATATGGAATATATACATGAGTGATTTTTATACTTCTTTAAGAATAGAAGTAAATTTAAAATATTTGACCCCAGAATAAATATACCACAAGAAATATCTGTTATAACTACCCTATACATAGATTAACGCTAACTGAAAAAAGTGTAAGTTATAATATCTTAAGATTTTATAATAAATTGCTTTCTGAAGTAAAGTTAATAGATAATTTATCAGTGTTCAAAAAAAAGATTTATAAAATTTTAGTAACAATGGAGCCTTACTCTGTTAATGACTATATAGAATACCAAATAATTAAACAATTAATAGTAAGCTTCTAATGGTTAGAGACCACATAGCTTAGCTGAGAGTTCAGAACAAAACTGGAGTATGTTTCAAAAAAGATCACAGGTTGTGAAGCAACCTGCAATAGCTCAATGCAGTACAGCCTCAAGTACAGCAAAAGCATAGCCAAGAGTTCAGAGTGAAGCCAGAATGTTTTTAAAAAGTTCACAAAGTAAAGGCCTTAATCATTTATCTAAGTTTGCTTGTTTTTCATAGGAAATATCTCGTTTAATAATTAAAGCATTGGTTTAGTATTGTGATTATAAACACCAAAATGAAAATCAAACATAATAAAGTAATGTTTTAAGTCCTAAATGCTATTTGGTAATATGATAGTTTAGATGGGTAATAATGCCCATGTACACACCATTGCTGCTCCGACTCGTTCTGGCAATCGGAATCATTACATAGTTGACAGGGTCATGTACAAATTTTTAAACTTAGGAAAAAGTAAATTTAAGTCATCAAATATAAAGTTAGGGGCAAGGCAAAAATATTCTTCAATTTTAGATTAGGTATATATTTTTTGTGTGAAACAGATTTTCCTTGCCCTCAAAATTAAATGTTAAAAAATAAAAAGAAAACAAGAATGGAAATCTAGCAACTAGGTAAGTGTAAAATTCAAATTATGATCGTCAGTGCATAGTGATGTAGACATGCGAATTATTACACTTAAACTACAAGATTACCTTGTTGTTTACATACCTGCATTGTTATCAAAATTTTCAGATACTGGATTTTGTGTACTGTTTTCAACAAATTCTTCAGCATTAACATCACCTATACCATTATTTCTGTGTACTGTTCCAGATTCTTGGGGTTGCTCTGGAATGTAAGAACTGTGATACTGTGTTTCTTGAGCTGAATAGTAGGCCTGAGATGCAATATTTTCAAGATCGTGTTGACCTTGGTGTTCATATTGTAAATGTTGAACTGATTCAACAGGATTATATACTGAATCTGATGATTGTTGTACTTGATAAGGATCCTCTGTTACTTGAAACCCACCGGAAGCCGGTGGTGCATTTGTAGAGTACGTTTCTTGAGTGAAATCCATCGTATTATCAGAATAAGCAACTTGTTTGTTTATATCGGCAACATTACCTGCATGTTCATATCCTTCAGTAATTGTGGAATCCATTTTTAATTCCTATTAAAATGAAAATATATTGGTATAATGTTAAACTAACAAAGTTACTATTTTAATCTTAATGTAAACATTATACAATATTATTTTATATTAAAAAAAGTTTAATGAAATGTGCTTCTAGTGTAAACATTCTGAATGCTGAATACCTCGAATCTTGAAATAAAATAGTAATTTTAGTTAAGCAAATACATCAATACCTAGTTTTTTCCTAGATAAACCAGTAATATATCGTAGATTTTCCGATTTACTGAATAAAATCTAAGTTTATAGACACAAGAATGCAATAAACACTTATTTCCGCAGAAAATTATTGTTAGTCGCCATATTAGAAATAGACCACCGCCACCACTATCAACATTGGCTTACGTCATCAGGATTTTTTTGACATTTGGTACGTTCTGCGTTTCAGTTAAAACAGGAAAGACAGTTTTTATTTTTATTTTGATTATATATATTTAAAAAATAGCAATTCATAACAAACCGAAACAGATTTATGTAATTCCGTTAAGAATTTAATTTTTAATTATGTTGTGAATGAGAAAATTCCAGATCATAAACATAAAAAAATTATTTTACTAATTTCTGAACGCATCGAGACATTTAGCCCCAAAATGAAGGCCATTTATGAACTGGGTGGAAGCCACGTTGTCGGTATTCTGAAAAAATGGTAGATTATAGATAAAAAAACATCGTTTTTGAATCACAATTCGCAAAAAAATAAAAATTTGTTAGCGGTAAATGAATTTTAAATATTTCTATTACTTTTTTTAATAGTAATAAAATTTCTTTAATAATTTTTGTACTTTTTTATATCTCAAAAATAATTCAATTTTTATTTTGTGGCTGTGGCTATATTTGTGATTTGGCAACGTGTTAAAAAATTTAATTTGACAAAAATGGTGTTGGTTTATGATTTATGATTTGTTGTGTTGTGAAAATAAAATATTTTAAATAATGCAATAAAATGGTGGATAGAAACGAAAAGTTTCTTAGCGAACTATTGAAATATCCAGGAAATAGTATATGCGCGGATTGTGCAGCTAAAAGTAAGATATTTTAATTGTAATTTAAAGGCATGACATCCATGCCACTGATTTCAAGTAAACAAACGCTATCTAGCATACCGAACCAGATAAAAAATATTTCATAAAAACATTATCAATTAAATTGTCGTAAAGGCTGTTTTATATTTTCATTCTTCTGATACCACATATCGCATTTTTTCGTTTACTTATTTTAGGTGAGGTATAGAAAGGGTTAAAAAAATGCAATTTTTATAAAATTTACTTATGTACAAAAACCTGACAAAAAATTTGTCACGGTATAAAAACTAGTCTTAATATATGTGGTGAAATAATCTGGACTGAAATTAATTAACTAAATCACTACAAATATTTCAAAATAGATGGCTTGATTTTGAAGAAATTGAATTCACATTGATAAATTTATTGCTCGAAATGAATTCCACCAATCAATATTAAATTTTCTTCTAACAATCTTGAAAGTGTCTTATTTGACAATGTAATTAGATTTCGTGACAACTAACAGTACTGTAAGATTTACAACCAAAACCTTCATTAAAATATTAGTTCGGCATTTGACAGCAAAAAATGACATATCATCATGTGTTTTGCTTGCTTTTTGTAGTTGGGTACAGGTAGCGTTGTTGTGATAATACTGATATTGATACTTTTCCTTTGATACCGGGTAATTTTGTACCTGATTTGCTTTCAATACTTTCCTTATATTAGAACTACTCCCATTTTAATACTTTACTAGTTTTGACATTACAAAGTATAGTGTAGGATCGTATTTGTTATATGTTATGACTTACCCTATGATCTTGTTTTTGTTCAGGTAACTGTCCTAAGTATAGGTATCGATACTTTGGTTCTGATACCCTTTTCAATATTTTTGTTTCGATACTGGTATTACAATTACAACACAAACCACGCCCGCCACTGGACACCAAAATAGTGACCATAAGTGCCCAAATTTTAAATTCCATATATACATTTTAAAGAGCAAGATATAGACTATCTAGAATAGTACTTTTTATAATTTTTTTTATCTATTCTTAATTTATTTATTTTTATGTTTAAAATGTTTAGACTTTGTAATTTGAACGTTCGTTCTCTTGTGGCAAATTTTGATGAATTTCTGAGTTTGGTAAATGAGTTTGACTGTATTGTTGTTACTGAAACATGGTTAGACAACCATGGTGCAAATACTGATATCATTTCAATTCCTGGATTCAATTTTTACTGACTAGATAGACAATCTAGAGGTGGTGGTATTGGTCTTTATTTAAATAATTATATTACTGGTTTATAATTAGTTGAGTTTAATTCCTCTGACTTAAATTGTGAGCAAATGTGGATTAAATTTATGGTAAATGGTACGTGTTTGCATTGGAAATATATATTGACCACCTAAAGGTAATGTGTGAGGTCTCAAATAGTTAATTTTTAACTCTTAATTTCTTAATTTATATTTTCAAACATTTGAACTAATGTAATTTCCTTTCTTATAATCTATTTTAATAAAAAAAATGTATTCTGTATATTTGAACTACTGAGGCTTCATTTATTAGAAATATTGTTTTATATTTTAAATTAGGGAAATATGCCAGTTTTTATGTATGGCACATTTGAACTACTGCATTAAATATCTGTTATTAATTCTAAATAATTATCTGAACTTTAAAATGCAATTACTTTCAGTTTTTATGTTATAAACATTTGAACTGCTTCAATTTGCTTTCCTTTAATTTCAATTTTCAATTCAATTATATACAATATACAGGATATAACAACGTAATATTAAACAAATACTTAGGCTTGTACTAAGTGACTTAACACTTGTATGTGCAAGAATGAAATGTAAAATATAACAATATAATTGATTTAAAGTTACTCTGAACAATATAATATGGTAATGGCAAGAAATATGAAAAAGAGTAACATAAAATGACAACAAATTAAAATAATTTCTTGAATTTAGAGAAATAAATATATGTATACTTACAAACTACAAAAGTTGAGCAATGTATTCTCTTTTCTCAAAAATAAAAATTTTACATTGCTCAACAAACTTTTTATACCCAATTGTGGTTCGAATCTTCAAAGGTAGTATGTTGAAAATTTTTGGTGCCATGATTGCAGTAAATCTCTGGTTGGCATCATATCTTCTAAATGGTACCAAGATCACGTTATTAAGATTATGTCTTGTTTGGTAGTGATGATTGATATAATTTTTGTTTTTAGATTTAAAGACAAATATACAGTTGCTAAGGTAGTAAAGACATCGAATATTTAGAATATCATGATTATATAATAAAAAGTTTGTCTTTAAAAGATATTATATGTAAAATATAGTTTTGGACAACATTCAGTTGATTTAATACATTGTCATAGAGCCCTCCCCAGGCAATCTTAGAAGCGATTCTACTAATGATTTATAAATTTGTATAAGTAGTTTTTTAGATAATATTTTGCGAACACAATAAAATTTTGGTATTAAGCGCCTAATTTTGTTTGTCAGATCTTGAATATGATCATTCTATATTAGATTTTTATCGACTCTAATGCCTAAGTACTTTATTGTATTAGTTTCTTTAATGGTAATATCAAATTCGTTCATTTTAATACAGTTAAAATTAGGTAAAGTATACAGTTTAGTTTATGTGTTTAGAAAAGAGTTATAATGAAAAAAACTGTCACATATATATTTGTCCGATATATTTATGTATTGTCTGTTTTAAATAAAATTGATTTACATTCAACTCATTCTACTGCATTTTAAAACGGTATTTGTATTACATTGATTGACATCAACTTAACCATCACATATCAGTCATCGATCATCGAGGCATCTCCGACATGTGCACACCATTAATGTTGAATTCATTTAACAAAATAAAAATTCTTTAGTCAAAAATACTTTAGCAATTTATTAATATTATATACTTACAAGTGCATTTTCCAACAGATCCAGAATGGGCATCATACAACATTGGTATATTCATATGCACAAGATGTTCTGGAGTTCACAGAAGTATGGGTGTCCATATAAGCAAAGTCAAGCATCTTAAACTAGACAGATGGGAAGATTCACAAGTGGAAAGGATGAAGGAAGTTGGAAATTCAAAGGCAAAATTGAAATATGAAGAAAGAGTACCTCCATGTTATAGGAGACCAAAAGAAGATGATCCACAGTATGTGTAATATTAATTATCAAATATAATAAAATATTAGGTGTTTTGATTATTCTCTTTGAAGTAGCATCTGAACTATTTTTGCTAATATGCTTTTTTAACCAGGAAGCTCAAAATTTCATGGGTTTTATTTGTCTTCAATACTGTAATATGACTTCAATTTTTTGCACCACTGGAAAAAAGGCATGTAACTATAAAATTTAGATTAACTAACTCGTTTACTACAAAAAAGTACCCTTGATTTGCTTCAATAACTTTTACACTTTTCGAAAAAAAAATCAGCATTTTACAAAATCAATACCAAATGAAAATACAATAACCTAACACAAAAATTATTTCTTCTGATTGCGCCCAAATAGATATTCTGCATTAATGCATGTTTTTTTAAAAAGCCTTATTTTGATTTAAACAATCTATCTAGTATATAAATTATATTTTGGTAACTTTAAATTTTGAAAATTTTGTTGAATATAAGCGTTATCTCTAATGTGACTAATTAGAAGTCAAAGTCAGGTATGTACTCCTGAATATAACAATATTTTGTCGGTAAAAACATCAAATACAAGTAGAGAAAGTAGTGCTTAAAATAGTATATTAATCTTTATGGTAGACTGAGTATATTGAAGAAAATTTGCAGTTAAAAGGGCACAAGGAAATAGCTATCTTAAAAAAAAAACTAAAAAAAAAAGTTGTATACATATTAGCTTGTCTCCACTTTTTGGATTTGTTTATGAATATGAATATCTCCAAATTAATGCACCACCTTAAATGTACCATAAGTTTGAAGCTATTTTTCTTCTGAACTGTTGATTGGATTCAATGATTTTTTTTCACATTATAGGTCTATTTCTAAGGAATTAGTGTACCAATGTTTTCTGGGAAATGACGTTTTACCCATATACAGGGTGTAAAGATAAATTTATGTTTTTTCATCTCATTTTGCAACACCCTGTGGAATTTATTAAAAACAAATACTACATTTTATTAATATTTTCATCTTTTCTCAACATTTTTGTAAAAAAAACCATCTCGATATCTTTATTATCAAAGATTATACACAACTTTAAATGTAACACGTTTTTATGGACATTTAAAGCAAACGAAAGCAAAGAAAACACTACTTACATAAAACTTAGTGACATTTAAAACAACTAAAACCTAAGAAAACCTAACCTAAATCTTTAACAAGTTCTCTCTCTTAAAAACACGTAATAACGAGTATTTCCGCCTCTATTTATAATTACTGTCTAATCAGAGCTAACTCACTTCACCCTGTTCATCTCACCTCACTTCTCCCCCCCTCTTATTTTATATGCAATATGTTAACTATTCAAACCTCTCCCCAGAGAACGGTATATAACCGATGTTATTGATACAGCTGAACAGACAGAATTAAGCATACTTACTGTCCCACTACCGGAAGAGGTGTAAATATTATGCGTCCAATTACGGCAGGCGAGATGAGAACTACTCGTATTAGTATGAAGCGGAGTTAAATATACGTCTTCGGACTGGAACGTTTATGCAATACAAGAACTAGAAGAGCTTTCTCTGACTTCTAATAAATTGGTATCACAAATGTGCCCGGCTGGCGTAAATATTAGATATAAATTTTTTTTTGCAAGATTTATAAAATATTAATTTTTATATTATCAGTGTTAGCTATTTCATTATTAAGCTATTGCATAGATTTTATCGCGGGCTTTGAGCGCGGCGACCGAATCAAGAAATTCCGTAACGAAAAACCTAAAATTGAACAATCGAAAAATCTAAAAAATCGAAAAATCTAATAATCTAAAAATCGTAAAATCGAAAAAGAAATTCTGTAACGAAAATAAACCTAACACCCCCACTCCGACCGGCACAGCGGTGCGGCGTTGAAAGCCGTGCATCGTCTAACGTCGTTTCAGTTCGGCCGACTTCGGCACGGTGTTTGTGTGCGTGCGACTAGACGTATGCGTGTAGACTAGCTGCCAACTGCTCATAACTATCTCTTTTAGACACAATTTCGGAAAAATTGAATTTGAAAATGAATAATGATCCACAAGAATCCACAACAAAATATGGGACCACCATTGGCGCGGTATTTTCCAGATATTTAGAGGATATAAAGTCTCAAACTTATGTTTCTTATTTCAGTTACCATAAATCTATAGTTTCAATGATAAAAATTCCTGAATAACCAACATGTATTGTAAGATAATAAAAATATTTTAAACAATATTAACTTCTCATTTATTCAATAAAAGAAAAAAATGTGTTTTCTTATCGGTCACCACTCTCAAAAAGTGTAACTTGAATTAATATCAAAGAAAAAACTTGAATTAATATCAAAGAAAAAAAATACTGCATAAATAAAATAAATAAATAATTATAATTGCATAAGTTGATAAAAAATGCTATGCAATAGCTTTACCGCGGCAGTCCCGGAGTGCCACACGTATTTTTTTTTTTTTTGTAAAACAAATTCAATGCCTATAAATTTAGCCGCAAAATATTAACCAAATAAAAAGGTGAATTTGGAAAACAATACCTGCAGAATTTATTGCAACTTCACTAGAAAATAATACAAGCAAATGTTATTTTGAAAGACTTATGAAATTTAAATAAAAGAAGTTATGAGTCATAAGAGCCGATCAGTTCAAGACAAAAAGGAGGCTTACTTTCATCAACGAACTCGCCTAAACAATGTTAGATATTTCATTTCAACAAAATAATCATGTCTTATTAAAGTTCTTCTTAGTAAACCCAACTCAATATCAAATGTATATAAATATGTTGTTCTCTTTCTTTCCTAAAATTTCGTCTTCATCTTCATCTGAATTTATTTTGCAAATCACAACACAGATAAAATATCTTTTGTAGCCTAACTATTCTTGAGTGACTACTTTAAACTGTAGTTTCAGTTAACTAGACATAGTTCACATGTCGGTCGAAACAAAATTATATTTAAATCAGAAATTATTACTTCAAACTTCATTTAACACAACGGTGGAATCGGCCTTTATTTTAAGAACTTTCATAAGTATTGCCTATTATCAAGGTCATACAGACCTCTACAAGTTATGCCCCTGCTTTGAGAATGATAAATCACAGATTTTCAAAACTTTATGAATACCCAGGGATTTACTTTTAATACCAAAGGAACTGCTAAAATTTTTTTAAATTGAATTGCCAAGTTTAAGTGTAACATATCTATGACCTTCATGATTTTTTAACAAATAAGTAAGCTTTCTTAAGGTCAATTGGCTCCATAAAACAATTTTTGACTCTAATTTGATAGCCACTGGCTATTCTCCATCTTAAAATGGTTAACTATGAGGAATTTGTTTGAAATTTTAAGGTTAAGTATTAATAGTCTTTTACCATATGGTTCAGATAAAGATAAAATGTTAGAAATAATTATTTTCTACAAATTTTGTATATCCTGAGAGATTAATAGTTAGTAATTAATTTAATTCAGAATTAAAGCATTTTCAGATATAAACCAAATTCTTGGTAAAGGAGGCGTTTGTGTTTAGGTTTATGTTTAAATGTTAGTTTATAACCTTTTAATCATGATATAATTGATACTGATAAATTATAAATGTAAAAAAGGACTTTTTAAGTTGTGTACATTGAATGTATCAATGTGTTTCATTCGAGTTGCCTGGAGAGGTGCAAGGTAGTCAAATTAGGTGGATATCGTACATATTGTTCACCAGACTGTCAAAATAAAGAAACAGATATGTTGAAGGAGATCATAAAAAAAAAACTAGAACTGATAATAACTAACTTATCAAGGGAACTTGAAGAAAATGATAGACATTTAAAAAGATTAAATAAAAGGTCTCTAGTATTTGAAGAAGACGTATTTGATAATGAAGAAAAATTTGAAAATTTATTTACACAAAAATGAAAAATGATGAAATAGAAGTTGATCTTAAAGAAAATAGACAATACATGGTTCAACTATAAGGACCCTTGAAGCAGAAAATGAAACATCAAAATCACATGGAACATTTAAGAAAAGAAATAAAAATATTAAGAGGTAGCAGACACACAGGTGTAACTGCAATATATGTAGATACTAAGTTAAATATAGTTCATGGATATTGTATTGAGAAGGTGTTGTGGATAACTGGAGTGTCCATTGTATTCCAAAATAAAAAATATTTGGTGTACATATTGTATAGATCTCCAAATAGTAGCATGGTAAGGTTTCTGCAATTATTTGAAGATTTGTTTCAGCAAAACTGCCGTCCTTTGCTTAAAAGTGGTATCTGCTAAAAAAAGAATACGGAGAAAATGAAGTTTAAAGTTAAAGACCACTTTTATGCTTCATAATAATTGTGATGTGACTATTTTTAAGGGCAGATATTTTTATTTTAAAAAACATTTGCCACTTTTTAGCTATAAAACTAAGTAGCTAACCTAACCTAACCCCGTTTGAAGAAGATTGTAACTCAAGATATGTCCATTTTCAATTCAGCCACAGGAATATTCAGTATTAATCGACTTCAAAAAAAGGAGAATGTTCTCAATTCGTCTGAATATAATTTTTTATGTATGTTCAACGATAATTCTTTACCATGTTGTCCTTTTTCTATAATTCTTTTTTGTTAGAAACAGGATATCTTAGGATACACAATAGGTTAGGATCTGATGA
Source organism: Psylliodes chrysocephalus (assembly GCA_927349885.1). Taxonomy (NCBI): domain Eukaryota; kingdom Metazoa; phylum Arthropoda; class Insecta; order Coleoptera; family Chrysomelidae; genus Psylliodes; species Psylliodes chrysocephalus. The sequence goes on from OV651828.1 coordinate 21,306,688, forward strand.
TGAAATCTATGAGAGAATTAAACACAGTGTCTAGGTACACGCTAACTTGTACGCAATTCAAAAATTTATATACACGCGAAACGTCTTGACAGAGCAGGCCGTTGGTGTTTACGCCGGTCGTAGCTAGGTATGGATTAAAATTTTTTTGTAGCGGCGAAGCCGCCACCCTACGAGAGGTTGTTCCTTCGTTTTCTTGTTGTCCCGGCATCATTATTATTATTTTGGTGGAATTACTGACCATAAAGCTACAATTGCATATCTCTCTTTAATAGCCGAAACAGCACACAAAAAATCTTACATTAAGAAAATAAATCACATAAACCTAAAAGAAAATATAGAAAGCCATAACTGGGAAACATTCTATGACATAAATAATTCAAATCAAAAAATTAATTATCTAGTAGATACAATAAATACATACATGGATCAAAATACAAAACTCATTCATGAAAAAAAACAAACTAAGAAAAGAAAACAGTGGATAACTAAGGGTATTATTAATTCAATTAAAGAACGAAATCGATTACATAATATTTATAAAAAAGACATAGAAAATATTGAAAAAAAAGAAATCTTTTTAAATTATAGGCTAGTAACAGATAGGCTTATTAAAAAATCAAAAAGAGAATATTATACAAAACAAATAACACAAAATAAAGAAAACGCTAAAGGATTGTGGAAAGTTATTAAAGAACTGCAAGGTAATAATATAAAAAGTAACAATAATGAAATACAAGAAATACTCACAGAAAATGGCCATGCAGTAACAGAGCCAAAATTACTGGCAGAGGAATTCAATAATTTTTTTGCCGAAGTAGGTATAACACTTGCTGATAAAGTGGGAATTCCATATACACATTCCCCTGTCAGAAATGTACAAAAAAATTCTATGGTCCTGTTACCAATGAGTCAATTAGAAATAAAAAATATTATTAGATCACTTCCAAATAAAAAATCACCAGGAATAGACAACATTACCACTGAAATTATTAAAGAAAACACCGAAATATTTACACCACTGTTAACACATTTAACTAATCAAATAATTACAAAAGGGGAATTTCCTAGTGAACTTAAAAAATCATTGGTAATACCAATATTTAAAAAAGGCAACAAGAAAATGTTAACAAATTACAGACCGATAACATTAATCACAACGTTTACAAAAATTATAGAAAAAGCATTAAACACTAGATTAAAGGATTATTTAAACAAATACGAAATCATATCTAATAAACAATTCGGGTTTCGAGAAGGGCTCTCTACAACTGATGCAATTCTGGAACTGTTGACAAAGATTTATCAATCGGTAGATGCAAATAGGCCATCCCTAACTGTATTTCTGGATTTTGCAAAGGCCTTTGATACCGTAGATCACGGACTATTATTAGAGGCCTTGGAGGATACGGGAATACGAGGACCGACTTTAAATCTCTTCAAAAGTTATCTTGAGAACAGATATCAGAAAGTAAAAGTTAACAGCGAATTTAGCGGAGAGAGAATGATAAAAACTGGTGTTCCCCAAGGTACCGTCTTAGGACCCACATTATTTTCAATATATGTAAACAACTTATACATACAAAAGACTGCAGGACAAATAGTGAGTTTTGCCGACGACACAGCCATTTATTATGAAGCCGACTCATGGGAGGAATTAAAAAAAATATGCGAAAATGATATAAAAGGAATAGTGGATTGGTGTACGCATAAGAAACTAACAATAAATTATACAAAATCATTTTTTTTGCCTTTTGCTAGCTATATTAATCATTTACCATCTTTTAATGACCTCAGTTTTACATATAACAACGAAACACTCACACTACAAAAAAAAAATGAAATAAAATATTTAGGCGTTACCTTAGATTGTCACTTACGATGGGATAAACACATAAATAGCTTAACTAACACCTTAAGAATGTTATTATTTAAATTTAAATATCTTAAAACTATAATCAGTACTACATACCTAAGAATTATTTATTACTCGTTGTTTCAAAGTAGACTTCAGTATGCTATCATCTGTTGGGGTGGCGCAACAAAAAATCATATTAACAAATTGGAAATATTACAAAAAAGAATACTAAAAATAATACATAATAAAAAGGTTAGATACCCCACAGATCATTTGTTTGATGAAGTCAAAATTATGGATGTTAGACAGCTGTATGTATATGCAGTCACTTTATATACATACAAAAATAAACACAATTTACAGAAAAGAACATATTCTTACAACACCAGAAATAAATATTTAGTATATACTCACCTTGTCAATAAATCAATTTCCCAAAGATTTTACCTATATTTAAATGGAAAAATCTTTAATTTTCTTCCAGATATATATAAGACATATTTATATACAATAAATTCCTCTAAGCTATTTAAACAAATATTAAAAAAATTCATAATAAATAGTGACAGAAAAGCTATGAGAGCGCTGATCGATTAGCAAAAAAAAAAAGAAAAATTTAACTGTGATAAAATGTGTTATTAGATCTTGGTGTTTGTACTGTAAAATATACTTCCTTTTAATCCACTATAGTTTATAAATTACTTTTATTGGTTTTTTTTTTTGTTCACTTATTCTAATTATTAAAATATATTCAATTTATTGTTTTTATTATTATTATTAATATTATTAAAATTATTTTTATTATCATTATTATAATTATTATTATTATGATTATTATTATTATATAAGTCTATAACTGAGTTATTATATTGTATGTTTCTAGTTATTTTAATATCCGTTTTATATTTTTTTTTTTAAATGTATTTTAGAATCAAATAAGCACACAATATTAAGTTAACATTAGGTAATGATTTGGCAGCCCATGCGCAACCAATTGGTCATAAATGGGCGACCAGTTTACATATTATTTGAACTTTTTAATGTATTTTATTATTGTATATGGATACTGAATGCTAAATAAATTTATTATTATTTATTATTTGTTCATGTATGTGAAATTTGCTTCTAAGGTTTATAAAATACTACTGTGCTAGTAAAGGCGGAAATGAAAACAAACAAGGCGGAAATGAAAACAAACAAGACGAATTCACACAAACACCTCCTACCACAGCAATATGACGTTTCGCGTGTATATAATTTTTTGATTTGTGTTCACTATAGCGTGTACCTAGCAACAGCGAAACTTAAAAGCTCAATATTTAATGTAATTTGCACAATGTTGAAGTCAGTTTTTTATAATTACTTTTATAACTTTTAGTCCTATGTCAAGAATGGTTAGAAGGCTAATGAGTTAGACATGGATTTGACTGTAATATTTTTAAAAAAGATTTCAATAGATTTGTATTATATAAGTATAAACATAATTGGCTAAACACTGTTATTTTTTTTTGTGGGTTTTCCATGTAATAAATAAATAAATTATACTTTTTAAATAAAACAATATTCATCTGCGACCTGTACAGATTCAAACTACTAATCTGAGAAAAGTTACACAGTGTGGGGGGTCTGATGTCAAATTCATCAAAATAGTTGTTGGCAAACTGAACTTACAATCAGATATTTGTTTTGAAGTTTGTTGGAATGCTTTAAGTAAAACTGTGCATGAGTCTGACAGTCACATTTTTTATTTATACTTATTTGAATGCTTAAATAAACATAAACATGGAAATCGTTTTGGTGAATCTTCAAATAATCAAGAAATATTCAAATTTAAAAATTTGTGATTTGCAAACTTCCAAATCCCTTCAAGTTATAAGTTCAACATTTATTTATTAAAGAAGGTAAAAAATAATTCAATATTAACTTATAAAAATTGTTTGATAATTATTTTAATTTATGAATGGAAAAAATCATGTCGAACCTCTAGCGTGGGCTTTCTGTGCATGTCATCATCTATGACGCCTCTATAAGTTTCTTTAATTAAACAGCCCATTTTCCAGTGTCGTAGAAATTTGAAATGTCCGATTAATAAAAAAACACTTGTTCTACGTCTATGGATTCTGGATTTTGGTATGGACATACTAAATTTTTATATAAATCACAAAATGTTTCTAACTTTTTAAGTTTAAGTCCGTACAGCGCCTTAAAGCAACTTTATATGAAGTTAAATCAGTGTATTTTGGTGGTAGAATTATTATGCATAGGCCTTTTAGAGATATCCTGTAATTCCTATACAGTATGGTTCAAATGAAAGGAATAAATTCATTATAATGGAAGTAGTTGGTTTTTCGAAAAAATGCTCGGACAGGTCAATTTTGTTTACTCAAAGCGCAATTTTTTAAATAGAATTCATTTTTCCCCCACTTCCCATTTTTGGGCAATGACGTCATTGACAATTTTTTTAAATAGTAACCCCAATTTTTTTTTCTTGATTTTGATATATCTTGCAATTTCCTACTCGGAAACATAATATTTGAAATATCTTACATAACAATTTTTTTTGAATAAAAGTCATTTAAATATCAGACACATAAATTTTATTTTATTTTGAGAACACAATAAATGAATAAAAGATAATTATTTGTAATTAAGTGCTTAATCTAACAAAATAATAATAATAAAAAAGAATTTGTGAAATTATCATTAAATTCTTTTTATTATTATTTTTGTTGTAAATTCCAGACCAGGCTATCTCGTATCTCCGACAACACGAGTCCTGACTGGCAAAAATACTCACAACTTCTCCCCGTTACCTGCAGAGTAAGAAATTATGAGTTCTGAGCAACCTGAGTGAGCCCAGGATGACAGCCTTCTGCATTTCGGCGGCTATGTTTTCGGGTCTATTATGGCACGCCACCATTAATCTTAAATTAGGAACCAGATTATTTGTGATACCACCCAAGCAGCCAATTACCAACACGAATTATTATTATTATTATTATTATTATTATTATTATTATTATTTATTATTATTATTATTATTATTATTATTATTATTATTATTATTTATTATTATTATTATTATTATTATTACTTTGCACTGATACATAGCAACATTAATTATGGAGTTTTATTATGGGGCAATTCCACAAATGCACATACGGTGTTTGTTTTGCAAAAGACAGCAGTACGACTAATTGCCAATGCTTCATACAATACACCATGCAGGAAACATTTTAAGAATTTGCAAATATTGCCACTCCCTTGCATGTATATATTAGAGACACTTATTGAGACTCACAACAATAAAAACAAATTTAAAAAGCATGTCGATATACATACGCATAATACAAGAAATTGTAATGATTTGATTATAAGTCAATCAAGGATCAAATTAACCAAAAATAATTCATTAGACGTCTCACTGTACAATTCCCTCTGCAAATATTTTGTTTATATTGATATCGATTCAATGACAAAACTGCAGTTTAAAAATTTTGCAAAAGCGTTTCTTTTAAAGTACTGTTTTTACAATATTGACGAATTTTTAACAGAATTAATTTAATTAACTCATTGCATTTTTATCGATGAATTTTATATTTTCAGTTTAATTTAGTCTATTTATATATTCAGTGTAATTTTGTCTATTTTATATCTTTACCCAGACAACACACCAAATCCCAGAGATATCCACAGAATATATTTTGTGGATATCCAATATATCCACAGGATATCAGAAATATTCCGTGGAACTAATATAGATATCCAAATGTCCGTCTATATCCAGAATATAGAAGATATCCTATGGATATTCAGCAAAATATCTAATGAGTATCTCCAGACAATACAAGAAATCCCAGATATATCCATAGAATATATTTTGTGGATATCCAACCAAATGTCCGTCTATATCCCAGGATATAGAAATTCAGATAAATATTTTATAATTATTTTTAGTAGAGGTTCATAAGTAACCAATGGTTATTGAATAACGTCGAAAGAAAATAGAGGTAAAAAATATTCCCAACAATCTGCCTTTGATTTTGCCTACTAAGGAGAAAATCATCCTTATTAGGAATCTTCAGCAATAAATGGAACTTCCCGACTTCAGTCTCTAATGAAGTCTGTTTGTGAAACAATGTCGATCAAACTCAATTACGGCGGGTTAAGCATGAGTAGATACGAAAGTGGTATCGCCATCTATACTTAGGAAGCAAAATCAAAAATTACATCTAGTAGATATCCACGATGGTTTGCGTCCGCGCTTAGACTTTGATATATTTATTTTTATAGTGGATGTCCATGGGATATTGAATACACCTTAAAAAAAATTAATTTTAAATATCTCAACGGTACTATTAGCCACAATGGCGAGTACAATGGCGTAATTTTTTAATAATTTGCTATATAATTACAATTATTTATGGACATTTGCATGTCTATAAATTACATTTCATGGATATAAAATAGATATTCACCATGGACTGGACATTCAGTGGATATTGGGATGTTCAGTAGATATCCAAAGGATTTGGTGTGCTGTCTGGGTAGTGTTATTTTGTCTATTTTATATATTCAGTGTAATTTTGTCTATTTATATCTTCAGTGTAATTTTTGACTATTAATGTATTTTTATACTTTTATTGTTCTTATATTTTCATGACTTCAAATGTACAAAATGTATGTAACGTGGTCATTAAACGATATTCTTCTATTCTATTATTATTATTATTATTATTATTATTATTATTATTATTATTATTATTATTATTATTAATTATTATTATTATTATTATTATTATTATTATTATTATTATTATTATTATTATTATTATTATTATTATTATTATTATTATTATTATTATTATTATTATTATTATTATTATTATTATTATATTATTATTATTATTATTATTATTATTATTATTATTAGTATTATTATTATTAATTATTATTATTATTATTTGAGAGAATTATCTCAGGTTAACCTGGGTTATTTTCGCAGTATTCTGGGGTGCTGGTGCACCAACAGTATATGCTTGGATTCGGCTAATTTGTCTGTGAGCCAAGAAATCTTCGGACAATATGACACGTGTCAAGCACCACAGATTTATTTATTTGTGTTAAGGTGTGTTTTACATTTAGTTGTTCTAAATGTTTTGTAAGTGTATGTGGCACAATTCCAGTTGCAGATATTACTAGTGGGTGTATTTTAACTGTATTCACCCTCCACATTTGTTTTATTTCCGTAGCTAGTTCGAGATATTTATTAATTTTTGTAGCATATGTGGTTTGGATATTATGACTGAGGGGTACTGCTACATCTATTATTGCTACTTCCTTCTTTATTTTATCAAAGACTACAATGTCTGGTCGATTAGCTTTGATGCGGATGTCGGTGCGTATTTCTCTGTCCCAATACAGTTTATATTGTAGGTTCTCTAATACAGGAGTAGGGTCGAATTTGTAGTAGGGTTTGTCTTCATTAATGAGTCTCGAGTTCTTCGCTAGCTGTTGATGAATAATTCTGGCTACATTATTATGTCTCTGCGTGTAGTCCATTGGTGCTAACGTTTGACACCCGCCTATAATGTGTTCAATGGTTTCATTTGATGATCCACATCTTCTACATTTGTCAACGATATTTTTATCTTTCAATATGAACTTTTGGTAGTTTCTTGTATTTATTACTCGGTCTTGTATAGCGCCTATGAATCCGACAGTCTCAGCAAATAGAGTTCCCCTTAGATATAAGTTTGATGCTTCAGTATCAGTATTTTCGTGGAGCAGGTGATGTGCGTGACTCCCGTGCAGTTGTTTTTGCTTCCATCTTTGTATTTGAGACTGGGTCGAAAATCTATTATCTTCAGGGTCATATTCAAAATCGCTAAGTTTTAAAGGTGTGCTTTTTGTATCTGCTTGACATACTGCTCTAAACAAGGCATGATTAGTGGATTTTTCATGAAAGTATTGCCTGAGAGACTTTATTTGCGATTGGTGAAGACGGTGGATATCTAGTATGCCTACACCTCCCACATCTATCGGTAATGATATTCTTTCTATAGCTGAATTGGGATGGTGCATTCGATATTTTGTTAATATTACACGAGTCGTTCGACATATGGATTCCAGGTCAGTAGTAGACCATTTTATAATACCAAATGAATATGTTAGTGTCGGTATGGCATATGTATTTATAGCCTTTATTTTGTTTGCATATTGCTTGTATTCATTTTTTAAAGTCATCTATTAGCTTTACTTTAATTTCACTGTGGTTGATTCCTCTGAGTTGCATGATTCCTAAGTATTTATAATTGTCTCCTGGGTTAAGGCTTTCTATGACTTTATCGTTGTCCATATTAAAATGATTAGAGCTATTTAAGGTCCCTTTTTCAAGATCAATTATCTTGCATTTATCTAGTCCAAATTCCATATGGATAGAGTCACTGAAAGTTTTAGTAATTTTTAATAGAGTATTAAGTTTTGTTCTAGAGTTTGCATATATTTTTAGATCGTCCATATATAAAAGGTGGGATATTTTGCAGTTATTGCCCTGTTCGTTTTTAATAATAAAGCCATATTGCGTGTTGTTTAATGTTCGACTTAGTGGATTTAAGCACATACAGAACCATAAAGCACTTAGTGCGTCTCCCTGAAATATTCCTCGTCTGATTTTAATCGATCCTGATTTTTGAGTTGTCTTGTCTCCTGATAATTGCAACTCCGTTGACCAGTTGGTCATTATATGTTCTAAGAAGTTTATTATGGCTGGGTTAATTTTATAGATCTTCAATATTTCGATTAAGTATGAATGAGGCACTGAGTCGAAGGCCTTTTTATAGTCTATATATGCCATACTCATATTTCTTTGGTTTTTAATAGCTTGATCTACTGCTACTGTATCAATTACAATTTGATCTTTGCATCCCTTTGAATTTTTATAACATCCTTTCTGTTCTTCTGTCATGATGTTGTTATGATTAAGATGGTCTTGAATTTTAGAAGTGATTACCGATGTAAGTAGTTTATATAGAGTGGGTAGGCATGTAATGGGTCTGTATTTAGATGGATTTGTCGTGTTATTATCTTTTGGAATAAGATAAGTTTTACCTTTAGTAAGAAAAATGGGGGCTGTTGCTGGTGTTCTTAATATGTTGTTGAAAAATATAGCTATTTTTTTGTGCGTTACTGTAAGTTTCTTGTACCAGAAGTTACAGATTTGGTCTAGACCAGGGGCTTTCCAGTTAGATGTCTTTTTAATTACATTTGCTATATCATTTTCAGTAATATACATTTCGTTCATTATATTAATATCTTCTGCCCTTACTTTTTCTTCTATAAGCCATTCGGAATTTACTTGATGTGTTTTTGGCTCTTCCCATATTTTTGACCAGAAGTTAGTAACTTCCATCATTGGTGGAACTCCCTCTGTATAGTCAATATTGGTCCCATTTAGTTTACGATAGAATCCCTTCTGATTTCTACAAAACTCGGCATTTTGTTGTTTTCGTTCAGTACATGCTTTATACCGTCTTAATCTTTTTGCGAGAGCAGATAGTTGTTGTGTGAATTTATCCATTATTTCGGTTAGAGTATCCTCGTTCATTTCGTTTAAATTCATGGGTGCTACGATTTTTTCAGCATTTTTTCTCAGTTTTTTTGATATATTTGGTGCATTTTTTTTGTATTGAGTAAGCCTGCCTATCTTTGATCTAAGGATATTAATTATTATTATTATTATTATTATTATTATTATTATTATTATTATTATTTATTATTATTATTATTATTATTATTATTATTAATTATTATTATTATTATTAATTATTATTATTATTAATTATTATTATTATTAATATTATTATTAATTATTATTATTATTATTATAATTATTAATTATTATTATTATTATTATTTTAGATGATGCACTTAATTAAAAACATCTTTTATTCATTTTGTGTTTCAAAATAAAATAAAATTTATGTATCTGATCTTAAAATGACTTTTATTCAAAAAAAATTTTATGTCAGATATTTCAAATATTATGTTTCCGAGTAGGAAATTGCAAGATCTTTCAAAATCAAGAAAAAAAATTGGGGTTACTATTTAAAAAAATTGTCAATGACGTCACTGCCCAAAAACGGGAAGTGGGGGAAAATTGAATTCTATTTAAAAAATTGCGCTTTGAGCAAACAAAATTGACCTGTCAGAGAATTTTTTCGAAAAACCAACTATGTACTTCCATTCCAATGAATTTATTCCTTTCATTTGAACCATAGTGTATACAAGGCTTCCGGAAATAGCGTGTAATGGAACTACTACTTTTTGGCATTTTTGGCAACAAAATAGGAAACTACAGTTTGTACTCTAAAAAGGTACTCTTGTTCGATGTCGCCATGATGTACCCTTTTAGAAAAAAATAAATAAATAAATTTGAGCTCGTCATGATACAAATTAATTTGACTTCTTTAATTGCTTCTCGGTCCTCCGTTGAAGTTTGGACAGCAATGTAGTGATTTATTCGACCATCCCTTCCTCCAAAAGTGGGGAGGGGGTGATCTCGTGTAACTCCTCTGAGTTTTCTTTCTGAAAATCGTCGGTTACCATTTTTACTGGCTCGATGTCCTCCTTTATTGGCTTTACTTCGGAGCAAGAGGATCCCTTGCAAAGGATTCTTCACTGGGCCCCACTTCAGCCTCTTTTCGTCCTTTGACCTTATAGTCAATGAGTTGAACGAATAGCTCACCCTCATTGATTTAACTTTTAGGGTGTTCCCATGTCTTCGTCTCCGATGCCGAAGACGAAGAGATGGCCATTGGGGTGTTTATTAGTTTCATGGTGGAAGGTGCACGATAACGCCACATGCAAGTTGGGGTTTTGCCCCTCAAGTCGCCTAAGGACAACTTCCTTCTGGTCACCTTGCGCTTCCCCTGGGATCCAGAGAGAGGCTTTGGGGAGCTCGCGTTCATCATTGAGTTGAACTTTGTCAAAAAAAAAAAGATTGTTGAACTATACATGTTCCTCTGTACATCATGATAAGTGGATTAAAATGGCTGAATTCTGGAGATATTTTTATTTAACTTTGTTGAACTCTAGCAGCCACATATATAGATAAGTTTGGTTAAATCATCTTATTGTTGAGCTCATATATTTATGGTAGCTCCATCTACACGCAATTTCGGGACACTGTTAATTTTTTTTTGCAATTTTAGGGTGTTGATTGAACAATGGATCCGTGCAAAGTATCAAAGAGAGGAGTTTTGTCATCCCGAGAGACAAATATATACCAGTGGAAATATGCAAGGTTTTTTAATGAAAAGAGGAAAAGAAGACAGCAAATATCAAGCTAGAAAGTTTGTTTTAAGTGAAGCAGATGATACACTGAAATATTTTGTTAGGGAAAATAAGGAGCCAAAAGCTATTCTTCGAATATCAGAATTAAATGTGGTGTTTGCTCCAGAAAAAATAGGGTTAGTCCATCAATTACGAATTCATTATTTTTTATTTATTTTTGTACAGAAAGTAAAATTTTCTCACTTAGGTATAGTAATTTTAGGTACCCCAATTCCTTGCAGCTGACTTTTTTAAAAGACGGAACAACGCGACACATTTATGTCTATCATGATGAACCAGAAATAATTACCAATTGGTACATGGCAGTGAGATGTGCCAAACTTCATAGGCTACAAGTTGCCTATCCTTCAGCGAGTGAATGTGACCTAGTAAATTATTTGACAGACGATTTTGCCAAAGAAGGTTGGTTGTTTAAAACCGGACCTAGAACATCGGATGGATTTAAAAAGAGATGGTTTACATTAGATAATCGAAAGTTAATGTACCACGATGAACCTTTGGATGCATATCCAAAAGGAGAAATATTTTTAGGTGAGTTATTATGATTTTTATTATTGTAAATATGTTTGATGTGAATATCCTAAAACTACATATACATATAAAATAGCGGTCATTTTACTGCAGAATTCATTTGGTATTCTCAAGAGTTGGGAAATACGACAGGAACATGCGAAATTATATTATTCCCAAATGCATCAGAATATATATTTGTGTCGACAGAATATTTTCAGTTTTTCATTAAATATGTTTTCACGGGGGATCAAAAATATTTGTCATTAAGGTGATTACAGCACCCCCTTATAATTTTCGGACAAGGATATCTCAAAAAGTAATTTTTTAAAAAAATTAAAATTTTGGCAAAATATATTAGGCAATAATATCTAAAATATGCATATATTTTAAAGTTTTAATTCCTTCCAATTTCCGAGAAAAAAAATCAAAGGGCTTTAAATTTTGAAATATCATAATGAAAATAAATGCATTCCTCAACAGTACTATTCTTAATATAATCCCCAAATTTAAGCTCTTAATCTTTTGTTAATGATTTTTTAAAATTCGCCGAAATTAATGGCTAAAACGCCTTTAAACTGGTGTAAATCGTTGCAACATACGAATAATGACTCGGAGTGTACGATACGATAGTTACAGAAGCGTTACATTAGAAAGAAGCACTTAACGAGGCGTTTTAGCCACTAATTTCGGCGAATTTTAAAAAATCATTAACAAAAGATTAAGAGCTTAAATTTGGGGATTATATTAAGAATATTGCCGTTGAGGAATGCATTTATTTTCATTATGATATTTTAAAATTTAAAGCCCATTGATTTTTTTTTCTTGGAAACTGGAAATAATTAAAACTTTAAAATATAAGTATATTCTAGATATTATTGCCTTATTTATTTTGCCAAAATTTTAATTTAAAAAAAAAATTACTTTTTGAGATATGCTTGTCCGAAAATTATAAGGGGGTGCTGTATTCACCTTAATTCGTAATGATAATCTTATTATTTATTTGAGGACTTTATATACCTTTATTTTTAGATCTATAACTGAATTTTAAAACCGATTTTTCACTATATAATAAATACATAAATATATAAAAATACAAACAGACATTTGTATTATGTCTGATATCTTGCTCTTCTCACATTTTTGTATTTTTTTCATTAGTTTTTATTATCATTATTGTTAAGAACAGACAGCGACATAATGAATACAGTCCCTCTTTTAATTAGTGACAAACATTATTCTAAATTACTACATAACAGTTAAAACTTAATATAGGTACTGTGGGGGTATGATGTTCCTTAACCCACAAATATATTCGTTGGAATATTGATATTATTAGTTGATGGACGTAAAAATTAATATTTTTCTTTTTATTTGACAATATTCTAATCTTTTAATATTATTTTATGAATCTATAGTTACCACATATAATGACTAAACTCTAACTATACATTGTAACTAAAAGTCTTATAAGTCTAACATGCTACATATTAACCCCCTCTTCAGTGACGACAAAAAAATTTAGTTAATGGAAAAGGTTACGGAATTGTTTAAGTTCTGTTTCTTAGTTTCTTTATTAGGTGAGTCTAAATAAACAGGTTTAACTCTGTCTATAGAGATGGCCAGTTCTTTGCCATATTTTTCAATAAAAAAGGTTTTTCCTGAACGTTGTAGGACTTTGAAAGCTCCTTCGTATGGTTGTTGCAAACTAGAAGTTTTTCTTGGAACTTCCATGAATACATACTCGCAACTTTTTAAATCATCATGCACGAACATTTTGTTGTTTTTTGAAATGCGTTCAGGTGCTGGCTGTATGAGTTGAACATTATTTTTAATTTGAAAAAGTAATTCTAGGGGTTCAGATATATTTTTACTAGGTATGAAACATTCTCCTGGAATACGTAGAGCTTGTCCGTAGACAAGTTCTGCAGAAGAACATTTCAGATCCTCTTTGAGAGCAGTTCTCAAACCTAATAAAATGATTGGGAGTTCCTTGCTCCAATGTTTACTGTTTTGTCGAGCCATTAAAGATACTTTTAACTGAAGGTGAAATCTTTCAACTAACCCGTTGCTTTGTGGATGGTAAGTATTTGTATGAGTTTTGTGACTGCCTAATAATTTGGTTAGTTTTGTAAATAATTTTGATTCAAATTGTGTTCCTTGATCTGTGGTGACTTTTAAAGGAATCTCGAAACGAGGTATGTATTCAGTAAAAAAGGTTTTGGCTACTGTAGTTGCAAATATATTTTTTAATGGATATGCTTCTGGCCTTCTAGAAAATCTGTCTTCTATTGTTAGGATGTGAGTATATCCATTTGAATAAGGAAAGGGACCAACCAAATCCATATGGATATGCTCAAATTTTGAATTAGGTGCAATAAATTTTCCCAATTCAGATTTAGTTCAACGGTGTATTTTAGATTTTTGACAACTAATGCAAGCTTTGGTCCAAAAATTTATGTCTGAATTCATTCTAGGCCAAAAATATCTTGCGTTCATTAAATTTCGAGTTCCTCGTATGCCGGGATGAGAGGTACTGTGAAGTTTGTCGAATATCAACCTACAGTAATTTTTTGGAACGTGTGGTCTAATTTTTTCGGAGGAAATATCATACCAAACTAAAGAGTTTGTAAATGGAATTTCTACTTCTTTGAGTTTGTCAATAAACTTGAAGTTATTTCGAAGATTTTTTCATTCTTCGTCAACTTTTTGTTCATCGGCTATAGACTTTATATCGATATATCGTTCATAACTGACTTCAGCTAATTCCTCGGGAATACGGGACAATATGTCGGCCACGACATTTAATTTTCCACTAATATGACGTATGTCAGAAGTAAATTGTGAAATATATTCTAAGTGTCGAATTTGTCTAGGACTTTTTTCTGTTTTTGAAAATAATGCTCTAACTAGTGGTTTGTGAGCTGTATATATAATGAAATCTCGTCCTTCTAGGAAACAACGAAAATGTTTGATTGACAAATAAATTGAGAGCAATTATCTATCAAAAGTTAAGTATTTTGTTTCTGCATTGCTAAGTTTTTTAGAAAAAAATGCAATTGGCTCCCAAGATTTATTATTTTTATTAAATTGTTCTAAAACCGAACCAACACTGACGGTTGATGCGTCTACCGACAAACTATATGTAGGGTTTTCATAGGGATGTGTTAATAGAGTTGCTGTAGCTAGTGAATTTTTGACTGAATTAAATGCAATATCATGTTCTTCACGCCAATCAAAATCTTTATTTCGTGTTTTTTGTTTTGGTGCAATGGTTTTAAATGTGCGGCTAGTTTTGGAATAAAACGGTGATAGTAATTTATCATTCCAATAAATCGTTGCAACTGTTTCACTAATTGAGGTCTTAGGAAATCTTTTATCACCTTAACTCTATCTTCAGAAGGTAAAATACCATTTTTAGATATATGATGGCTAAGGAAATTTAAATATTCAACACCGAATTCGCATTTTGTCGGTTTTATATTTAAGCCATATCGGTCCAATCTTTCGAATACAATAGTATCTCATTAATAAAACGCTGAAACGTTTGAGCTGCGTTTCGGAGGCCAAAATGCATGCGTGAAAATTCAAAGAGCCCAAATGGCGTTGTTATTGCAGTTTTGTGGATGTCTTCTTCAGTCATAGGAATTTGGTGATATGCTCGAACTAAGTCAATTTTTGAAAATATGGTGCAACCGCAAACATTTAAATTAAAACTTTGAATGTATGGTAGAGGGTATCTACCTGGAATTGTTACACTGTTAAGTCTCCTATAATCTCCACATGGCCTCCAATCGTGGCTATCTTTTTTTGGAACCATATGTAAAGGTGAAGTAACAGGCGATGAAGATGGGCGGCAAATTCCTAATTGTAACATATATTCGAACTCTGTCTTTGCAATGTTATGTTTCTGTGTATCTAATCGTCTTTGTTTGCTAAAAGGTAGTTGTCCTTTGGTAATGATGTGGTGTTGCGTGTTGTGTTTGACAGGGAATGTATAATCGGGAGGAGATGTGATTGATGGATAAAAATTGAGAATTGTTCTAAATTTATTATCAACAAAATCATTAACAAATATTTTTGGAGAAGGCGAATTTAATTTGGTCAAACAACCATTATCAACGATATGGAACTGTCTAACAATTTTCTATTTTTAATATCTACTAATAAACTAAACTTATTAAGAAAATCAGCCCCTATAATAGGGCGAGAAACATTAGCTAAAACAAAGGGAAACGTGAAATCGCGCCTGAGGCCAAAATTTATTTTTAATAATTTACTACCAAAAGTGTATAAACTTTAAATAATTTATTTGAAAGAACTGAAACCTCAGCTCCAGTATCGATTAAAAATGTTAAATTAGAAGTTTTATCTATTAGAAATCGGTGAGACGACTTGGAAAAAGGTAAACCACTGCTTGATTCTAAAACAGCGGTTAATTTTGATCGTTTTTTGAATGATTTTCATTTTTATATTTGCCAGGAAAGTTGTATTTTTTAGCTATATTGCCGTAAGTAAAATGATACCAGCATAAAGGTCATTTTTCATTAAAGTTTTTTATATTTGACTGTCTACTTGAACTTCTTTGTCGACAATTATGACATGGTCTCGATGAAGAACGTGACCTGTGATTTTCTGATATCATTTTTCTTAGTTCAGAAATTTCAATGATTACCTTATTATATTTACAATTTAAAGTAGATAAAGATTGTACAAGTTCGATGTTAATGTTATCATGTAAACTTTTTTTAATTGAACTTATACTTTGCATGTTGGGAAACATCCCAGATTTTGTCTGCAATATCTGAAAGTTCCTGAATGTCAGATTTTCCGGAAGCTACAAGTGCAATGTTTATAGGTTTAGGTAATTTCTTCATCCATAGTTGTTTCAACAAATCGGAGCCAACTGTGGATGAAGACTCTGCTAAAATTTCCATGGAACGATAAAGTTCCGATGGTTTACGATCTCCCAAATCCGTATTAGATAGGAGTTCTAATTTCTTTTCCTCGCTAATAGAATGAAGTTGAATAAGAGTATTTTTTAATTGATGATAATTTTGATTTTTTGGATCTTTAATTTTATCCCAGACTGTTAAAATAACCTCATGTGGCAAAGATGCGAGTATGTATTCATATTTTGTGGAATCACGAGTAACGTTTTTTAAACTAAACTGACTCTCTGTTTGCAAAAACCAAGCTTCTTGACATTGAGTCCAGAATTGAGGTAATTTGATAGAAGTAGAAATTTGTTCTATGGCATTATTTGAATTTGTATCCGTTTTATCTGGCATTATTTAATATTAGATACTGATGAGGGTGTGTACAAACCTATGATATTTAATGGATGTTCTTTACGTTTAGTTACGTTTTATTTTAAAATTGGACTGTATAATGTTCCTTTACTGGTCTGCCTATGCTTCTTACGGACAACGGTACAACAAGTGCAACGGTACTTGCTGTAAGGGGATTGTGAAGGTCAGTGAAAGGTACTCATCGTATTCAGGAAGAAGAATATATACAAATATTTTCAAAAATTTTGGACCATAAACGAAATCGGGGTCACCAATATATTTGTGGTGGTATGATGTTCCTTAACCCACAAATATCTTCGTTGGAATATTGATATTATTAATTGATGGACGTAAAAATTAATATTTTTCTTTTTATTTGACAATATTCTAATCTTTTAAAATTATTTTATGAATATATAGTTACCACATATAATGATTAAACTCTAACTATACATTGTAACTAAAAGTCTTATAAATCTAACATGCTACAGGTACCATAAACTATAATGACTCAAATTATTTCTTACTTCTTCGAGTTCTTTATCTATCCACTCTCGCCTTGAACTGGTTTATGTTTGGGCTGAGACTGTATGTTCCTGGCGACCATTCCACAGATATACAGTTATGTTTGTAATGAATTTTTTTCTTTGCAGTTTATTACACTTTTCTTTATCTAATTTCTTCGAGTGACCTTTCAAAGTTCTTGATGTGCGTGCATGGAAGATGTTGTCACAAGTGTAATATCCGCTGGTCCCCTTACCCTCTAGTTCTTCTAACATTTAAACTTGAAAGTTGTAGTTTGGCTAGCCGATCACAATATTCATTGTTTGGTAGGATTGGTGGTATTTTGGCGACTCTCCTTTGAACTGTTTCCAGCAGTTCAATGTCTTTTATCAAAGTATGGATCCCAAATGGTTTGTGCAAATTCTTGGTCTCATGTAAGTTGTGTACAGGATCAAATCTTCGAAATGGTCTTTAAAATCTCTTTTGGGAAGATACATGAGACTATTGAATTTCTTTACTATATTTGCAATGTGGGTTTCCTATTTTAGGTCTCTACGATATGATTACTCCAAGATCATTTTGTGTTTGTATCTATAGTGTACTGTGAGTTGGGCTTATTTGGACCAATGGGGATTATTTATGTTGACGGGTAGACACCTTTTCTGGGTCTAGATTCCTATTTTATTCAAGTCTTTCTTCATTTTGTGAGAGCTTTCCAGTGGCTTGCTGTGGATCTTTCAGTCGTCCGCATAAAAGTTGGCTTCAGACTCGATGATTTTGCATAAATCGCTGGTATATAAAATAAATAAGGGACTCAAGATCGAACCTTGTGGTACTCCACTTTCTACTGAATAATTTGCCCATTTATTCTTACGCAGAACTGCCGGTTGAATAAGAAACTCTTAATCCACAATAATAGATTGCCTCTTATTCCAATGTGTTCCAGTTTGCTAAGCAGCCTCCTATGTGGAACTGTATCAAAAGCTTTCTCATAATCAAGATATTATATCACATCAATTGGCTGGTTGTTGTTATTCCAAGCTTAGAATATTTGTAACAACATATTTTGGGCGTAAATCCATGCCGATTGCTTGAGATTCTTTTTGTCACCTTTCTTTTCCGTGCTTAGCAAGTAACAGACTATCGACTGTTAAAGTTACAAGACTATGTATGAATGAGATATATCAAAAAATTAATTATTAACAGTATTATTTTTTCCAAAAGATGAATTTTTATTGATTTTTTTTTTAAATAATAAACTTATTTGAGATTGCTAAATATCAGCAGGCAATGTGTAAAATGATTGTAGACATAGACAAAAATTTGTAATTGGTGGTTCCCACCTTATCGAGACTGAAGCCCACAAGGGTAAACTCGTAACATAAAAGAACGAGACATGATTTGATTTGGAACGAAAGACTGAAAGCTGATAGTTAGACGTTGAATTTTCAGGTTTATGAAGCATTATCATTACTTATGTTAAACCACGTGATTATCACATACTTTGATTTTTAGAACCATTCCATATCGCCATTTGATTAGGGTTACAACTTGTTCGAACAATTTATCTAATAATTGACCCTCTCAAGCCTGCTCATGTAAAATATTTGGGGTCCTTACTTCTTAATAATATTTGGTCCCTTTTAAATATGTCCATGTAAAATTATATGATCCCTTTGCCCATTTGGAGCTAGTGCGCTAAAGTACTCATGAGAAAATCAAGAGATCAAATTTTCTCATAAATGAATGAGGCTTCCAAAAAGAATTTTTATTTCAAGAATATTCAATGCAAAACCCGTTCGGACGCCACTGCTAAAAATAATAAAAAAAAAATTACATCAGAAAATGCATCTTGATTCATAGAAGACGAGTGCTAAATTTCATAAAGATACCTATAATAGTATCAGTTATTATAAAAAAAAATATTTAGGAGGTTTAAGATATACGTCCATATAAAGCGTTTTCCTTAAAATGGGCCCAAGAATCCCCCCTTTAAATATTAGAATGTCATTAAGGAAGACATGTCCAGTATTTATAATCCTCTGTTTAATAAAGTGTATATTTTCTAGGCCATTCACTAGATGGGTACAGCATTCGAATAGGAGTTTCCGTGGGAGTTAAAGATCAAGGATTTTCATTTTCACTTACGACCCCTGAAAGAGTGTATAATTTATCTGCACAGACTGAACATGACAGGGATCACTGGATTGAAGTGATACAAAGAGTGATCGACAGACCACTAACACCTCAAGACTCAGCAAGTGAGTAAATCCTACTTTAAAAGTATAAATTGCTTAAAACTATTGTCAATCCTGACGATAGAAGTTTATGCTTCTGAAACAATTGTCGATTTTGAATTACTCAGATAAGAATTTTTATTAATATAGTGGAATTTTTACATTTCATTTTCTAATATTTTATTTATTTAAACAAAATTACTCACGAAGTTCAGTTTCACTTTCACTATCGTCATCCAAATTAATAATGAACCTTTCTCTTGGTATTTTTTTCTATATCAATATATGTCTTTTCCACCTTTTTTATATGGGAAAGACACTTGGTCCACTGCTATCAGAATGGTTTGTTTTCGTTAAAAGTTTGGTTAATAGTTAACTGTCAGGAGAACCAAAATCACGTCACACTAATATGGCCTATGCCCTTAATTAAAAATTAAACTACTCGGCGTGGCTTCTAAACATATTTAGATCTATTAGTTTTTTTTTTTGTTTAATTAATAATATGAACTATTTTTTTTTTGTTTTAGTCTCTGGGCGGCTAATAAGGAAGAGAGCCAACACCAATTCAATAAATATTTTCTCCCAAAGGTAGTTAAGACATAAATATGAACAAATAATGTTTCTATTGACCTAGTCTTATATTATAGTTTAAGAAAATGATGTATCACATAAATATCCAACCTTCTCATTAATACTCAAAATACATATATAATTTTTTATTTTATTAATATTGTTTTGTAGTGAAAAATATCTCGAGTCAAGGTTATAAGAGTAAATGAGTTATTAAGAACTATAGATGGTCAAACGCCAACATGAAATTATGAAATTTAAACTTTACATATATTTATACTTTATAATAAATCTACTTTTTAAGCTGTATATTTTTTTAGTAACAATCATATTTCCTGTGATATAGATATTTGATTATATCCAATATATAATGATATAATTATTTTTGAATGTATGGGGGGTGGGTGTAGGTTTTGGTATATGAGTTAGACATCTCGCTATAATAATAAAAAATTATTTAGACCTCACAAAAAGTATAATATTAAAATGTATTAACAGTCTTCTTCGTCAGTACTTGTCGTTCTTGTTTATTATTCTTTTTTTTTTTTTTTTCATTTCTTTTTCGTTTCCATAAAAACTCCATGACCATGGTCGTCAAGGCTCGACCAATCAAGATACCTCAAAAGACGTCGAGCCGATATATCTACCTAAGGCTTAACAACGTTATGACCATGACATCAGTTACGACATCGACGCTTGACCAATCTCAAATATAAACGACTTAAAATTTTTAAAATGAAATGACAAATATGTCCAAACTAAAAAAAGGTAAGGTTATGTGGGGAACATAATGTCGCCATAGTGAGGAAGGGTTTTCTGCAACATTTTATTTCTTTTTCGATGTTTGCTTTCAATATTCTTACCTTATTTTCTGATGATCAGGACAGGGATTCTTATGTGCGTACTCAACACGTAACGAATTGAATAGAGAGAGACATTACATAAGAATCGCATTCTGTGGAACGAAGATAGTCGTCTCAACATTTGCCAAATTGAAAGATGAGAATCCCAATACAGATTCGCTGTTGGAACAAACCTCATATGCCGAGAAAAACTGACAAGTGACAACTATTTTATGTAAATATTTTGTTATGACATGACATAAACGAATGGCAACGTTCGAAAAAAATTTGATGTTCACAGTACTTTCGTGCATAGGCGCCGAATCCCCGAAGCTCCGGGTGCGCAAGCACCCAGAGCAGTTGTGAACAGGGTGCGGAGCACCCAGAGCACAACGAGGACAAAAAGTGTCAATAAGTGAAATGAAAAAGCTGTCGTGTCCCAAGTTGGTATAGCGTCAGATGCCTCAATAAAATATCGTTCGGAGCTATATTTTTTGTGATAAAAAAGTCGCCGTAACTTGTCATAGACAACGCGTTGAACTTAAGGGTTTATTATTTTTGGTGTATAAAACCCTATGACGTCAAAAAATAAAGATTATTAACGGTCTACAATTATTAAGATAAGATCTTTGTACATATGCCATTGAGCAAATGCTTAAGGGGAAAAGGGAGAACATTTGAAAGTTGCTCCTGATCAAGCACCGTTAGAAAAAAACGTTCATTTAGAGTTAGAAACAGCTCTCTAGTATTGCTGGCGAGAAACCAGGTCATCTACTAAAAAACGCTTGGACCAGTCAATTTTGTTTTTTACGGGGAACATTGTTTTGGCAGTTGCACTCCCTAAGCGGAAACCCTCTATCGGGGGTGAGACTCACCAGTTATATCTTAAATGGAAAGATTGGTCGAATGATATGTTATTTTGAAGGTATTTTTACCTAGATAATAACTCCCGAGTTTTACATCGCTACTATCTATGTAGCCCATACAGTGGCTCACCAAAAGTACAAAACCTATTTAACATAATTTTTACATTATTAAAAAAAAAATCTGATGTGTCCAACACATGACTTTCCTATCTAGTTATTACAGGCTTTTTCCGTTTATTGTGTACAACCTATTGCAGCATCTCTATAAATGTTTAGAGGATAAACTAAATATATACATTGTCCACATACATCTACCGCGAAACATTTTTCTATAGATATTCATTGAAAATGAAAATAATGAAAAATTTAAATTTAGCACTTTTCCTACAATTTTTCCATTACGGACCATTTAAAAAAAATCATGTATGAACAAATATTATAGAGATCGATATCGCAAACAACTTTTATTTCAACAATTTTCATAAAAATCAGAATTTTGTACATTTTGTCAAATTTCTCGAATACGGACCATTTCAGGAAATTTTTACATAAGGCAAAAATTATAGATAATAATATTAGAAGTAACTTTTATTTGAACAATTTTCTTCTCCAAACATAAATAACAGATATATTCCATAAAATATATAAACGGCCTCCCATAAAGTACCCCCCCAGATGTTCCGACTTTGTCCAAAATCTAATCATTTCACGTCAGGCCGAAATAAAACTTAAGTTTAAAATTTATTGATTTTTTCTTTATCCGTTTTTGTTTTCTTCAAATTTCGAAATTTACACATTTTCTCAAATATCTCGAATACGGTCCATTTTAGAGAAATTATCTATGGGGCAAAAATTATAGAGAATTATATTACAAACAACTTTTGTTTGAACAATTTTTATAAAAAAAAATATTTTTTTACATTTTGTCAAATTTCTCGAATACGGACCATTTTAGGAAAATTTTGTAAATAACAAAAATTATAGATAATAAAATAAGAAGTAACTTTTATTTAAAAAATTTTCTTCCCCAAACGTAAATAACAGATATATTCCATAAAATATAAAAATGACCACCTATAAAGTACCCCCCCAGATGTTTCGACTCTGCCCAAAATCTAATCAGCTCATTAGACGTTGGAATAAAGCTTAAGTTTGAAATTTGGTGTTTTTCCGTGTATCGGTTCATGAGTTATGCGTTATACACACACACACACAGACATCATCGCGAAAATAGTCAAAACGGATTCAGGGGACCTCAAAACGTAAAAATCCGTCGAAAACTCGAGGTCGAAAAAAAATCATGATTCCTATACTTTCCTTATATCTGTATACAGATAGGAAAGTAAAAAAGGAATTCTTTGTAACAATTTTACTTTTATTCCTGTGGCTCTCAATTATTCTTATCAGATGACATTCTTTGGTCGCCGTAAAGTAGTAAGGTTAAGTTTATTTCGTTGTAGAGTCGGCATAAAAGTGGCATATCAGTGATAATGGTTTACTCTATTGCTAAGAGGGTGCAAATAATTTCACTTTTTTGCGAACAATAAAAAATGTGCTAATAGAACTGTTTAACAATCAAGATCAAAATCGACAAGTCCATCGAAATTACATTTTGGAGTTAGTCCTAACATTTTGGAAAACCGGGTCAGTAGCTAACAAATAATGTGAAATGGAAAATTCTGTAGTAAATGAAGCTACAGAGGTGTGGCGATTTTAGGACATGTTGTTCATGAACCCATATTGAGTACAAGACAGTTGGCGATAACATCTGGTATTAAGAGACGTAGTATTCGGAAGATATTGAAAGTTTTATTCCTACAAAATACATCTGGTAAAAGAACTTAATGAAGACGATTTTGATAGGCGATAACAATTTTGTGAAATTATGACTGAACGGGTATTAAATGATCAGCAATTTCTTTTCAATGTGTGTTGCTCAGACAATGCACTTTTTTCCTAAATGGTACGGTAAATCGCCACAACTGTCGTTATTGGTCCGATTCAAATCCCAGAATATTTCATGAAGTACATACGCAACATCCGGAAAAACTAAATGTTTGGGCTATCATTTTTGGTAACCGTATAATGGGCCCCATTTTTACCAGAAACTTTAACCGCAGAAATGTATCTGGAATTATTTGAAAACACTATTTATCCAGCATTACTAGAGTTGATTGAAAATGACGATCAGTACATATCAAACAACTTAATATTCCACCATGACGGTGCACTACTGTTCGTCAGTATTTGGATCAAACGTTTCCAGGATCGGAAGAAGAGGAAGTATTGAGTAACCCCCACAGTCTCCGGATCTAAGCCCGTTGGATTTTTATGGGGCTACTTAAAAACTAAAATGTATGCCACCCAGCCAACATCACTGGAAAATCTGCGACAACGACGGATAATTGAAGAATGTCATCAAATAACCCCATAGATGCTTCAAAATGTCCGATAGCATTTTGAACAAAACCTCTATTATTGCATGGAGGCCCAGAATCAGCATTTCTAGCATTTACTCGATTAACTGGTAGACTTTTACAGAAAATAAAAATCGTTAGAAGATAATGGCTAGGAAGACAGTGGCGATTTAAAATTTGGGGGTTATAATCTATTTAAAAATACCTTCAAAATACCAGTGGTGGCTGTACCGAGCATATAGGGTTGCCAGATATCCCGTTTTAGGTGGGAGCCTCCAGCCTATCCAGCAATTGCCATTTGACAATACCTTTTTTTTTTTTTTTGAAGAAAATTTTTATAAAATTAACTTTAAAATAGCTTTTTAAAAAACCGGTGGTGCCTTTAAGTGAGTTGTGGAGGGTGGGGGGGATAGCCCCCATTTTCCGCTAAGAAGCCGGGCACCCAAAGCGATTTTTGAATTCCGGCGCCTATGAAGGTAACCCTTATTCCGGAGGTAACACAAAATTTGACTGTGCAGAAGGGCACTATCATCAAAAATCCAGATTCTGATACGCCGAATAAAAAAAAATATTTATTTTTTGGTCCAATGCACAATAAAATCTTTGTAAGGAGTAATTTTTTATACTTATTTAAAAAAAAATTCAGCCCTTCAAAAATTTGTCATTTTTTTAAATATAATTTTATCATTTAACAAAAAGGAAGGCCCTAATGAAAAACGTAGTACAGCTCTGTTTCTCTCTACGTGTCGGCTGATGCATCACATTATTGATATGCTCAAATTTTTTTTATTTTTTTATTATAAAACTTTTCGTTAGGTACCAATGGACAAAGTGTCATATTGTCTGTTTTTACTAAAAAATTAATAAGTGTGTAAATATTAAAGTTCCTAATAAATTGGGACGAAATATAAACATTTTTTAGGTTTTTATTACATCTATATTTATCCTGTTATAGCTGAATGCCTGAATATATTTGGGTAAATTGGGTAAGTTTTCGTTAAACATTTTAATTACGGATTTGTTGTTGCAAGAAGCAAAGACACAAATAATATCAAAATATGACTTCTTAATCCTTGCATGGTCAACAGTTTCTTCACAATATTTTATTAGCAAAGGATATGGACAGAAGCATTAGGTAATTATGCTGAAATATTTAAGTTTGATCTGACAGCCTCTCCCATGTCTAACAGTAAATGGGTATCTCGGCACCTCTACAAATAAGAGTTTATTGGGAAATATTTTAGAGCAATATGACCCACAAAGACTTACCTGCACCTAGGTGATCTTGCAAAACTTGTCACATTTTTGATGGGATAGCAATAGCTCAAGGTTTGGGAAAGTCCAAAAGTTGCATATCATTTAAAGAATATGCTAATATATTTGTAAAGACTATTTTTAAAAATAAATTTAATGCTCAAAGGATAGATGTGGTATTTAATCATTATAAAGAAAATTCTATCAAAAATACACGTCAGAAGAGATGATCCCAGAAATCAATTGATATAGAAATTGACCGACCCAATATTCCACTTCCAGAATAATGAAACTTGTTCATTCATTCGATATTTAATAAAATACGTTTAACACATTTTCTGTCAGAGCAACTTCTTGAAAATTTGTATCTAGTGATGGATTCGCGAGTATCAATAAATATGGGATGAATTTTGAACCATCAAAAGACGATTTCTTAAATTTAAATCTTGAAGAAGCTGATACTCGCATCTTGTTGCACATATTATCAGCCAGAAATTCGGGGAATTCACGCTGCATTATTGATTGCAACGATACAGATGTTCTAGTCTTATTAATTTATTTTAAGTAGTTTTGAACTAAAAAGATATCTTTCATAATAGGGCGAGGAGACTCGTGACGATTTATAACAGTACATGATTTAAATTTGGATAAAAAAACTTCTAAAAAATTTTCCTTCTTTTCATTCTGTGACAGGTAATAAATCCAACCAATTGTCTGGCATTGGAAAAAGAACCTGTTGGAAAACCTACCTTGAACACCATCACCTTTTGGATGGATTTGGCACTGATTCGTAGGTACTCTGAAAACACATTCTCTAATCTTGAAAATTTTTTCATAAAACTGTATTCAAAAACTGCCAATGCCATTAACATTTTAAGGAGATTGGAGATTAACATGTTTAAGATGTTTTTACCAGCTAAGTATTTGGCTAAGCTCTTTAAAGACCCAGATGCAGCTTCCTAATGTTGAAGAGTATGAATGGAAAGTAGATCAAGATTGAAGCCTGATACCCACTCTTAAGATTATGCTCGACCTGCTACCATAAATAACAGAACTTATCATGCAAATGCAAAAAAGGTACTATACACCGATAATTTTCATATATGTACAATATTTTAACAATATTATTCTATTCTAGACTATGGAAGCAAAATTTGCAAATGCAGAAAAAAATATTGGTTACATCGGTTAATGCACCTGTATGGCACAGAAAAACTGCAGAAATAGTTTGATCATAGCCGCTAATGTTTTGGAAAATGTAGATTAATGTGGTGAATCTGATTTTGATTCGTTTGAGTCCTGTACTTATATATTTTAATATTATTAATTTATGCTTTATATACTTCTAATTATTGAATTTTTACTTTCCTATCTGTATACAGTTATAAGGAAAGTATAGGAATCATGATTTTTTTCGACCTCGAGTTTTCGACGGATTTTTACGTTTTGAGGTCCCCTGAATCCTTTTGACTATTTTCGCGATGATGTCTGTCTGTGTGTGTGTATCTGTATAACGCATAACTCATGAACCGATACACAAAAAAACACCAAATTTTAAACTTAAGCTTTGTTTCAGCGTCCAATGAGCTGATTAGATTTTGGGCAGAGTCGGAACATCTGGGGGGGTACTTTATAGGTGGTCATTTTTATATTTTATGGAATATATCTGTTATTTACGTTTGGAGAAGAAAATTCTTCAAATAAAAGTTACTTCTAATATAATTATCTATAATTTTTGTTTTATGCAAAATTTTCCTAAAATGGTCCGTATTCGAGAAATTTGAGAAAATGTAAAAAAAATAATTTTTTATAAAAATTGTTCAAATAAAAGTTGTTTGTAATATAATTTTCTATAATTTTTGTCCTATACATAATTTCTCTAAAATGGACCGTATTCGAGATATTTGAGAAAATGTGTAAATTTCGAAATTTGAAGAAAACTCAAAAACGGATAAAGGAAAAAACATTAAATTTTAAACTTAAGGTTTATTTCGGCCTGACGTGAAATGATTAGATTTTGGACAAAGTCGGAACATCTGGGGGGGTACTTTATGGGAGGCCGTTTTTATATTTTATGGAATATATCTGTTATTTATGTTTGGAGAAGAAAATTGTTCAAATAAAAGTTACTTCTAATATTATTATCTATAATTTTTGTTCTATGTCAAAATTTCCTGAAATGGTCCGTATTCGAGAAATTTGACAAAATGTGCAAAATTCTGATTTTTATGAAAATTGTTGAACTAAAAGTTGTTTGCGATATCGATTTCTATAATTTTTGTTTATATATGATTTTTCTAAAATGGACCGTAATGGAAAAGTGCTAAATTTAAATTTTTCTGTATTTTCGTTTTTAATGAATATCTATAGAAAAATGTTTCGAGGTAGATGTATGTGGAAAATGTATATATTTAGTTTATCCTCTAAACATTTATAGAGATGCTGCAATAGGTTGTACAAAATAACTGGAAAATGCCTATAATAACTAGATAGGAAAGTCATGTGTTGGACACATCAGATTTTTTTATTAGGAATTTATTGTATTTTGCAAAGCAATAGCCTTACTGTTTATAACCTATACTTATGTATACTGTGCTTATACCTTCCATAAATAGTTTATATTTTATTTTTTTATTTTCCTCTAAAAAAAAATCATGAAGTAATACACCCTATAAAACATTATTCGCCTTCATAGCGGATAAATCGATAATACCTATATAAAATAATGTAAGAGAATCAAACAGATTGCATACATTTCATCTGTATTTTCTGTAACACCATGACATCAGTAATTGTTTATTGCTATATTTTTGTTAATTTCATAGCAAAAAATATAAGGAAAGCACTATTACCTTGTCAATACACAGGCGAAACTTTTATGAAGAATATTTTTTTTTTCGTTTTTCGTCAAATGAAAGGTATATTTCTAAAAGAAGTTTTTTTAACCAAATTTGTCGACAGCCAAAATAAGTTTTAATCTACATCATACTTATATTGTAGAATACATGGGTAATATTATTTTGTGCTATTGTGGAATATTTTTCGGTTCCTTTGTCTTTAACTTCGCGCGTTAAAGTTTAGAATATGCATCCCTCGTATCTACATGCAATTGTTAAAATTATGAATGAATGCTGATTTTGTTTGGTCTCGGAAGTAATTTTGTAGTATTTAAGTTGTAATTTTTATACCTACTAAACTACCGTTGCTCCGCAGGTCTTTTAATTTGTAATGTAAATTTTC
This sequence comes from Psylliodes chrysocephalus, assembly GCA_927349885.1. Classification (NCBI taxonomy): domain Eukaryota; kingdom Metazoa; phylum Arthropoda; class Insecta; order Coleoptera; family Chrysomelidae; genus Psylliodes; species Psylliodes chrysocephalus. Next base: position 21,335,628 of record OV651828.1, read on the forward strand.
CTCTTAATACCAGATGTTATCGCTAACTGACTTGTACCCAATGTGGGTTCTTGAACAACATGCACTAAAATCGCCAAATCTGTAGCTTCATTTACTACAACATTTTCCATTTTACGTTTTTTGTTAGCTACTGAACCCGTTTTCCAAAATTTTTAAACTAACTCCAAAATATACTTTCGTTGGACTTTGATGTTGATTGTTAAACAGTTGGGCAGTTCTATTAGCACATTCATTGTTCCCAAAAAAATCATTTGCACCCTCTTAGCAATTGAGTAAACCATTATTATCACTGATATGCCACTTTTATGCCGACTCTCTAACGACATAAACTAAACCTTACTACTTTACGGCGACCAAAGAATGTCACCTGATAACAATAATTGAAGGTCACAGGAATAAAACTAGAATTGTAACAAAAAATTTACTTTTAATAACAATGTAAAAATTATGTTAAACCGGTTTTGTACTTTTGTAGCGATGTGAAACTCGGGTTATAATCTAGACCTAGATAAAAATACCGTCAAAATAAGATATCATTCGACTCCTTTTCTTGAAGATTTTAGGAGTCTCACCCCCGTTAGTGGGTTTCAGGGGGCGAAACTGCCAAAAAAATGTTTCCCTTTAAAATCAAAAATTGACGGGTCCGAGCGTTTTTTAGTAAATTACTTGGGTTACTTGCGAGCACTACTAGAGAGCTGTTTCCGACTCTTGATGAACGTTCTTTTTTAACGGTGTTTGAGCAACTTCCACATGTTATCCCTTCTCCCCTCAAGTGTTTGCTCGATAGCATATGTACAGAGCTCTTGTCTTGATAATTGTAGACTGTTATTAGTCGTTCTTTTTTGACGTCATATAGTTTTATACACCAAGGATAATAAACTCTTAAGTCCAAGTTCAACGCGTTTTTCAATGACAAGAGACGGCGACTTTGTTATCACAAAAAATACAGCTCCCATTCTTTTTAAAATGGGTTCACAGTACGGTAAAGAATAGTGGAAAGTCTATAGTTTATTTTACTTTTTATGCATATTTTAATGAGTGATATTTAACAAATATTTAAAAGTTATGGACTTTCCACCATTAAAAGCTAAAACGGAACAGTGCTAATTCGAGACATACGTTTTATTAAACTCATCGTGTTACAAATTTCTTACATTAAGAGATAGAAATTTAAAGTGACGTCTTGTATTACTTCGAATAAAAAATCGTTTTCTAAATTAAGAAAAAAGTTGAGTAGGGTCTTAAGGAGGTCCTTTCGCCACACCTCTCGCCTCAAATGTTAAAAAAAAGTTATTAGATTATGACTAAAATTAATTTTTTTCTAATAGTTGAAGTCCTTATTTATCTAATACTGAACTTTTAACTATACCTTACCTTGCAAATTTTTGAGAATTTTCAAGTAACCTAGTTGAAAATTTTTTGATTTTTTAATAATAATTTCTCAATAAATTCCTGGTAACCTATATATTTTATTGTAAAAAACAAAACCTAAATATTTCAAAAACCTTATTTTTAGTTTTTTCTACTCCATCTAATCAATAAATAATAGTAAAATTAATTATAATTCGAAAATTGTTGTTGAAGTCTTACTTTCTCATAAGACACTGTACACACACATTTTTAAAAAAAAATTTTCTCAAAAATTTGCACGGTAAGGTATAGTTAAAAGTTCACTATTAGATAAATAAGGACATCTACTATTAGAAAAAAATTAATTTTAGTCATATCGAGGGGGTAGTGCGAAAACCAGATAACTGCGAAAAGTTAGTTTCGAGATAATCGCATTTTAAGATTGTGCAAAGTTCAGTAATCATTAACTTGTAACTCAAATTTATTTTCGTTTATTGGACGAATACAAAGGATGTAGAATTCCATGCTAAAATATTGTTTGTGTAATATTATTTTTCTATGAAAATAATTTTCCACAAAAAAACGAAAAACTTCGAAGTTATCAGGTTTTCCCTTTTCAAGAAAAACATAATTTCCAGGTTATAGTGCGAAAACCTGATAACTCATGAAAACGTTTCTTAATTTATTGGGCTATTTCGCAAAAAAATTAACAAACACAGTTACAAAAACGTTTATTTAAAGAGTACAAAAAACGAAACTTGATAAAATCTGAAAACATGATTTCATGCGTCCTCTTCTTCTGATTCTTCTTCTACTGCGATGTCCGATACGCGATCTACCACTTCTGCGCCAGTCCTCAAACTTATGATCCAACCATGTAATTAATCTGGAAATACACCTGATTTACACATTTTCAGTAAATCTTTTTTTTGCCTCACTTATTGGGAGAGGATTTTTGTATAGTTTTGGTAATGAACTGGAAAGTCTGTATATTTTGGAGTATCGACTCGTTTCCTCGATCTTGTGTTTATCTTCGGCCAACTTAGGTTTTTTAGGTACTTGCACTGTTTCATTTTCGGATTCTTCGGAATCAGGTGATTCCGTCAAATAATTTGGGTCAATATCGGAATAATCACTATCATATAAAACATTGTTAATGTAGCTATGTTCGCCACTTTCTTCTTTATAACAGATTTCCGTATTTACTGTTGAATTCACAGATTGTCGAAAACATGTACTTGAAGAGGAAGGTGTCATTTCATCTGAAACAAAAAAAAGTTGAGTGAACCTATTATGAAAAGCGGCAATTAATGCTTACCAACTTCAATAAAGTTGTTTCCAACTAGTTGTTCCATTTCATTTACAATTTGCTGCTCCTCGTCATTTACTTCAGAAGAAACTATTGATTCATTGTCATTATCAGCAGTGGATTCTGAAAAATATTGTGTGTATAACTTGACTGAAATCTGTATCCGATATCTAGGTTTCATTTGAAATAACAAAAGTTCATTAGATTTCCAGAAAAACGGAAAATCTGACAACAATGTAAATAATACTATAAGATCGGCCGTATTACAAAACCTTCAAAAACCAAAATTTATAAAAATCGTGCAAGTCATTTCTGAGATAATTAAGGCGTTCCATACTTAAAACTCACTCTGTATAAGATTACCCAGGCACAAAAATTTTATTGCAAATTTTCATGATAATAATTGTCTATGTATAAAAGCATTCTATTCATAATAAAATACGTGCAATTTTCAGTTTGTTAGAAATTTGTGAGATTAATTTTTTTGTCAAAATTCGAGTGTTAAATAGAAGATGTATAAATAATAAACTACTTACCATCTAATAACAATGATTTTCTTATAGCTAGACTTAAAATTGCTTGCGTCCGTTTACTCATTATGTAGGTTTCAAAAAAGCCAATAGAGAAAATAATTAACACTTTCCACAACACAACGAAATTTACTGCTTCACACAAATACCACGAAATCTAGATAAACAAAGAGATAAACATGAATGTACTCGCACACGAGTCAAAACATAAACAGTAACAACCGATTAACCATAGATTAGGAAGATGTTACAAGAAATTGGCAATATCAAATCAACTGTACAAAATGATGCATTCGAGAGCGCCAACTGTGGCTTGTTTTTTAACTAATAAAAGGTACAAAATTAGTTTAACTGGTTTTCGCTCGAAATATTCATGTGTTAAGTTCATATCAAAATTCAAATAACTAATTTTAACTAACAGTGGTTATAAAGATATTCCTTTTTTAAAACAAAATGGTTATGCGAAAACCAAATAAAACGTTTAAGTATGTTTTTGTTGGTAACTCATGTAAATTCTATAATTGGTGGTTAAAAATAAAACCAGTTAAATAATGTTACTCGTTTTGTCCGTTCATAAAATATAAAAAAGTTAGAAGTACAAAATATAATACCCTTTATTTGTTTATCGTTTCTTACTTATGGGGTAGTAGTGTAGTTAACTGGTTTTCCTGTTCTATTTTAAACGACTTACAATGTGAAAACCGAATAATCAGATTTACCACAAAATAGAGCGCACAAAAATAAGCCAACTGCGATTAAAATCAAATTTTTCTGACTTATCTGGTTTTCGCACTACCCCCTCGATATTCTAATATTTTTTATTTAACATTGGTGGCGAAAGGACCTCCTTAAGAAGAAAGCTTTAATATTTTGCATTAGCATTAGGATTATCGCAACCTGCAACATCACAACTCTGACAGCCAATGAAAAACTGATGCCGCAATCGAGGCATCATGTTGCTCTACCAACTTGGGCCACGACATCTTCATTTCACTGATTGGCACTTTTTGTCAACGTTAGGCTGTGGGTGCTCCGCACCCAGTTTAAAATTGCTCTGGGTGCTTGTGCATTCGGCGCCTATGGACATGTAAAAAATAGTTTTTTGACTAAATAAACGATTTTTATATATTTGCAAATTCATTTATTGTTCAAGACATATTTTCAATTTTCTTTATTAGTAACTAAACAACGTAGATGTAGTAGTATTTCCTCATTATGTGGAATTGAACCACTTTCAATTATTGTAGATATTGCTTTTTTATTCTTATCAAATATTCTAGCTTTTATTTGTGTTCCTGGTAATTCACAAGTAAAACTGATTGTCCAATTTGCTTTTTCCCATTTAAATTTAACAAGAACGCATATGTACCATATTAACATAATATACTCTTTAGCAGATTTAGAAGTATCTAAATGTACAATTATCAACTTCTCATTCCAATTGATTTGTGGGGACATTACCAATGAATGTTCATTTCTAATATGATATTCAATTTCGTATAGCTTGAAATAATAAAAACATGATTTAACGGGACATTTCTGGCAAATTTGCTTTAAACAATTTCTTTCATGTGTATATAACTCGTCAATATTACAAAATGTTCCACAATCCCAGACGCAAAAAAACATAATGTTTGTTAATTCGAATAATGTAATACAATTTTTTTTAACGATATTTTTGCGTTTATTAATATATAAATTATCGCATCCAACACATTCTATATAATAATGACCATTATGTCCGATCAAATGCACAAATGATTGATTACACCAATAGTTAAGTAATGAACAAACATGACAACCAAATGTAATGGTGATTTTTTCCCTCGATTTTGTAAATGAAAGTGTTGCTTTTTCAGTAATAACTAAATCTGAGATTACATTTTTAAATTTTTCATTCGGAAAAATATCACGCTTTTCAAATAAAAGCGTTTTTAAATATTCTCCAAGCTGTTTATGAAATACTTGTGAAACAGAATTATTTTGATGTAGTAATTTCAAATTAGTATTTTCTTTAATTTTATTTACTTTATGTTTTACTACCTTGACTACGACACTTTTTGATTCAACACAAATTAAATGAAACATTACCAGCAACTTTGACTCATGTGTAATATTTAACATTAAATTATATGTAACAGATGTGCTCCCACTTGTATTAATAGTTTTATCCAAAATATCAATATTTTTTTCGAAGAAATCTACTTTTAAATTTTGAATGTAATCTTTTTTTCCCAAATGTAATCGAACATTTAATGAAAAACGCCTGAAATCATCCGCAAACGAATCGGATGTATCGCGAAAGTTTACGAAAAGCAAATCAGATTCTAATTGGTACAAAAATATTTTTTCTATGTTCTTTAAGTCAGTTATTTGAAAATTAGGTTTTTCTAATAAAGATTCGGGGTGATTTAGTTTAAAGTGAGGAATTATTAAAAAGGTAAACATTTCTTTCAAACAAATAGGACAGACGAACGTTTTAGATAAACATGTTTTTTCGTGTTTAACTACTTCCGACGATTGCAATAATTTTGTACAGCCATCAAACTTGTTAATGCATTCGAAAAAAATTCTGGTAGCAATTTGATTATACATGGAATTTACACCATTGTCCTCTTCTTCGTCGTTGCTTGTTGAACACCTGCCACATTTTATTCTCCTGTTTGGATATACTTTGACTGGAGTTACTGACAAGGATTTATGGCAGTAATCACATAAGTTATTAGAAGTAACGTATTGTAAATGGCTCATCTAAAACGGAAAATAATCAATGAGAGATTGAAATAACTGTAAATTTAATTTGTTATACACCGTGTCCCACGTAAGGCGGGCATTACAACTTTATGGAGAATAAATTAATTTGTATTTTCGCCATTTTCTGAGTATACATAATCGATTATGCTCTTTTGAATTAAAATAAAATGAACTCTGTGCAACTTCCGGTTATACCGGAAGTGACCACTAACTTCGTTATTTTAAAGGGAATACCCCATATTTTTTTTTAATTTTAGATTCAGCATGAAATTCTGTAAACAACGATACCCCATTTGCCTATTCTAGTTATAGCGGATTTGGCGTTATTCAATTTTTTTCTACATTTTTAGTCACCGGTAGACATTTTCTTAAAGTCGTCTATCTCAGGTACTATATCTATCAGATACTTAAAATTTTAACCAGAGGTAGTAGATGGGATGTACTTCTTGAGAATATTTAGTTATTCATTATTTGTTGTACGGGGTGTTTGCAAATTATTTATAAAAATGAAATTTTTTAAACAAAAAAACTTTTTTATTTTAAATTGAACACCCTATATATTTTTTAAATTTTAGATTCAGCATGAAATTCTGTAAACAATGATACCCCATTCGCCTATTCTAATTATAGTGTATTTGGCGTTATTCAGTTTTTTATAAACTTTTATATGCCGGCAGACATTTGCTTTTTTAAATTTACTTGTACATCGTTTGTTCGACTGTGTGTTTGGAAATTATTTTAAAAAATAAATATTTTAAACATGAAAAATTTTTTTATTTTAAATGGAAAATCCTGTATATTTTTATTTCATTTTGTTCAGAAAATTATTCTTCATTGATCTTCATTTGCACTATTAATTCCCTATAATTATCTCTCGCCAATTTTAAGAAAATTTAAATTTGTTCGACTGTGTGTTTGGAAATTATTTTTAAAAATTAAATTTTTTAAACATAAAAAACTTTTTTATTTTAAAGGGAACACCCTATATATTTTTTAAATTTAGGATTCAGCATGAAATTCTGTAAACAATGATACCATATTTGCCTATTCTAATTATAGCGGATTTGGCGTTATTCATTTTTTTTTTAATTTTTAGTCGTCGCGCCGGTAGGCATTTTCTTAAAGTCGACTGTCTCAGGTACTATTTCTGTTGGATACTTGAAATTTTAACCAGAAGTAGTAGATGGGATATACTTTTAAAAACATTTACAGTTTTCTGCAACAAAATATGTCGTTTAAAAAGTTTAAATTTTTTTAATGATAAGGTACATACTAACTAAAAACAATTTTTATTAAAAGCACATGGTTTAAAAAAATCATTTTATCAAATGTTCAAAATGCCCCCCGTTAGCTTCTAAACATTTTAACAATCTTTTTTCAACATGATTAGTTGTTGCTTTACGAATCATTTCACCATCTAACTCGTTAAAGGCATTCCGAACTCTTTGCTCTAATTCTTCTTTAGTATTAATTTGGGTAGAGTACACTAAATTTTTAATATGACCCCATAAAAAAAATCAACAGGAGTTAGATCTGGCGATCTTGCAAGCCAAAGCCAAGGACCATTTGGACCTATCCATCGGTCTTCAAAGAGTGCTGTAATTTCTTGATTTACATAGTATGTTGAATGTGCTGGGGCACCATCCAACTGGTACCAAAAATTATTATTTGGTAGCTGGTTTAAAATGTCGGCAACTACTTCTCTAAGAATTCTAATGTATCTTTCTGAGGTCAGTCTTTCATTATAAATGTAATAAAAAGCTCTTCCAAAACCGATCACTGCAAACACATTAAAACTAAATTCGTACTGAAATTGTGCTTCACGATAAAAATGTGGATTTTCGTTTGCCCAGAAATGACATTGCTTGCGATTGATGATCCCTTTACGTGTAAATTTCGACTCGTCTGACCACAAAATTTTGTTTAAAATCTCGGGATCTTCTTGAATTCGTACCAATAACCATTCGCATAATTCAGTTCGTCTTATTTGATCACCATCTCGCAACTCATGAACTTTTCTTTGTGCATAGGGATGCCATTTATTTAGTGCTAAAATTCGTTGTATTGACCCTCGACTAATATTTAAATTATCTTGAGCCATTCTAATGGAGGCGTGAGGATACGCAGTAAAATACCCTAATACGTTAATTAGATTAACTTCTTCATCTCGGACATAATGTTGACGGTTTCTTCCCGGGTTTTGTTTAAAATTATTCAAAAAGTTAGCTTCGATTCTATCAAATTTCTGTCTGTTCATTGGTGGTAAATGAGGGTATCGTTCATTAAACATGCGGCAGGTTCTACTTTTGATTCGATTACATTCTCCATGAATGTAAAATAAATTAAGAATATCTTGGTTGGTATATTCTTCAATATTTTCCATATTTTCCATATTTTGAACGCAAAAAATACACAACTTAAATACATAGAAATATGACAATTCAGTTTGTTGACAGATTGTTGTTTAGCATATTTCCACGGCATACTAAGATAAAAAATTCAAATGTAAAACTATACTATATTATGTAGGTGCATGCGGAAAATTTAAATTTTCTTAAAATTGGCGAGAGATAATTATAGGGAATTAATAGTGCAAATGAAGATCAATGAAGAATAATTTTCTGAACAAAATGAAATAAAAATATACAGGATTTTCCATTTAAAATAAAAAAAATTTTCATGTTTAAAATATTTATTTTTTAAAATAATTTCCAAACACACAGTCGAACAAACGATGTACAAGTAAATTTAAAAAAGCAAATGTCTGCCGGCATATAAAAGTTTATAAAAAACTGAATAACGCCAAATACACTATAATTAGAATAGGCGAATGGGGCATCATTGTTTACAGAATTTCATGCTGAATCTAAAATTTAAAAAATATATAGGGTGTTCAATTTAAAATAAAAAAGTTTTTTTTGTTTAAAAAATTTCATTTTTAAAAATAATTTGCAAACACCCCGTACAACAAATAATGAATAACTAAATATTCTCAAGAAGTACATCCCATCTACTACCTCTGGTTAAAATTTTAAGTATCTGATAGATATAGTACCTGAGATAGACGACTTTAAGAAAATGTCTACCGGCGACTAAAAATGTAGAAAAAAATTGAATAACGCCAAATCCGCTATAACTAGAATAGGCAAATGGGGTATCGTTGTTTACAGAATTTCATGCTGAATCTAAAATTAAAAAAAAATATGGGGTATTCCCTTTAAAATAACGAAGTTAGTGGTCACTTCCGGTATAACCGGAAGTTGCACAGAGTTCATTTTATTTTAATTCAAAAGAGCATATTCGATTATGTATACTCAGAACATTGCGAAAATACAAATTAATTTATTCTCCATAAAGTTGTAATGCCCGCCTTACGTGGGACACGGTGTATTTAATTCATTATAACTTTCTTAAAAAATTGCAAAAGTGTTGCAAACTTGAAGCAATATATCGCGGGCGACCTGACAAAAACTCCTATCTGCAATTTTTACCGAAAATGAGTTATTACTGTTTTTGAATTCTACTAAGCCATGCGCATATTAAGTAAAATTATCCTATAGCTCAAAAAATCGCAAAATCGTTAAACTCTGTTATTTCAAATTCTCCCATTAGAAACCCAACCTGTCGCGGCATGCAAAATCTCCTATCCTTTACTTCGTCAATACTCAGTCACACGATGCATGTCAAGACGGCTACACGTGCTTTGTTTTTATTATTTTTATGTAAAAAACGGTAAGTTTTATTTAATATTTTTTGACAAATCCCTGTTTTATTAGGTATAGTTCATTTTTACTTTCCTATCTGTATACAGATCAGAGGTAACAGGAGATGTAGTTACTTACAAATATCGTGCTGTCGTGAATAAGACATATTCTAAGGGACACACTAGGGTATAATATCCGCTGTTGTCATATGCCTATTTCATTATTCTCGTTTTGTTTACAAAATTATTTACATATATTAAAAAAGCTAAAATAATTCAACCTATTTTACTGCAACTGAACCCAAAAAATGTTGAATAATTTGTTATATCAAATTTAACTAAATTAGATATAATTTCACTAAATTAGATGTAATTATTTTCAATAAATTCCAAAACTTGTTAGTGGTATATTGGATATTAAGTATTTTTTACGAGATGTGGCAACAGCTAGTATTTTGTAGGCGGGGCATATTACGTTGTTTATTGTGAGCTTAGACAACGGAATATAAAATATTCATTCATAATTCCATCAACTTGTTTTGACAGTTGGCGTTGTAGAGATTGTTTAGTGTTATTGTTAGTAGGAAAGGGGGCACTATGGCCTGGGAACCAAATTTTCCTTTGATGATGCCGACAATGATGCCGCCAAAGGTCATTAATCATTTTAATTACCTGTCAATCATTAATCACCTGTCAATCATCGGGAATAGGTAATTATATATTAATATTATAATTCACTAATTAGCATAATTAGTAAAATTAAAAAATTATTAAGACAAGGGTGTGAACTATAGACATCGCGGCTCGGGGTAGAACAGATATGAATGTGATTGTAAACAAGGTACCTCGCCGCGGTATTTTGGGTTTGTAGCCAGGTAGCCGATATACCTGTTTAAAAATAGTCATTGTTGGTAGACGGTGGTCTTAAAAATCTATATATATACGTGTAAGATAAATGGGTATATGACCTAGGAATTCAAACCAAAATGTAAATACTGGTGATGAGTTATGTCGCTGCAGTTAAATTCTGTTAAATATTTGTAATTAGATAATAAGGTAAAATGGCTGTCGTCCTATTGCGAATAAAAAGACAAATTGTAAATTAATTGTATACGAGGTATAGTCTGACAACAAATACTTTGGCGTGTTTTAATGAGGTGTATTCTACTTCTATCTCATTGAATGAGTAAGTTATGAATACAGAGTGGTAACTAGATAATTAAAATTCTCCTTCATGAGTGCATATATCTTGTGCGTAAATTTAAAAAATCGCTATTTCCTGCTTACAAAATTTCAAAATATCTAAAATATAAAAACTGTTTCTATTACACTAATTTTACAGTGACAGGTGATTAAATTCTAAAATACAGAGAGCTAGAGGAAGCAAGATAAAGACAGTTTGATCTGAAAAATATTTTTGTACGAATGGTCATACATGGATATGGGCGTGAATTAAAAATAATTCTATTACCACTGGCAAGATCACAAGATAAGAGAGATTGAAATAAAAATGTATACAAGAGTTGACTTTATGATAAAAACCCTAAGTAAAAATAATAGATATAAAGAAAAATATTACTTTAAGGTAGGTATATAAACTATTAGATACGTACTTAAAGCTACAGAATTTCGAATATTTTTGTTTTCTAAAAGGGATATTAAACCGGTGTTGTTCCAGCAAAGGGTTTTGTAACGAATTGATGGCACTATATGCTAAAATATTATTCAAGGATCTAATTATACTTTAAATATTAGGTAATACCTACACATTTCTTTATGGGGTATAATAATTATAAATTAACCATTACATATAATATGTAAAAGACACTACTGGAAGTTATACCATCATTATCATTTTATTTCATCTAGATAATACCACATAAAATTAAACATTTGTATGCAAACTTATAACACCTTTTTCCATGGCCAACCCAAGAGGTTATAACCTAAAAGTCTAAGTTAATAGAGAGTTATTGCAAGTTCATTTAAAGTCAGTCACTATTAGTACAGCTTTTATTTTGACATCTAAGCATGCGCAGATCGTTTATGTTCTAAAACTGACTTTATTAAAAATTGTACCTGTCCTAAATTGTGGATGTTTAAAGGCAGTAGGTAGTGGTGACTTTATAGCTTTCGGGTGTAATCGCCGACATTCGTATCCATTCGAAGTTTTTAAAATTAAATATTTAATATAATCGTCATCTAAACCTTAAATTATAATTTCTAATTCCTCTTCAACATTATATACTAATGTAGACAACAAAAAAGATGAACTATAAAAGTTAAAAGTAAAAAGTAAAGTTATTAAAATGAGGTTAGAAATAAATATAACGAGAAGGATTCTAATGTCAAAATTTCAGGTTTGCAATAAATCTGATTTTAGCTTGGAATTTATTTGACTCTAATTACGATGTCACTATTAGTGACTGGCATTATAGAAATTTGCAATATCTCTCTATTGTAGGTGTTTGCGGCCTCGTTTTAAGGTTTTATACCTAGGAATCCCCAACATGAAATCTTTATATACAAAGGAAGATATCCTCAATATATAAAGATATCCGTAGGCCTACCATTTAATAGCATTATTTTATATTTATAAATTTAGGAAGAAAAGACACTAATTATACTACTTAGATTAATGTTGGTTTTAATAATAGAATATGTAGTTTTCTAGAGGTAATTAGATATTTTTCATTTTATTCTCTTTCGTTTGTTAACTTCACCACTAGATAATATTCTAGTGATTTTAAACTTCACCTGTACGTGTATAATTTCTTTTCCATTGGACTTTAAAATATAGTTTTCAATACTTCACCAAATGAAATTACCGCTAAGGCCTTTCTTCACACATTTCAAATTATTCTTCTTTCTCGGGACTTAACTGAAAAGCAGCCTCAACATAAAGACATGTCATTAATTCGTTGAATATTTCTTCAGGATATCTCTTTTAAATGAAATAACAAATTCAATAACTTTTTACTAAAGATAATAATTAGAAGATATTTTTTGTTATTTTTAATTATAAAATAACTTCACCACTCGAGAATATTCTAGTGACTTAACTTCACCTGAACTTGTATAATTTCTTTTTCATTGGACTTAAAATATTGTTTTCTATACTTCACCAAACGAAATTAGTTCTGAGGCCTTTCTTCACACATTTCAAATTATTCTCTTTTCTCTGGACTAAGCCGACTGAAAATCGTTCTCAACATAATAAAGACATTTTATTAATTTGTTGAATATTTATTTAGAATACCTCTTTTAATAACAAATTCAATACATTTATTGATAAAGATCTAAAAGTGTTATCGGTCAGAAAATATGTTCTAGGGTATTACGTTTCGACAATAAAAATTACTCTTTTGACTTTTTATAACCAAAAGGTACTGAATTATGATCAGGAAGAAATTTTCGTTTGAGAGAATTTGGTTTATATTTTTTAACATTGTCTTTTGTTACTATATTATGCTCTTTCGTCCTTCTAATCTCCTTAGAAATTATTTGAATGGGCTCACAAGGGTTCAAAACCATCTCTTTGATGGAATTAAAATTAATTTGTTGAGAAGTAGAGTGATTTAAAGATATACCCTTAACTTTACAAGTAATTTTAAAATCTTGATCTTTAGTTGACCATACTTTGTAGGCATAGTTTTTAGGCCCACCCGACACAAATTCAGTTATATACGAACCAGACCCTTCCTTCTCGAGTTCATCGGTCATATCACCAATAAACTCACCTGTTGGTATGTCGAGTGCCCCGGGTCGTGATACGTATATTACCGAATCTGTATCATAATACAAAACTCTATCTTCTAATTTCTCAAGGTAACTATATAACTTAAGACGCGCCAAAGTAGTAACGAAAGCTGCTATTACCACGTTGACTGTGGACAAAGATTCGGAAGCCTCCTCTCTATACTCCCAATTAACAATTATTGTGGTGTCATTTACAGGGAGTACCGTATTTATATATAATGATGGGTTTGACATCATACCAAAAAATTCTGCAGGATTGTTAATAATACTAGTCCGGGACTGATTCTGTCTCTGTCCAAATTTACCCCAGAAGCTATTAAGCATAAGTTTAGCTAATGAACGTAGTCCTGGGTTGTCAATGATCTGTGAGAACTCCAATTTGACATTTTCCCGTTCGAAAAACCTCTCAATATACTTCTCTTTTTCGGCTTGTGTTCGACAATGTTTAGGCCAGTCACTAGACTCCTGCTTCAGTCGAATAAAACAATTCATCATTTCGGTAAATAGACCAGCAACATTATTTCCGAACTGAATTGTATCATATGCCCAAACCTCATACATTTTTAAAAGTTTATAACCCTTCTCAAGAGCTTTATTTACTTCTGCTATTACCCACGTACCTGTTAACGCTCGCTCCTCATCAGAATGTACACATTCTTTAGTATTGAGATTTTCTCCACACTCACGACAAAGAACAAACATCAATTTGTTGTTCATTTTTTGGGGTAGAACTGGATGTAGTAGATCTCGAGGAGGCAACACGCTACATTTTACAACCCCCGAAACTGTAGTTAACGATGGACATTCATCGCCTACATAAACTTTTGGATGACCAACAGGGAATTTTCCATATTTACAAATCGCCGGATATAACGATCGAATATCAATATACTTAATTTGTTCATCGTTCTGAACTTTGTAATATTCTGAAACATTTCCCGTCCTTCCTCCGTAAAATGCCATTCTAGGATCGAGTGGTGTTTGCAACATAAGCGGATGAGCTTCAGTATATTCTCGCATATCCTTGTTTTCAGCGAGTAGACGCTTAAATTCACACTCCCATATGTCACTTAACTCATATCCTAGAAATCGTAAGCGTTCCTTTTTGGCTACAGTAGCTTCATATCTCAAATTCATTGTCTCAGTGGGTGAATCTGGTAGAGGCACATCTCTTTGATGCGTAAAACATTGAGGACAGCCGTGGTAATAACAACCTTCGAATTCGAAAATTTGTCTGGTTTCCTCGCTATATCCATCGACTTTCACTCCAGCAATTCTGGCCTCCTTACCATTTGCTGCATGTTGAATATTTATATTTCTTTGTTTTCCTTCCCAAATCAACCATCTAATAGCTATAGTGGATTGATTATCCTGCCAACGATACCCTCGCTTGGGAATTATTCCAATGGTATTTGGTTTAAGAAAATTGCGTCGAAACACTTTGTTACAACTCGATGCTATTGTTGTTGCTTCCAGAAAAGGGCATACATTAGATTCTTTCAACATAAGCTCTCTAAATTTCAGACATGCCCGTGTCAATATATCAACATCTGACAAGCAGTAGTTAACGATTTCTTTTTGAAAATCCCACACATAATTAACTGCAACTCTTTCAGCATGCCACTTTAATAGTTTTTCCCGGTCTTCCTCTTTTAAACTATCTGAATTATAATATTCAATGGGAGGTATAGACCCAACGTAATTTTGGTTTTTAACAGTGTTAAAAAGGTGGGGAAAGTATCCTTTTGTTAATTCAGAAAACCCGAAAGCTTCTGGAAGCTTAGAGAGAGACATTGGAAAATAATTTAAACTATCGAGGAATTTGACATTGCCAGTGGTCATAGAAATTAATTTTCTGCCCCTCATAATGAGGTCTGGAGTAAGGTCAGTTTGAGTAAGGATATAATTGAGAATAAAGTGGTGATCATACCCACCACCATTATGAGCCAAAACAACAACATTTTTGAATTTTTTACGGATCTGGAATAGATGATCCAAGAAATTAGAAATAATATTAGTTCCAAGCAGTGTTTTTTGTCTTATCCCACAAGACTGACAGAAAAACAACTGTATCTCATGGATACATGTGTGGCAGCGCTGACTAAAAATGCAAAGATTAGGTTCGTGTAAGAGAGACCCGTCGGCTTGAACCATCTCCTGTCTTGTTTCGAGATCGTAAAAGACAAAAAGGAAATCTTTGGATGGAGGGGACTTGGAATCGGGCTGAATATAACATAAATGATCCGATGGCTGTTGTTTATTACAGACTTTGCAAAAAATTTCTCCACAGATATGAGATCTATTAGTAGGTACAATTTTAAAACATTCTTCACAACGTCGTAATTTTTTACAAATACTATACTGTATGTGATTGTCATAACATACTTGTCCACGGAAAGATCTCTTACAAGAATTACATATCACGGGCAATTTGGTGTTGGAACAAGACGGTGTCTGTTGACAACCAACACACGTTCCACCACATCTATGCTTAAACTTTTGGTTGTAAGGTACATGACATTCTTCACAAAAGTAACTACAACAAAATGCTGCAGTTAGCGATGTAATAACATTGTAATGTCCATCGTGATGAATTAAGTTCAATGAAGGACCAACACCATTACCTTCATAAATGACGTCACGGCCTTTTGAACCATAAGCATATACAATAATTTTGTAGCTGTTTAAATACCTCTGAAATTGTTGAAGTTCTGGTATTCCAGCTCCTTCTTCAGGTATGGAAACACTAGCCTCGCTCACCAACTCTTGAGTTCTTTGGTCCTGTAATTTACCAGTATTTTTTCGAACTTTTGGATATTCAAGATCTTTATCTATGTATGCCTTAGCGACTGAAAGAGCACGCGGCAAACACAAGTTGTCTTTATTAAATATAGTTATAATACCTCGACTCTTGCAACAATATTCGCCAAAAGAATTAAAATTGAGGGGTTTAACACGGCCTTTTCCCCTCGGCATTCTTACAGATGTTACACTTAAACAAAAAGTTTCGGTGTTAAGGTCAGATGTATTTGATTGATAGAGTGATGAAATGATATCCCATAGGTTATCCATTGTCACCTCCGATGCAGGCTTAAAGCTCATCCATGCATCACCTTTTGCAAATTGTTTAGAGCAAAATGTAAATCCCACCTTATCAGTCGGGTCGACACCCTCGATTCCCTTTTGAACAATTTGTGTAAGAGCGTCTTTTATCCATCCAACAGGTTCTGAATCTTTAGGAATTGGGTTAATTCGGAATTCCATTGTTCGCCCCATGAGTCCAAACCGTTTAATTTTCTTCATATTGTCTTTGACAATGGCGAATTTTTCGACAACAGACATTTTTTTGTTTTAAATCAAAAAGTCCAAAATAAAATGTATCGAATATTGTTCACAGCAAAACACAACACAACTTCACCGTTCAGCGATCTGGAACAAACAGTTGAAATCAGTTGTGTACGGTATAAGGTAAACTTTTAGTCGAACGGACGACTGAACGGGTCAGACTAATTTCAAAAGTGTTAAAAAGGCCCCCTCAAATCGTAAATATGTGTCATCTTTGCCATAAGAACACATATAAAACAGGTGCTTTTTAGACATAACTAGCAATTTTGCTACTTTTACAAACGTTATATTTATAATAAGCTAAAGAATTTTATGTACTGAATAAATATTTAGTATGGTTCTAGCCTTTAAATATTTAAGCGATAGAAATAACATAGATGTTATGCTTTAAGAGAAATATAATAAAATGGATTTCGTTAATATCTTATAAATCAAGCGATTGTGAATTAATTATATAAAAGACTCCTATATCATAGTTTTTTACTCGTCGCCAAGAATCTATAGAAATAAACTAAAATTTAACATTACAATTATCGACTTTCCAATCAATCACAAATTTATCACTTTTATAAATTTTGCCCTGTTTAAAATAAAAATAATTTATTTGAGTTGTCTTATATCTTATTACTTTGAATTTAAAACCCTATCGGAAAGATTCAACGTCTGATAATACATTACGGTCTGTAGTTACCTTCAAATTAGTTGAAAATGTGTTCAATCAGCTCTCTCTCTCACGTTCGCTAACTTAATTTCAAACCATCTTTAAATATTATTTAAATAGTATTCAAATAGTATTCAAATAGTATTCAAATAGTATTCAAATAGTATTCAAATAGTATTCAAATAGTATTCAAATAGTATTCAAATAGTATTCAAATAGTATTCAAATAGTATTCAAATAGTATTCAAATAGTATTCAAATAGTATTCAAATAGTATTCAAATAGTATTCAAATAGTATTCAAATAGTATTCAAATAGTATTCAAATAGTATTCAAATAGTATTCAAATAGTATTCAAATAGTATTCAAATAGTATTCAAATAGTATTCAAATAGTATTCAAATAGTATTCAAATAGTATTCAAATAGTATTCAAATAGTATTCAAATAGTATTCAAATATTATTCAAAGAGTATTCAAATAGTATTCAAATAGTATTCAAATAGTATTCAAATAGTATTCAAATAGTATCCAAATAGTATTCGGAACCGCTTAATTTATAAGATAAAACGAAAACCATTTTATTATAAAGTTATTTGAAAATTCGGGAAACATACCCAAAAATCCTCTTACGAATTATCTAGGCCATCTCCAAACCCTAATTTGAAAACAAATACTAAGCCTGCTGTAGCTATGGCTCGAAATCATACATCCACTCTTTTTAGACATGTGCCCTTACTACTGGACCATCTCGATATTAAATACAGAGACAATTTATCAGTAATTCAATGCGTTAGTTTGAACAAGGCGTCTGCTAGTTCACTCTCGAAATTTCTGAGTACCTAGAAATGCAACATCAGTATTTATTGGATATGCGTTCAAATACACATACAAATTTCATCTGCGTTAGTTAAGTTTTCGATGTACGAAGACTTATGTTTTAATAATAAAATTCATTTTCTTATATTTCTCTTAAAGCATAACATCTATATTATTTCTATCGCTTAGATATTTTAAGGCTAGAACCATACTAAATATTTATTCAGTATATAAAATTCTTTAGATTATTATAAATATAACGTTTGTAAAAGTAGCAAAATTGCTAAATTTGTCTAAAAAGCACCTGTTTTATATGTGTTCTTACGGCAAAGAAAACACATATTTGCGATTTGAGGGGGCCTTTTTAACACTTTTGAAATTAGTCTGATCCATTTAGTCGTCCGTTCGACTAAAAGTTTACTTCATACCATACACATAAAGGAGTACCTATTATAGAAAATTATAACACTATGTTTGAAGATATAACTCCAATAAACAAAAAACTATCCGTTCTGAATATTGAAGAAAAATATGAGTACGATTTCGAATATGGACCAAGATACCAAAATGAAAAATGGATGCTTGGTAACGTAGATGTTGAGTTTGACAATGAAAATATAATCATAGGTAGCAAAACATTTAAAAGTACTCCGGGTCTACAACGGTTAATATTTTATAAGAATCCGTGCGATTTTACAATATTAGACCACCAAAACTACAAACAAATATTGGAACTTAGCAATGTACATAGAAATTCGAGAGGCTATTTACGGTCATTAGCTAATAAGAAAAAATTCGACTCCACCATTAGACCTCTGTTTAAAAATAAGACAAAGTCAAAAGCGACTAATAATAAACCTTTACAACAGTCTAACATATGTCATCAGAATCAAGAAAATTTTCCACTACTGAATGAAAAAGAAGTAGAAGAAGAAAAAACTGTTCGACATCGAAAAGAGAGCTCCATCCTACAAGAATTTAACGAAACTACAGAACTGATTATGAACTGGACACATCCAGGTCAGCTTGTAGACCGTTTAAGGAAATTAGTCAAATCAAATGGTTCCCAAGAAGAAATTGAGTTGATTATTACAGAACTTCGAAATGAAGAAATCATTTATTAATATCAAGAAATATAAAATGTATACATTATTATGAAATCATAGTATTTGAATATCAGGTTTATATTTTAAAGTATTAGAGATTTTGATTATTATTTTTAATAATAAAATATATATAAATAGTTGTTGTTTTCATACACCTTACCCGCAGAAATCTATTCGAGAAAACTATTTTATATAAAAAGTATCCCAACTTTTCCTACAGCAAACATTTATATTTTTTACTTAACTTTTCATAGTCTACCCCTGTATTTTCCACTTTCGAGCAGTGTTTAAAAAATAAAAATGAATTTCTATCTTTAAAACAGAGAATTCAATTGTGTAAGACTTCTTTGAAATAAAAGACGAGGTGTTATAAATTCAAAGAAACCTTAATCTCCCCATTTTTCGAAATATTTTCTATCTCAAACTTATGGAATCTCAGAAATCTAGTAGTTATATAAAATAATTTCTTATTGCTGATTAAAAATACCTCTTAAGAACAAAAAAGTCACATTTAACCATTCACTACCACACCGATTTCGCTATCTACAATACCAGGTTTGAACATTTTTTTTAATTTCTCTTTTTAGGTAGGTATTTACTTTTGATACAAAGATAGGGTTATAAATGGCAAAAAACAAATAATATTTTATTATAATCCAAAAACAATAGTTATTTATAATAAAACAAATTTATTTCTATTTTTAGATATTTACTTATTTTTCTTTTTTATTTCTATTTTAGATATTTATATATGAAACAAAGATAGGGTTATAAAACAAATAATATTTTATTATAATGCAAAAAACAATATTTATTAATAATCAATTTTTTATTTCTATTTTTAGATATTTACTTACGATACAAAGATAGGGTTATACGATAAAAAACAACTATTTTAATATAATGCAAATAAAATATTTATTTATTATTTCTATTTTTATATATTTACTTATAATACGACTCTTTCCCACCAGCATGACCTTGGGAGCACCAATCAGAAATTTACTCCCACTACAAAATTTGAATATTCCAGGGCTAAAACACTATCAATAAAATTATACTGACCTATGAAAACAGCATTAAGTGCGTTTAGTAAACGTGTCGCCATAGTGGCAACATGGTACAGTTGGGCACTATGCATGTGTTGCCATTATGGCAACATGGTAGCGAAGGGGTTAAAGGGAGAAGTCAAAACCGTTGTGTATACATAGCAAGTATCGATTATTAAACATTTGAAAATAATCATGAAAATCATTTGGAAATTATCATGAACATAACCATAGTAAAAGTAAAATGTTATGCTTCGATATAATTTTCTGTAAGTCACACCAGGATTTAGAATTGTTTAATATTTACAAAATCTGTTTATGAAGTATTAAACAAATTTAATTTATTTAGCTTTTACATTTTTGTAAGCTACGAATTTGTGTAGCGACTCTTGTGTGTAATAGTTACAATTTTATGAAAATATCATTTTTTGAAAAATGAAGGTTACGAGGTATTAGCATTAGGCAGGCAATGCTTAATATAAAATTTTATTTTGACAAATTAAACTTTTACCAATTAATTTATAAATCAAACTAGATTCCGTATATGTCAACATGTATCTAAAATTAGGATAAAACTGTAAAAGGTTGAACCTGCCTACCACACATATTAATCATAATTGATTTTATTAAAGATTACCTTTCCATTATAAAATAGCCAAAAATTACTATATACCTAAGTTATCGAGATTTTCAAAACCGTGAGCTTTCAAAAGGTATATAATACAGTGGTTCAGATAGGGAAATCTACAACAAAAGGTTGAAGATACAGTAATTTATCTTTTATTTTCTAAAGGAGATATTTGCACAAAATTCTATTATTTTATATTGGATAAAAACCATTTTCGAATAAATAGTAAAATTTTATATTTTTAATTACAAAGCCTTCACTACGCAGTTAAAAAATCAATGACTAATATTTAGATATTCACCCTTTTAAGAAATATAACGGCAAAAGTAATCGTAGGTTGTTTTAACACGGAAGGTGCGTATGATGTACAGCAGCACAAAGTTTGCTGTTTTGTGAGCCTAAGGTATGTGAGAGACCCGGTTATAAACGAATTCACTAGATCATCTTAGGGCTGAAACTCACTCGCTTAACAATCTGCATGATCATTACAAATTGCATTTCTTTTACGTATTTAAATGGAATCATGCTCATTTGATTTAAAATCATGTAGAAGATGTTGAGAGTTTAAAAACGGTTTTATTTTATAATATTGATCAATATTGGTCGACGTTGATAAAAATTTGGCTTTTATTTGGATTCTCGCTTTATTCTATGATGTATTTCCAAAAGAATTAGATGAGCTTGCAAATATTGTTACGACCAATAATAACGAAATTGGTCTTGAAAATCATTGGTGTAATAAATTTGAAATATTAATATTTCGTCGGGTAAGAGCGAAAAACCGTGAGAAAAATCTATTTCAAGTTAAAAGAACCGAACTATGGGCTTAAAATAAAGTAATATTTTCGCTGACCGAAACAGTGACACTTAATGGTTTTTGTTACTAAATAGAGATTTTACAACCATTCTAGTGCAAGCGCATATTTGGACTAGCCCATAGAAGATTTTAAATTTGTAAGTAGCTCGCGATAAGTAGTTTTCTTGAAATACCGAAAATTTCACGGTTCGTAGTGTTATTATGTTAGTGTTATGTTTTAAATTAAAAATGTAACAGGATGATCAATTTTTGTTTGAAAACTTTTGGATAAAATGAATATTTTCTGATATATAAAAAAAAATGAAATTTGGTTTA
Source organism: Psylliodes chrysocephalus (assembly GCA_927349885.1). Lineage (NCBI taxonomy): Eukaryota > Metazoa > Arthropoda > Insecta > Coleoptera > Chrysomelidae > Psylliodes > Psylliodes chrysocephalus. The sequence goes on from OV651828.1 coordinate 21,357,772, forward strand.
AAATGTATTTTAACCGAAACCATAATAAGGCTACCAATTTTCAATATTCGTAATATACGTAAAACCTGAAAAATTACATTCTGTTCGTCTTTACAGCAGCAGACTACTATTTATTTATAAATCGGATAGTTGCTGGACTAGATAACTGAAGACTATTTCACATAGGCCGGTTTCCACTGATCAAGGAAATATTGATTGTTATTAATTTATGAACATCATATTTTTAATAAAAAATAAACATTGCTAAATTTATGGTGTAATTTGGATAAATAGTTAAATTAAAGTACCTAAGCATGCTTCCACTAAATAAGAACTCTGAGAAATAACGTTTGTAAATTTAAAATTTTATCTATTGTTATTGTTTTTGCTTCTCCAATATATTATTTATTTAGATAAATTAAGATAAATCTTTTATATTCTCTATTTAACATTTTTATATAAGAAGGTAAAATAGGCAGGTAAATACATTTTTAGGTATTTGAGTTTGAAAGTTTAGATGTGTTCTGATAAATATAATTTAAACCAGATTTAGTTGATGTTTTGATAGTTTAGATTAAATTTTGCACATTCATGTTTTGACATGGGATTGATGATATGATTTGTGTTTTGTGTTCGTAATACTTTATATTACTATTAAAGGATGGCCTAAAACCCATAAAAGGCCATTAAAATATTTGAATTATTAACAATTTTAGACTAAAACTATAAACAAATTAATGTCTTATTAAATTGTAAAACTCGTATATGTATTTTACAATAATATTTGTGGGATTTTTCTAAATTAACTAAATTATATAATTATATTATTTAATTTTTTGTTTTATATTTAAAAAAAAAGCTATAAACCGATAATACACATTACTAAATTCGAGTAATATTTCAAATTAATTAATGAATTTGTGGGGGGTCATATGATAACGCCAGTAAAAGTGTAAAACTGAATTAATTGAATTATAGAATTATATGATTTTATTTTCGTTTATATTTTGAAAATAAAATGTGGACGAAGATTATTTTATATAAACGAGAAAAATTCAATAAAAGAAGAGAAGAGGGCCCTCCATCCACCCCTGCTTATGTATTTTTTATTACATAAAATGATTTTTACGTAATAAAAAAAATATATGCAGGTCTCTAACAGAAAACTGATTGAACTGAAATGATTAAAATAATCAAATATGATTAAAATTATTAAAAATGCTCTCCTTTTATTTGGGGTAGGGAAAAGGTATTCTGGAAATGGAAATAGGGACCATTTATTATTTATTTGCAAATTCACATACTGATCCTGTGTTTTAGTTTATTATTTTATTATAAATATCTCGAACTTTGCTTTGCATTGAACTTAATTTTACTTTCTGCTCATTCCATAGAAGTTTAGAAACGAGCACAGTCTCCCTCTGTTCAATCAGATGTTGTGGAGTTTCTGATGTCATTTGCCTAATTCTAAGTAATTGGTTGCGATGTTCTTTGGCCCGTTTTGTTAAATCCAACAGTTGTTTCTGAAGAATCTCATCTTCTCTCTCCAGCTGAGGTAATTGTTCCTCGACAAGTTTGATTTCACCTGCACACAACTTCATCCAACTTAATACGTTGCGAGGTATAATCGCTATGATGTTTATTTTCAATGGCATACAGCTCCTTTAACTGTTCTCCATAACTATCGCTACGTTGTTTGATGGTGTTTATAAACTTAAAATATTCATCCTTAGTAGACCCCATTGTAGAAACACATGGTTCCGCCACCTTGGATACTGTGGATCTTACCATTAAACTGAAGCAGAGGTGATAGTCGATGATGACGCTGTCTGCTTATTATTACCATTTAAGGAATTGACTAAACTCAATTTCTTTGGAATATTTTTGACATTTATCTGGTTATTATTAGTATGTAGGCAGTGATTTAAGGGTATGTGTAAATTCATTCTCCTTGACGTTAGTTTGACATCTTTACGGACACTTTTTAGTATTCCTAAAGATTTAGCAACTTTACACTTTTTTTAATTTTACCAGCTCAGGTCTCATTGGTTCAAATTCGCTATTAAGTAAAGGTATCACTTTTGCTAACGACTTTTTCGACAATTGCCTTGTCGAAGTCTTTTTACCAAAACTGGAGGGGAATTGATGAATTCGTCTTCACTATTAGTCATAGCGGGACAGGGATTTTTTGATGGTGATAACAACATCGGTACCAGTGTTAAACTCTCAGATAGATAAATAGAAACTAAATTATCGGATGCCATTTTAGCTTCTACTTGTGACGCGCTCACTTCATTCACTAAAGACATTTTAAATTATTTACCAACACTCACAGATCAAAACAAAAAAATCACAAAGCAAAGTTCGGATAGAATGAATAACCTAAGAGTGGAACATTGTTAGATTCAAAAGTGGGGAGGTAAGGGTCTAAACGATCAGTGTCAAATACTTTACGGCTATGTTATATTTCAGAAATTTACGACGTACAACAATATGCAATTTAAGCCTGCTCGGTTGTAATATGCCTGTAAAGGACCCGTCTGTCTAAATTATTGACTATAAGTTTACATTTTACAATTCTCAGAATTTAAACAACATTTCTAACTTTCCTAATTCTCAACCATTGTTATTCAGTTCATAAATTCATTACACAGAAGAGTCTGTATTTTAGGTGATTTTATCTATATAAGATATATTTTCTTGTGTAAAACAGGTAGATATCTTAAAATACCCCATTATGTTATCAGCGGATTTCTGAATATTTTTATAAACTACATGGGTGGTTCTAATATAGTGCATTTTCATGTAATTTTATCAATTTTTATATAATTTTTATCATAACTGGTTTAAGCAGTATTTCTGCAGAAATAGTCGATGAAATTTATTATTTTATTCACGAAATAGTCAATCTGTATACAACCCGATAAATGAAAATTCTCAAAACTTGACGCATAACCTAAAAAACACCACACGACCTATATTATTCTCGTTGTGTTTCAAGCAATGTGTCGAATTTCGAGAATTTTTAGTTGCATAGTTGTATAATATATATGATATATGAAAACTTACCTTTTCAATAGCTCAAACACAATTTTATACACATCTATTAGAAATAAGCAATTTTTCGAACAAAGTCTCATTCGGAAATAAAAATATAAATGATGCTTTCTTTGTGTGTGCATCTCTTTTATTATCTTGTGTTAACTGGTTTCTACCCCTAACCATATACATGATATGAATCAACGATTGCAGGTGTTATATGACTCACCGGATGCAGGTATATATCCAATTTAAAGAGGAATTAATTAAAACAGTATTCATCTTACCGAGAGGTGTAAGTGGATGGTGGTTCCAGTTACTAAACTATTGAGAGCTATTTATTATTCTGCAAACATATACCCTTCTCACTATTTAAAGTATGAAAAGAATAAAATTTTTGTAAAATTTTAATAATTAAGTATAAAAATATGTATAAATAGATTTGTGTCCTTGTATTTTATTAAGACTTTGGGGTCTATTCTGTAACAATTCCTTTATATTTAACGGCCTTTAAAAATATTTTCTTCTTTACTTCTGTCATTATTTAAACGGATCTTTACAATACATTAGAGGGCTATCTTAAAGAAATCTGTTTAAATAATGACAGAAGTAAATTAACGAATACGAACATATTTTTAAAGGCCGCCAATATTTTTAAAAGCCGTTAAATATAAAGGAATTGTTACAGAATAGATCCCATTGTATGTCTATGGATATTATCTTCGGGGTATTACCTGGAAATTTGATCATGACAAGTTCGTAAAGTTTCTTTCTCTGTCAACATTTTGAATAAATTAAACATTTGATCTTTATGATTTTGATATTTAGTGTAATTGCCTACCTTATTTTAAGGTCTAATAAAAAGAAAATAATTTTTATTTTTTAGATTTACAGGCTATGAACTAATAACAGTAATAATAAAAAAAGTCATAAAATAATACAGTATGATTTGAGAAATTATCCATTAACTACTCTCTAGAATAACTTTGTCTTAAGACATTTCACCAGGCCCTGCAGGGCGTACTTACTTTGAAATAAGGTTGATTCCGTGTACATGGAATTTTTTTCATAAAAATATTATTTAATTTTTATGTGGTATTGTCTAGATGAAATAAAAATGATAATGATGGTATACCTTCTAGTAATGTCTTTTACATATTATATGAAATGGTCCATTTATAATTATACTCCGTAAAAAATGTGTAGGTATAGCAGAAGTAAAAGTTGGAAAGGCTTTTGCCAGTTCTCCCACTTTATACACATAAATTGACAAGTTTGCGGCGGATCTCACCGAAGTGGACGCGATGCATTGGTGTACAAATTATTTTATAGATGTTAATAACAATTTCGAGTAAATAGTTTAATAAATTGTAAATAGCCGTTAAAATTTTGTAAAATTATAATTTGAATATTATAATATATGTTTAATAATTATTTATAGTCCATAAATACATGCGATTGTCCGGTTCCGCCTTTTTAACGATTTACAATTACTTATTCTATGAAACGACACTGGCAAGTATTAATTACTGCGAAATTCTCGAAGCCGTCCGACGTGGTTTGACGTTTACCCTCTCTCTACCTACCAAAAGCCTTTCCAACTTTTACTTTCGCTATATTACCTAACATTTAAAGTATAATTAGTATAACAAAAAATATCTTCTATTTATTATCTTTAGCAACAAGGTTATTGAATTTGTTATTTTATTTAAAAGAGATATTCAAAAGAAATATTCAACGAATTAATGACATGTCTTTAAGTTGAGCCTGGTTTCCAGTTAAGTCTCGTGAAAGAAGAATAATTTAAAATGTGTGAAGAAAGGCCTTAGCGGTAATTTCATTTGGTGAAGTATTTTAAATAATATTTTAAGTCCAATGGAAAAAAATTATACACGTATAGGTGAAGTTTAAGCCACTAGAATATTATCTGGTGGTGAAGTTAACGAACGAAAAGCGAATAAAACAGCAAAAATCTAATTAACTCTAGAAAACTACATATTCGATTATTAAAACCAGCATTGATCTGTTAAAGTAGTGTAATTAGTGTCTTTTCTTTCTAAATTTTATAGATGTAAAATAATGCTATTAAATGGCAGGCCTACGGTTATCTTTATATATTAAGGATATCTTCCTTTGTATATAAAGATTTCATGTTGGGGATTCCTAGGTATAAAACCTTAATACGAGGCCGCAAACACCTACAATAACTAAGGCTTTTAGGTTATTACTTCTTGGGTGGGCTATGAAAAAAGGTGTTATAAGTTTGCATAATAATGTTTAATTTTATGTGGTATTATCTAGATGAAATAAAATGATAATAATGGTATAACTTCCAGTAGTGTCTTTTACATATTATATGTAATGGTCAATTTATAATTATTATACCCCGTAAAGAAATGTGTAGGTATTACCTAATATTTAAAGTATAATTAGATCCTTGAATAATATTTTAGCATATAGTGCCATCAATTCGTTACAAAACCCTTTGCTGGAACAACACCGGTTTAATATCCCTTTTAGAAAACAAAAATATTCGAAATGCTGTAGCTTTAAGTACGTATCTAATAGTTTATATACCTACCTTAAAGTAATATTTTTCTTTATATCTATTATTTTTACTTAGGGTTTTTATCATAAAGTCAACTCTTGTATACATTTTTATTTCAATCTCTCTTATCTTGTGATCTTGCCAGTGGTAATAGAATTATTTTTAATTCACGCCCATATGAGATAGAAGTGGAATACACCTCCTTAAAACACGTCAAAGTATTTGTGTTCAGACTATACCTCGTATACAATTAATTTACAATTTATATTTTTATTCGAAATAGGATACCCTTTTTACCTTATTATCTAACCTCAAATATTTATGTAACAGATTTTAACTGCAGTGATCAGTGATCTCATTTCATATTTAAAACACATGGCCTTTCTTACGAACACGTATATCTATTCAAGCAATTAATTCAAATGTAACATGCCGCCTCACTATTAGTTATGACCCTTACAAGCCGAGCCCTTTTACCTGGAATCAGATAACTCTTCTTCAACCGCGGTGTGGTATTTAAAATACTAGTCGATCTGTTCTAAGCTGCGTTATATTTATCTTCATTTAGCGAATTAAATAATTATTATTGATTGACAGGTTATTAATGATTGATAGGTAATTAATGATTGACAGGTCATTAATTATGCATAAGGTAATTAATGATTGACAGGTAATTAAAATGATTAATGACCTTTGGCGGCATCATTGTCGGCATCATCAAAGGAAAATTTGGTTCCCAGGCCATAGTGCCCCCTTTCCTACTATTGTTCATCGGATTTTCTCAGTTTTTTCTTGTGAAAGTGATTTCCCATTATTTTGTTAACATACAAACTTTAAAAATGGTGAAACAGTGCAAAATTTGTAAAAAACAAGACAAATTGGACCCAAATTCTTCGTTTCATATGTAAGTATTTATAGGTTAGAATTTACTTATCATAGACGTACCAATTACGAAAAGTATCTTATATATTTTTAAATTATTAGTATTATTAATGTTTTGAATTAACCATGGTTGTCAATTAGCCTTAACAAAGCAGGAGAAGATGCGAAATTTTAAAATTGGTACTGGGAATATTCCTAAAAATCTCAAAGTACCTAGTTAATCTTATGTAAAAATCGAATTTGTGTAAAAATTCTGCATTTTTTTTATTAAATCTATTAAATTAAATTAAAACGGGTTTTAAAATGATTCAATTTAATTGAAAAAAGTTTCATAGGTAGTGTTATTTGGCAAAACTTTTGTTTTTAGTACCTAGGCATGTCAAAAAATTATTGTTATTTCACTGTACAAAAAAATCTGATGTGTCCAACACATGACTTTCCTATCTAGTTATTATAGGTTTTTTCCGGTTATTTTGTACAACCTATTGCAGCATCTCTATAAATGTTTAGAGGATAAACTAAATATATACATTGTCCACATACATCTACCTCGAAACATTTTTCTATAGATATTCATGGAAAACGAAAATACTAAAAAATTAAAATTTCCTACAATTTTTTCATTACGGTCCATTTTAGAAAAATCATGTATAAACAAAAATTATAGAGATCGATATCGCAAACAACTTTTATTTCAAAAACTTTCATAAAAATCAGAATTTTGCACATTTTGTCAAATTTCTCGAATACGGACCATTTCAGGAAATTTTTACATAAAACAAAAATTATAGATAATAATATTAGAAGTAACTTTTATTTGAACAATTTTTTTCTCCAAACATTAATAACAGATATATTCCATAAAATATAAAAGTGGCCTCCCATAAAGTACCCCCAGATGTTCCGACTATGTCTAAAATCTAATCAATTCACGTCAGGCCGAAATAAACCTTAAGTTTAAAATTTAATGTTTCTTTCTTTATCCGTTTTTGAGTTTTCTTCAAAATTCGAAATTTACACATTTTCCCAAATATCTCGAATACGGTCCATTTTAGAGAAATTATGTATAGAATAAAAATTATAGAGAATTATATGACAAACAACTTTTATTTGAACAATTTTTATAAAAAATTATTTTTTTTACATTTTGTCAAATTTCTCGAATACGGGCCATTTTAGGAAAATTTTGCATATAACAAAAATTATAGATAATTATATTAGAAGTAACTTTTATTTGAAGAATTTTCTTCTCCAAACGTAAATAACAGATATATTCCATGAAATATAAAAATGACCACCCATAAAGTACCCCCCCAGATGTTCCGACTCTGCCCAAAATCTAATGTGCTCATTGGACGCTGAAACAAAGCTTAAGTTTAAAATTTGGTGTTTTTTCTGTGTATCGGTTCATGAGTTATGCGTTATACAGACACACACACACACAGACATCATCGCGAAAATAGTCAAAACGGATTCAGGGAACCTCAAAACGTAAAAATCCTTTGAAAACTTGAGGTCGAAAAAAATCATGATTCCTGTACTTTACTTATATATGTATACAGATAGGAAAGTAAAAATCTTGAGAAATCTACAATTGGCTTTGATTAAAGGTTCGCGTTTCCACGCATAAAATTTTTACCAAAACAGCAGAAAGCATGCAATATTTTATCACAAAATTAAAAAAAAAATTTCGTACCTACTAATAATTCAGTACATTAGGATCAATTAAATAAATAAATCACATTAGGAAGCAAAAATTCTAAATATACCGGGTGTTCAAATTAAAGTGTTACAGTTAAATACCGCCGAAAATATGTATCTTAGAAAAAAGTTTCAGACAAAAGTTTTATAGTTTTTTGGGGGAAACATTTTGGATAATTTCATTTTTTTATAGCTGGCCATATCGAGATGGACTTTGTTTATTAAATTGGAACCCCATTATTTTTTTTTTCATATTCTTAAAGTACATAAAAAAATAAGAAACTTTTGATGGAAATATTTTTTTTGTTCGACTTTTACTTTTTGAGTAACAGCTACTTGAAAATTTTGCTGGACGAAAAAAAAGTTGACCATATTATGATTAGCTATAAAAAACGATTTTAGCCAAAACTTTTTCCCCACAAAACTATAATACTTTCGTCTGAAACGTTTCTTTTATAATAGGCGGTCTTTAGCTGTAACACTTTAATTTGAACACCCGGTATATTTTAGATCTTTGAAATCCCTTGTTTCAGCGGATAAACATTATTCTATCAAAACAGCAAAAATAATATTTAGCACTTAATTTTAAATAGGTACAATTTTTTTTTTTTAGAAATAATTCAGAACATTACTGTCAATTTCATAAATAAAAAAAAATAGGAATAAATATTTTACTTGTAATTTTTAGCTATTGCATTCAGGTAGAATTTTCATGAACTATTTTGATCAACACTTAAAACCTAATTCAAAAGAAATACTCTCTTAAAACTATAATCTATGGATATATAAATATTATTTACATAGGTCCATAAATACATATTGATTACCTACCTGTTTAGAATTTTATTTTTGTTTTGATATAGAAAATAGGATTAAAACAATTCCAGGAAATAGGATATAAATTGTTTATTTATAAATAAGGGATTGATTGATTCATTGGAAATACCAACAGTTTACACATTGAGGCAGATAGTTTTGAACATGGATTTTAAAAGAATATTTACATTATTATTTTCTTTGAGTTTTATAGTGTGACGCCTCTTAGTTTTATGTAAAAAAAATATTTATTATTTATCTATTCGACACAAAAATAACTCATTTTAATGTATATTTAATCTCAATAATTGAATATACTGACGATTAGTTTGACACAATTGTCACTTATTTAACATTTTAAAAAGAATTGTATTGGGTGACCAAAATATGAACTACCTAGAACAGATATGAAATATATCCGTTTAAATGAATGCAATAGCATACTTTTTCGTTTTGTATTCTGTACGTAGATAAGCTAATATCCATGTGGACTAAAAAAAATTATTGTTTGATCTAAGAACAAACCCTGGATATTTAGAACCAGTGACTTTTATAAATTAGCGACAGCAAATTTAATAGTATTATTTTATTTATTATCGTATATTTTTTAATTAGCTTCAATTTTTTTATTTAGATAACTTTTGTACGGCCCGATTAAACTCTGGTGCATATTAGAAATATATACAAATTCCTATCATCTGTAAAAAAAGATGCCTTTAAAAGTCTTCTAAATTTATATATCGTTAATGAATTAAAAACTCAACGAATTTTGCAGAAAACATATGTGTACTACTGCTCAATATATCTATATTAAAATACAAAAATTTTTACGGGGTTAAAAAAACATATATTTTTAAATAATTTAATTTATCCCGTTCCTGGGGTACGCCAATGCAATTTATTTATACTCCGCTGCGACTAACAAACGTGTACGGCCTTCAGTCCTGCAGTATATCCCCTCCCTTACCTCACACATCACGTCTTTACTCTCCTGATCACCAAATCGACTAATTTGATGTTGGCATCATAGATATTCTATTTTATGAATGAGTAGTTATATCTCCCTTGTTATCTCTGATACAGATATAAGGAAAGTATAGGAATCATGATTTTTTTTCGACCTCGAGTTTTCGACGGATTTTTACGTTTTGAGGTCCCCTGAATCCGTTTTGACTATTTTCGCGATGATGTGTGTGTGTGTGTGTGTGTGTGTGTGTGTGTGTGTGTGTGTGTGTGTGTGTGTGTGTGTGTGTGTGTGTGTGTGTGTGTGTGTGTGTGTGTGTGTGTGTGTGTGTGTGTGTGTGTGTGTGTGTGTGTGTGTGTGTGTGTGTGTGTGTGTGTGTGTGTGTGTGTGTGTGTGTGTGTGTGTGTGTGTGTGTGTGTGTGTGTGTGTGTGTGTGTGTGTGTGTGGTGTGTGTGTGTGTGTGTGTGTGTGTGTGTGTGTGTGTGTGTGTGTGTGTGTGTGTGTGTGTGTGTGTGTGTGTGTGTGTGTGTGTGTGTGTGTGTGTGTGTGTGTGTGTGTGTGTGTGTGTGTGTGTGTGTGTGTGTGTGTGTGTGTGTGTGTGTGTGTGTGTGTGTGTGTGTGTGTGTGTGTGTGTGTGTGTGTGTGTGTGTGTGTGTGTGTGTGTGTGTGTGTGTGTGTGTGTGTGTGTGTGTGTGTGTGTGTGTGTGTGTGTGTGTGTGTGTGTGTGTGTGTGTGTGTGTGTGTGTGTGTGTGTGTGTGTGTGTGTGTGTGTGTGTGTGTGTGTGTGTGTGTGTGTGTGTGTGTGTGTGTGTGTGTGTGTGTGTGTGTGTGTGTGTGTGTGTGTGTGTGTGTGTGTGTGTGTGTGTGTGTGTGTGTGTGTGTGTGTGTGTGTGTGTGTGTGTGTGTGTGTGTGTGTGTGTGTGTGTGTGTGTGTGTGTGTGTGTGTGTGTGTGTGTGTGTGTGTGTGTGTGTGTGTGTGTGTGTGTGTGTGTGTGTGTGTGTGTGTGTGTGTGTGTGTGTGTGTGTGTGTGTGTGTGTGTGTGTGTGTGTGTGTGTGTGTGTGTGTGTGTGTGTGTGTGTGTGTGTGTGTGTGTGTGTGTGTGTGTGTGTGTGTGTGTGTGTGTGTGTGTGTGTGTGTGTGTGTGTGTGTGTGTGTGTGTGTGTGTGTGTGTGTGTGTGTGTGTGTGTGTGTGTGTGTGTGTGTGTGTGTGTGTGTGTGTGTGTGTGTGTGTGTGTGTGTGTGTGTGTGTGTGTGTGTGTGTGTGTGTGTGTGTGTGTGTGTGTGTGTGTGTGTGTGTGTGTGTGTGTGTGTGTGTGTGTGTGTGTGTGTGTGTGTGTGTGTGTGTGTGTGTGTGTGTGTGTGTGTGTGTGTGTGTGTGTGTGTGTGTGTGTGTGTGTGTGTGTGTGTGTGTGTGTGTGTGTGTGTGTGTGTGTGTGTGTGTGTGTGTGTGTGTGTGTGTGTGTGTGTGTGTGTGTGTGTGTGTGTGTGTGTGTGTGTGTGTGTGTGTGTGTGTGTGTGTGTGTGTGTGTGTGTGTGTGTGTGTGTGTGTGTGTGTGTGTGTGTGTGTGTGTGTGTGTGTGTGTGTGTGTGTGTGTGTGTGTGTGTGTGTGTGTGTGTGTGTGTGTGTGTGTGTGTGTGTGTGTGTGTGTGTGTGTGTGTGTGTGTGTGTGTGTGTGTGTGTGTGTGTGTGTGTGTGTGTGTGTGTGTGTGTGTGTGTGTGTGTGTGTGTGTGTGTGTGTGTGTGTGTGTGTGTGTGTGTGTGTGTGTGTGTGTGTGTGTGTGTGTGTGTGTGTGTGTGTGTGTGTGTGTGTGTGTGTGTGTGGGTCGCATAACTCATGAACCGATACACAGAAAAACACCAAATTTTAAACTTAAGCTTTATTTCAACGTCTAATGAGCTGATTAGATTTTGAGCAGAGTCGGCACATCTGGGGGGATACTTTATAGGTGGTCATTTTTATATTTTATGGAATATATCTGTTATTTACGTTTGGAGAAAAAAATTCTTCAAATAAAAGTTACTTCTAATATAATTATCTATAATTTTTGTTTTATACAAAATTTTCCTAAAATGGTCCGTATTCGAGAAATTTGACAAAATGTAAAAAAAATATTTTTTTATAAAAATTGTTCAAATAAAAGTTGTTTGTTATATAATTCTCTATAATTTTTATTCTATACATAATTTCTCTAAAATGGACCGTATTCGAGATATTTGAGAAAATGTGTAAATTTAGAATTTTGAAGAAAACTCAAAAACGGATAAAGAAAAAAACATTAAATTTTAAACTTAAGGTTTATTTCGGCCTGACGTAAAATGATTAGATTTTGGACAAAGTCGGAACATCTAGGGGGTACTTTATGAAAGGCCGTTTTTATATTTTATGGAATATATCTGTTATTTATGTTTGGAGAAGAAAATTGTTCAAATAAAAGTACTTCTAATATTATTATCTATAATTTTTGTTTTATGTCAAAATTTCCTGAAATGGTCCGTATTCGAGAAATTTGACAAAATGTGCAAAATTCTGATTTTTATGAAAATTGTTGAACTTAAAGTTGTTTGCGATATCGATCTCTATAATTTTTGTTATAACATGATTTTTCTAAAATGGACCGTAATGGAAAAATTGTAGGAAATGTGGTAAATTTAAATTTTCAGTATTTTAATTTTCAATGAATATCTATAGAAAAATATTTCGAGGTAGATGTATGTGGAAAATGTATATATTTATTTTATCCTCTAAACATTTATGGAGGTGCTGCAATAGGTTGTACAAAATAACCGGAAAAAGCCTGTAATAACTAGATAGGAAAGTCATGTGTTGGACACATCAGATTTTTATTTCATTATATACATTTCAAACAGGATTGTAGATCTATTTTAACTTACGTTTCGTTTTTATTTCAGATAGGAGATCTGGCAGCCGCATAAAAAAAGTCGTATAGGAGATTTTGAATCATATCTTCCAGAGGGAAAAAAATTATTGCCATACTGAATTCAACTAAAAATAATAATTCTCCTTCTAATGGAAACTTTTCCATGGAACAGCAAACAAGAGATATCGACCAATTTGATATTAACAATATACCTTTAATCACTGCAAAGGAATATTTATTACAGACACAAACGAGGTCTTTAGTGTTTGAAGACCGTCTACTGAGTAATACAAACCTAACGAACAATTTAAAACCGGGCGGCAAATCGTAATAGGGCGGTGCGTGGGCAGAGCACTAGTAAGAAATAATTTTACCAGATTTTAAAGATCCAGCCCTATGGAACACTGGTCGAGATATTGAAATAATTCTAGAGTCTTGGAAAGGTCAGAATTTAGAACAAAGATAGGGATAAAGAAAGGTTTGATGAACATGAATGATCATCCGAGCATTTAAACAATCTAAGGATATATATTGCCCGCTCTTTTACTACTGAATTAATTGATAAACTTGAAACAGAATGTAACGTAGCAAAGGAGTATTGGATTAACGTATTAAAAAGAATTGTTAGCGTTATAAAATTTTTAGCAACACGAGAGTTAGCATTTAGAAGTAGTAATGAAAAGATAGGCGAAGATCATAAAGGCAATTATTTGGGTGCGATTTAACTTTTGTCTGAATATGATCCTTTTTTAAAAGATCATATAAGAAGACTTGCAAATCGTGGAAAGGGCACTGTTTCTTATTTATCAAAAGATATTTGCGATGAGTTTATAGGGATTTTATCAAATGAAGTTTTAAAGGAAATAGTGAAACAAATTAAAGTTAATAAGTATTATTCAGTAAGCGTCGATTCTACGCCAGATATAACCCACCATGACCAGATTACAATTATATTGCGATTTTGTGATAGTAATGGATTACTAGTTGAGCGGTTTGTGGGGTTTCAAGAAAACGTTAGATATGGTGCGAAAGAACTCGAAGATACCGTCCTGAATATTTTGAAATCAATGGAAATACCTTTAAAAGACTGTAGGGGTCAGTCATACAGTAATTCGAGCAACATGAGCGGAAAATACTCTGAGTTACAGGCTCGTATTAAGGCACGAAACAATTTAGCACATTCGCTAAATTTAGTTGTACAAAATGCTGCAGACTGCTGTTTGGAATCTACGGCGTTCTTTATGATGGTACAAGAAATTTACACATTTTTTACGGCATCTTCATACAAATGGAACTTGTTATCTCGGTTTATAAAAGTTTCAGAAAACGAAAAACTTTTACCTAAGAGAGTTAACACTACGCGATGGTCATCACGATTTGATGCCATTAAAGCCCTAGGACACAGTTACGCATCAATAAAAATAGAGCAAATATCTCAAAATAGAGAAGAAAAAAGTGTTGTGAGAGTTGAAGCGGCTTCTTTTGCCGAGACATTAGATCTTCTTGAAAA